>CM033728.1:40813223-41413223 GCA_019671005.1 Hibiscus mutabilis | reverse complement strand
ATTTTATTTTTATTTAGTTTAGTCCCTATTTTATTTAATCATAAATTTACCTTTATTTGTTTCTAATTTTATTATTAAATTCAATATTTTTAATAAAATAATATTTTTCACTTTAGTCCCTAAAATATTTATTTAATTCAAAAGGACCCCTATGTGTTTCTAATCTTATAATTTTATCTAATATTTTTAATATGGTTTTATATTTCTTCAATTTAATCCATCCAATTTTATTTAATTTGAAATTGACCTCTATTTATTTCTATTTTATAATTCCAATATCTTATAACTGCAAACTTTATGTTTCAATCACTAATTTTACAATTGCAATTAAGGACACGCCTGAAACTTGGTCTATATATCAATGATGATATTGATTTCATAAAGTAAGTATTAATTTCACTTTTTGTAAAAAGTTTTTCTATATTTTATGAATGTTTTCAAAATGGCCCATAAACTACTTATTTTTGTAAATAATACTCTATTTCGAATCAAATTTCAACACAAATTTACCACTAAGTCTAATTAGAATTAATTGGTCTAAAACAGACCTGAAACTAAGTTTTTAACTCAAAATACAACTTTTTTTGTGAAAAAAGATTACTACCATGTGCCTCATTAAAAAATCCCCCTAAACCTAGTTGGAGGAAAATAGTACACATGGTAGTAAGACAACTTATTAATTCAATTTGAACTTTTTTAGCAAAACAGAGGTATAAAATGTTTCTACTTATATTAAACTTTTACTTAAGCTTTGAATCATTTTTGGATTTAAATTTTGTAAAATCACCAAAATGCCTTTTTGTTAAATTTTTTTCTAAAGTTTTTAAACCTTTATTTTCTAGGGTGACTTTAATTAATTGTTTCCGCTTTATTTTATATTTTTTTTAACTTTCATGTAATAGAATATGCTTTTTTTAAAAAATAGGCCACAAATGGGTCATTTGTAGCATTCGATATTTGAGTTGGATTCATCTAGATAGGGTATTAGGTGTTACATTTATAGTCAAACTCTCACAATTAAATTATACAAATATTAGACTAAATTATAAAAATTAGAAATAAATAGAGGTTAATTTCGGATTAAATAAAAATTTTATGGAATAAACTAGAAAAAAAATAAAACATACAAAAATATTGGACTCAATTAAAAAAATAGATATACATATGGGGCAATTTTGAATTAAAGAAAAATTTTAGGGACTGAATTGAATAAAAGTAATCGTATTAAAAATATTGGACTAAATTATAAAAATAAAAAAAATTATAATTTTCAAAGCTTATTGTTTTGCCTCCAATAGTCCCATTTTTCCATCGTACCGAGAAATAGAGTAAATGAAACTTATTTTCCTTCTAATTTTCCATCCTCTCAACCAAGCACATTGATGGAAAAAAAAATTTTGAATAGTCGAAAGGTGATTACAAGGTAGTATTTGTTCATAGCTATTATTAACCCTTTGATAATGCGCACACACCTTGCAGATAAAGCGATTGAACCCGAATCTCCTAGGATGAACATCATCCGTTTTTCCACTGGACCACTTATTGGGTTCCAAAGCCTTAGTCTTTTTTGGGTAAACTACATAAATGGTCACCGAACTTTTAGTGCAGATTCATTTTGGTCACTGTACTTTTAAAATATTCGATAAGGTCACCCAACTTTTAGTTGAATTTCGATACGGTCCCTCTTGTTACCTTCCGTTAGACGTTGACATCAGTTTTTGTTTTTTCTTGATAAAAAATGGGTAAACTACACCAATCATCACTCAGCTTTCTTCTCACACCTATTTTGGTCCCTAGAATTTAACAATTTTTAATTTAATAACTTAACTTTCGGATTCTTCATATTTTGGCCACTCTCAACTGACATGGTTATACAAATAGAAAAATTCAATTAATCCTTAAAAAAAATTGGGTAATGATTTTTTTAATTTACTTATTAAATTTACCATAAGCAAAGCAAAAAAAATTATTACTCGAATCAAATATTCCAATTAACTGGTCAATCAATTATCCGATTTAATTGGTACAATATAAGATCGAGAATTGAATAATCTGAATTTAACAATTAACCAAAATAATTTTTAAGGATTAATCAAACTCGATTTCTGTACAAATTTTTAAAATAAATTATTTCAATTTGGTTACTGTAATATCCCAATTTTTGGACTAGTGACCAAAATGTAATTTTTGAAAGTTTAGGGGTTAAAGTGTGAACTTTGGAAAAGTTAAGGACCAAAGTGTAATTTCCAAAATTTATGTAAGTTAACCTCGTAAATGAATAGTTCACCCCCGAGAGTGGCATTTCCATGTTACCCGAATTTTTCATACGAGGCTTATATTATTAGAATTTTTGGATCGAAAGAAACTGTTAAGTGTGCTCAAACCAGAGTAGTTCAGGGATGGGTGACCTAATGGGAAGGTCCCATATTCAATATTTTGACTGATAAAAAAGATTTATTTTAATTCAATAATATTCGAAATGGATTTTGGAGATAAGATTTCTAAGAGGAAATGTATCCGATAAAATTTCCTGGTAATTATCGGTATATCGGATCGAACTAAAATTTTAAAGGCAGTTCTAAGAAATTATGGAAAATTCATAAAATATTATTTTATGAATATTTTATTACATTTGGTTGGATTCTAACTAGATTTATTTAGATTTTAAAGGAATGGCAAATTTCAAGCCTTGTTAGTAAATAAAGTCTAGTTGGAGGGCAAATTGGACATTTGCCATGGATGACATTTTTGAAATATTTTGAAACTTTGAGGGAAATTTTGAAGGGTGAAAACACATGGATTTGATCTTGTCCATTGATTTTTGATAAGATTAAATCTTGGCCATTGGATAAAAAGGGTAAATTAGTAAATTCACTAATTAAATGAATTTAATATTCATTTAATTATGACATGTGGATTAATAAAAGGAGAGATAAAAAATATCATCTTATCTCATCCATGGGCTGTTCGAAACTATAGGAAAAAGGGGGAAAGAAAACTTTCAAAACTTTCAAGCCAAAAATTGAAGAATCAAGGCAAGTTTCAAGCAAAATTAATTAAAGTAAAGTGATCTATGCTTGATTCTCTTCATTTTGATAGTATTTTTGCATGATAAAGGTCAAGTTGGTTCATGTACATGGATGAGGATGATTATGATTTTGATAGAATATGATGGAATTGGAGTAGTATTGTGTAGAATTGATGATATAGACATGAAATCAAGCTTGAATTTAGATTAATTTCTTGTTTGAAGTTATAAACCCTAACCCTAAGAATTTGGGGATTTTGGTTAGAGAATTAAATTGAGGATGGAATTGAATAGAAAATGATGTTGTAAGCTTGATTATGACTTAGATTACATAATTTTCCAAAGTTGAAATTTTAGTTACTAATTCGAATTGTTGGAGAAATTATGGGAAATTATTGAATATATATTGTAGCATTTGAATTGATGAATTATGATCAAAATAGCATGAATTGATGATTAGGGACCAAAATGGAAAATTTTGGAAGTAGAGAGATCAATTCGGCAATTTGAGAAAAATAAAGGATTGAATTTGAATTGATGATTATTTGATAGAAATGATGCTTCAAGCATGATAGGAAATTAAAGGAATTAAAATGACAAGAAAAGAAATGTGATGGACCATTTTGAAATATTTTGAAATAAAAATTTTAGTGAAGGACTAAATTAGTCAAAGTTAGAAAGTCAAAGGAAAATTTCTAGAAAGGTTACAGCTAAATAAATAGTTAATTTGTACATTAATTTAATGTACAAATATGTGGTAGTGACCAAAATGTCACTTTTATAAAGTTTAAGAATTAAATAGATATTATTCCAAAATGAGTTAATAGTAATTGAAATTGCTCTAAATTAAGCTTGAACAATTATTTAATGTTCAAAATGGTCACTAAGAACCATAGTGAACAATTGGTAAATGTCTAGAAGAAGAGTAATAAAGGAATGTTAGAATATTTAAAAAGTTAATTATGGAAGTTGTGTTGGATTCGAATTGTGGCGGTAAGTTTAATAAACTACCATAAATTTTATTAAAAATGGTAGATGATGAATCTTATACCAATGTAAAGATATGGTTGTCTAGTTTCGTTTCCAACAAACGGAAGTTAATTTCAGAAGTTCCAAGTTAAAAGATATGGATATAAAATATATGCCCAAATAAGTTATTGATGGGCAGGGTACGGTTGGAATGCTATAGAATATATCGGTTTAGCATTTTGTGCGGGTATTACAGTGTTAAAAGTACATTTAGTGTATGGTAAGAACATCCTTATAAATGTGTGGGCATTATGGTAAGCACAGCCTTATAAATGTGCAGAATGGTCAGCACAACTTAATGTGCAATATGGTCACCATAACCTAATGTGCAGAATGGTTAGCACAACTTAATGTGCAGTGTGGTCAGCACAACCTAATGTGCAGAATGGTTAGCACAACCTAATATGCAGTGTGGTTAGCACAACCTAAAGTGCAGTGTAGTCAGCACAACCTAATGTGCAGTATGGTTAGCACAACCTAATGTGCAGAATGGTTAGCACATCCTAATGTGATGTGTGAAGGAGGACAACCTTATATTTATTAGCACTTTGATGCAGTTTTATCTCGTGTGCTCAAAGTCCTCAAGACTGCTTTGGATAATAATTTATTGGATAAATAGTAAATAATTTAGAGGGTATATGAACTCTCGGAGTAAATGGCAAGCATGTTGGTAGGATTTTATATCCGGTTATACTATGTTAATACATGATTAACATAAGGAAATAAGAATATATGTATATAATGATCACAACGCACGGTTATTATTATCTTGACATGAGATTAAATCAGGTTGTATTGCATTAATTGTTATAATTGCTTCATTAAGTATATACTTAGCGTATGATGATTTTCATGCTTAGGTAAGAACAAAGATCGGAGTAAAGAGTAACATGCATCATTATCAGTAAGAAAAATAAACAGCATTGGTCATGACATCCTTGAATGCATTTTGATGTTGCTAGTTGGCATGTATAGGTTATTAGTAGCTCGTTTTGAATTAATTTAGATATGTTTGTAATAAATTATACCTAGATATGTGGTTAATGGATAGTTTTATTAATCTTGGTGATGGTTTAATAGATTTTCTAGTAATGAAAATTGGGTAAATATTAGAAAATAGATTTTTAGAATAGTCGAAAGAATTTTCTATTCCATGCGGTTTTTAGGCAGTTATGTTATTTATTGATTGTAGTAACAAACTGCTAAGTTGCTGCCTAGAATCGAAGTTGAACTGATTGGTCAAAAATTAGTAATTGTTGTTACGCGTATAAGGGAAAATGATAAATCGTCATTTCTATAGCATATAACTATTATGAATAGTGGTTAAGAAATCAGGTGACACTCTATACTAGTGTTGGGTATTAAATACTAGTAAGGGTGTTACATTTATTGGTATTAGAGCTACAAGTTTAGCCGGTTCTGGGTATGGATTGAGTTTTTGTAGAGAATCAGAATTATATACATGCCACTAGGATGTCAAAATATTGATATTTGTATAGAAATGTGATGATGCCTGTTATTTAATATGTTACTCCTTACTTATATTAGATGATTGTTACATTAACCGATGTCAGATCATCGGGAATCTCGTCAGGCAATCGAGCGTGATATGCCTGCTCAGAGAGGAAAGTAATGGGGTGAATCAGAATCCACCTCAAGTTCAGTAGAATGTAGAGCTATGAGCTCAGGGACAAAGAAATATGTCTATGCAAGATCAAGATTTATTTCTTTGGGTGTTGGATGCCATTATAAATTGGCAAGCGCTAGTATTAGTTCCGAAGGAAATAAGGGAAATGAAAGCACCAAAAATTCGGAATGATACTGATAAAGATTTAATGGTTGCTGATAATTGGTTGAATGATATCAAAATTATGTTGACCAAAATTCCTTGTGGTGAACAAGGAAAATTAGAGGGAATAGTATATCTATTGATTGGGCAAACTAGTATGTGTGGTGGAATGCAATCACTACACAAGTCCCTCCAAAGCAGATTATGTTAGAATTACCCTTCCAAGAGTTTGAAGTTATTCTTAGAATGGATTGGTTATCGGTATATAATGCTATTGTTGAATGCCTATTTAAAAAGGTTAATCTTAAAGAAACAAGATGGCTTAGAAATGATATTTGTGGGCGAAAGGCCAAACAATATGAGCAATGTGATAAGTGCTCAAGAATCAAAAATAAATCTGGAAAATATACCAACAGTACGAAAAATTTCCAGATGTCTTTCCAGATGAATTTTCAAGATTACCTTCCAATCGAAAGGTGGAATTCGGTATTGATGTGCTTCCTGGAACAACACCAATATCGATGGCACTTTACAGGATGGCTCCTACAGATCTTAGAGAGTTGAAAACTCAGATACAATAGACCGACGTTTTATACGGTCTAGTATATCACCTTGGGGAGCTCCAATCTTGTTTGTGAAAAAAAAGATGGATCTTTGAGATTATGTGTGAACTAAGTACATAATGAAAATTCGAGGACGGATTTTCTTAAGAGGGGGGAATTGTAATATCCCAATTTTTGGACTAGTGGCCAAAATGTAATTTTTGAAAGTTTAGGGGTTAAAGTGTGAACTTTGGAAAAGTTTAGGGACCAAAGTATAATTTCCAAAAGTTATGTAAGTTAACCCCGTAAATGAATAGTTTACCCCCGAGAGTGGCATTTCCATGTTACCCGGATTTTTCGTACGAGGCTTATATTATTAGAATTTTGGATCGAAAGAAATTGTTATGTGTGCTCAAACCAGAGCAATTCAGGGATGGGTGACCTAATAGGAAGGTCCCATATTCAATATTTTGACTGATAAAAAAGATTTATTTTAAGTCAATAATATCCGATATGGATTGCGGAGACAAGATTTCTAAGAGGAAATGTATCCGATAAATTTCCTGGTAATTATCGGTATATCGGATTGAACTAAAATTTTAAAGACAGTTCCAAGAAATTATGGAAAATTCATAAAATATTCGCAACTTAATGTGCAGTGTGGTCAGCACAACCTAATGTGCAGAATGGTCAGCACAACCTAATGTGCAGTGTGGTTAGCACAACCTAATGTGCAGAATGGTTAGCACATCCTAATGTGATGTTCAGAGGAGGACAACCTTATATTTATTAGCACTTTGATGCAGTTTTATCTCGTGTGCTCAAAATCCTCAAGACTAGTTTGGATAATAATTTATTGGATAAATTGTAAATAATTTAGAGAGTATATGAACTCTCGGAGTAAATGGAAAGCATGTTGGTATGATTTTATATCCGGTTATATTATGTTAATACATGATTAACATAAGGAAATAAGAATATATGTATATAATGATCACAACGCACGGTTATTATTATCTTGACATGAGATTAAATCAGGTTGTATTGCATTAATTGCTATAATTGCTTCTTTAAGTATATACTTAGCGTATGATGATTTTCATTCGTAGGTAAGAACAAAGATCGGAGTAAGGAGTAACAAGCATCATTATCAAGAAGAAAAATAAACACCATTGGTCATAACATCCTTGAGTGCGTTTTGATGTTGCTAGTTGGCATGTATAGGTTATTAGTAGCTCGTTTTGAATTAATTTAGATATGTTTGTAATAAATTATACCTAGATATGTGGTTAATGGTTGATGGATAGTTTTATTAATATTGGTGATGGTTTAATAGATTTTCTAGTAATGAAAATCGGGTAAATATTAGAAAATGGATTTTTAGAATAATCGAAAGAATTTTCTATTTCAGACGGTTTTTAGGCAGCTATGCTATTTATTGATTGTAGTAATAAACTGGTAAGTTGCTGCCTAGAATCGGAGTTAAACTGATTGGTCAAAAATTAGTAATTGTTGTTACGAGTATAAGGGGAAAATGATAAATCGTCATTTCTATAGCATATAACTATTATGAATAGTGGTTAAGAAATCAGGTGACACTCTATACTAGTGTTGGGTATTAAATGCTAGTAAGGGTGTTACAGTTACGGTTCACAGTTTTAAGTAAAATTGATTAACCGATCTGATCTATTATATATAATATTTCTAAATTTTATGCATTACAATATCTTATAGTCTAGTATTTTTTTAAAAAGAAGTTTTGGCTTTGGGTAGGATCAATAAGTGTGAACTTTCAATCTTTGACTTTCTAGATGTTTTACACTTTTATCGCAACCGAACAATTATTAAATTTACCATATTATCATATTTGATATTTTAATAAACAAAGTAAAAAAATTATTTCCAGCATCTAATATTTCGGTTAATTGATTAATCAATTATCTAATTTAATTGGAACAATATAAGATCGAGAGTTGAATAATTTGAATTTACCAATTAACCAAAATAGTTTTTTAAGGATTAATCGAATTTTTCTATTTGTATAAAGATGTCATTTGAGAGTGGCCAAAATATGAACAATTCGAAAGTTAAATTATTAAATTGAAAAATTTTAAACTCTAGGGACCAAAATAGGAGTGAGAAGAAAGTTGAGTGATGATTGGTGTAGTTTATCCATTTTTTATTAAGAAAAAATGAAAACTAATGCCAGCTTCTAACGGAAGGTAATAGGAGGGACCATATTGAAAGCGAACTAAAAATTCGGTGACTATATTGAAATTAAACTAAAAGTTGGTTGACCTTATTAATTATTTTAAAAGTGTGGTGACCAAAATAAATCCACCCTAAAAGTTCGGTAACCATGTATGTAGTTTACCCTTTTTAATATGAAAGCCTTAGTCTTTTGGTTTGATTATCTATATTCAATTTTCATTTATTATTTTATACATTATAGTGATCAATAATGACTGATTAAGTTTGAATATATATTTGTTCAAAAAAAGTTTGAATATATTATAACTATTATTTAAGGGTAAACTACTGAAATTGTCACTTATTTTTTGGCTGAGTACAGTTTTGGTCATCGAATTTTAAATTCGACCGATAAGGTCACTTACGTTTTTTATCAATAAACTTTTGATCACTGAAACATTTGTTGCCGTTAAACTTAAACGTCAGGATGATCTGACACAATAAAAAAAGAATAAATTACCTAGATAGTCCCTAAGCTATTACTTCACTTTTACTTTGACCACCGAAATAAAAAACAATTTGTATAATTACGCATTTAATCCTCCATATTTACAATTTATTTTTATTTCTTCTCCCTTCCACCATCCTCCATATTCTTCTTCATCTAACCCAATCCCTAATTTTCTACTATATTTATCCCCATTAAAGTGTTTATTTTTGCTTTTCAAAGATTCTTGCAATCAAACTGAATCCCAAATTTCATTTCACAAATCAGCAGTTTTTGCATCAGCAAATGCATCAAAACGGTGGCATTTTGTTCACTTCTTCTTCTCTCAAAATCTCCCTCCCTTATTCCCTCCTTTGCATTGTTAAGTATGGATGTATATATGTTTTGTATTACCCTCTTTAGTCATAGTAGACCATTATTTTCACTTATGGTGTCAAGTTTTGAAGGAAAAGTGATAAATCTCTAGCGCTTAGATGAAGTGATTCCATCAATGGATGGTACATGGACCGTGGTCTTTTTGGTTTGGTTAGTGCTTTGCATTCTTTGATCTGGAGATGCAAATGTTTTCTTAATTGATCTTTAAATATAATCATGTTCAAGAAACTGCTTGTTAACTTTATAGGTTTCCGAAATTGATACTTTTCCTGGAGGTATTATTAGGTTAAAAGTTGCCGAAGTAGAAAATTAGGGATTGAGTTAGATGAAGAAGAATATGAAAGATGGTGGAGGGGAGAAAAAATTGTAAATGTAGAGGATTAAATGTGTAATTATACAAATTGTTTTTATTTCGGTGGTCAAAATAAGAGTGAAGTAATAGTTTTGGGACTATCTAAGTAATTTATTCTTGTTTTTATTGTGTTAGATCAGCCTTCCATTAAAGTTTAATGACCACAAATATCTCAGTGACCAAAATTTTACAGATCGAAAACGTAAATAACCTTATTAGTCGAATTTAAAAATCGGTAACCAAAACTCTAGTCAGAAAAAATATAAGTGACTATTACAGTAGTTTACCCTTCATTTAATATTAAATGAATATTCATTTAATATTTAAGCAAATGAGAGGATAAAAAATAGAATCGAAAGGAACACCACACGTGCGCCAACACGCGCATGCAATTATTTGGAGGGACCCACCTGAATGGCTAAAAGGCCCATCAATTTGTGTTTGTTTGAAATTGATTGAATCATTATATCCATATGTATTGTTTTACAGTATTAGTTTAAAATTTAAATTTTTAACTAAATTTTAAACCATAGATTTTAAATCTTATATGTTAAAAAATTATATTCTAATTGTAAATATAAAATATTAAACCTTGCGATCTAAAATATCAAGCTTCAAACCCTAAGCTAAATTCTTACCCTGACATATATAAAGTATTTTCTTAATTTCATATTTTAATTTATGTCAATTAAAGATGATTTTAAAAATAACTAATAAGAGTTGGGTAGGGGTGTGCATTATTTGGTTTTAACCGAACTAACCGACCGAACCGAATTTTTTCGGTTAATTCGGTCGGTTATTTTAGGTAAGTTCGGTTAACGGTTAATTTTTTTTTTGGAAAATTCGGTTATAGGTTAATTCGGTTCGAAATCGGTTAATTAACCGAATTAACTGAAATTATTATATATTAAATATTATATATATTACATATATTTATTTTTGGTCATTGAACTTTTAAAAATTATAAAATGATCATTAAATTTTTTGATATATTATAAAATGTTCATTAAACTTTTATCAAAATAGTATAAAATGAAAGTTCAGTGACTAAAAAGGTCATTTTACCATAATTTAGTGACCAACTGTGTAATTTACCCAAAATTTTATAACAAATTTCGGTTAATTCGAAAACCGACCGAATTAACCGAAATAATTTCGGTTCGGTTAACGGTTAAAGTTCTAAAAATTTCGGTTAATTCGGTTATGGTTAATTCGGTTCGGCCACCGACCGAATTAACCGAATGCACACCCCTAGAGTTGGGTGCAATGGCAAGGCCGATGCTCTTTCAAAAAGAAAATTTGAGTTTGAATCTTGAATATGATATTGTTGGAAGGGATATACGGTGTGGAAAGATGCATATTTTTCATTTTTTTATCAAAGCAGGAAAATAATGGGTTAGATTATTCAAATGATTAATTGATGGAAGGAGTTTAGAAAAAGAAAAGAGAAAGTAGATGATGATAATGAATTTTGTTTTTAGTTTATTGAAGTTAGAGAAATAGGAGGAAAAGACAGTGGGTCTCACACTGTTTTGGGCCTTTATTTGGTATCAAAATAGGTGTAAAAAGGAAAGAGATGAGAATGAAAATCTTACCAATGAGAGGGACCCTATCATTATTTTTCCTATCGATACAATAATGAATAAAGGAAAAAACTTTGAGTGTAAACTTTAATTTATTAGTGCCTTTTAATTTTAGGGGTTAAAGTTTTAGTTTAAGAGTGTAGGTTGTAGTGTTTAAAATTTAGGGTTTAAGGTTTATAGTGTAGGTTTAGTTTTTTAGGGTTAGGGTTAAGAATTTAGGATTTGAATTTTTATAGTGTAAATACACATGCTTGTGTAAAATTAATTTTACAGAACATATATATCAAAGTTCTACCCATAAATAAATATTAAAGAAAGATGTTCGAAAAAAATATTAAAGAAAGAGAAATAAAAGAAGATTTTTAAAAAAGAAGTTTGGATTTCCCCATTTTAGGCCTCGAATTCAATCACGGCCCAATAATGAAAGTGGATTGTAAAACAACGAAATAAACTACTATTATAGGAAATATTAAAGGACAACAAACAAACAATATTGTAATAATTTGGAACTTTGACCCTCTAGGTGAAAATAGTTTCCTGGAATCTGCTTGACTTCGTTAAAATAAGATGGCTTAGTTTCACTCTCTGAAAATATGTCTTGTTTTCCCTTTTACTTGTTAGACCTGTGAATGAATCTTCAGACCTTGTCTGTCTCGGTGGATTCCGATAACTCCTGTTTATGTGATTTGTTGCTCGGGGCTGGATAAACACAGCGTTCTTTTCCTCCTGGTTTAGAGGAGGCGTTACCATACCAGACCATTCCTGCAACTGCGATGACCATACCCAGAATTACGTGTAGATTCAAACCTTCTTTCCCAAAGAAAATGAACCCCAAGATCAGCACGAGAATAGTCTTCATATGGCCGAGCACTTGGAATGACACAGCCGTAAACCTGCCGATGCAGATGAACTGGCTGAGGTTGGTCCCGACGGCAATGGTGCAGGACAGGATTATGAAAAACTGCAAGAAGAGAGTATCACAATATCATTTACACAAACACATGATTACCTGCAAGCAAAATCTATTGATTTTCGTGTTAAGTTGCACATGAACTATATCTGTAGATAAAGCACTTAAAAGGTGTAGCAACCAATAAAGCTTCATCAAGAACATTAAAAGCACTTAATAAAGCTTGGTGACGGCAACTTCAATGCATTGAAACTCTCTTTTCCTTCATCAATCAGACATCAGGTATTTAATAAGCTAAATGGGTCAAAAGTAGTGAAACATCTACCCTAGGCAGTGAGAGTATTGCTCTAGCCTCTAAGGATATTCGTGCTATTCAATAGGAAAGTTTGCTTGGAGAGGGGAAAAGAACGGACAAAGTGCACTTGAAGATCAAACGTAGGTAAATTATTTACATCTTCCATGTTTTTGCGTTTGTGAATCCTTGTTATAAGCAGATGCAAGAATGTTTAACATGAGTCTATGACACGAGAAATACAGAGACATTCTCAAATAATTATTGGAAACCACAAGCCTCCTTCCTTGCCTCCTCTTCTTTGAGCCCATATAGATGAGGCATAATTGATATAGACATAAAACAGCACCAACTTTGTCAATTGACCTAGACTTAATTTCCTATCAATTAAGCAGATAAAGATGATAACAGCCATACTTTGAACTATTCTGCATTATATGAACGGACAAGGCAATTAAAAAGTGAATACTCATTATGGATGGAAAAATATCCATAAATATACCAATAAAATTCAATCTGAAAGCATTAACATAACATTCAGAACATGATAGAATCAGATGCAATGCCTTCATGAGAATGCATGAAAGCCAAACAAAGCAGTATCGTTACCAACTAAAATCTTGTCAACCCTAATAAGAACCTTACCACTGATATCACAGTGTAGTCATAGGCATAAACCTTTTTCTCCGTTAACCAGTAGTCCACAAAAGGACCAACTGACAGCAGGCTTGCAGCTTGCATTGGAGCAGTATGTCCCAACAAGTCAAAAGATCCTAAAGAATGCTTGCGTTGAAGAAAATGTACGTACTGCAAAATAAATGTGAAAAAAAAAAAAAGACCAAAAATAAGCCCATAAAACAAGATTTGGCATGGCATGTGTCACATTTAAGGAATGGATTAAGCCATGACATATGCATTCTGAAGCTTGTTCAATTTCGAAGTTATGTGACACTACCGCCCAAATATTCTTCCTACTTATTGCATCTTAGGTAAAATCAGGATACTAGTACAGATTTACTTACATACTGTTGGAAGGCCGTGCTCCAGACTGCTATTACAGCAGCTAAAAAACCCTTGACATTGACACTCACATCTGTAACAGTACAGACAGCAACTCCAAAGAGAACTAGCAGTATGCTAAACTTTGTATCTCTAGAGTAGCGGACCTTGTCAAAAACAACTTCCAGAAAGCATGATACTGGAATCATGCTCAGCTTTGCTATCTGAGAATAAATTTTAAACAAACAAATATAACATAACTTCCAAAAGATCAAACATAGTAGATAATAGCTTAGTCGCAAAAACTGACCTGATAGAAGCCCACAGAATTCCACATCAAACTCACATTCATTCCAACAATAGAAAAATTTGCAAACAAGACAAACTTGAGTAGTTCGGGTAATGGCAGATAAGAGCCTTGAATGTAACCCAGCCATCTAAGAAGAACAGTCAACAAGGTGGTTGTGGCAAAATGCAAACCAGTTAATGTTGTAGCTGCAGCAAAGAACGGTACACAATCAGGGTTGTTAGAGAGGTAAATTTTCTTAATATTGACTTAAGAATTTATCTGGTCAAAGCAAGTTATTTTTCACATGTAAGGTATTTTTTTTGGTTTTTAAAGAATTTGAGCTAGAAAATGGGAGGAAGCCCTCACTCATCCCACAAATCTCACCCTGCCCATTCAAGGATTTGAACCCTGCCAATTTGGACTTTCATACAGAAGCTGAAAAAGAAAATAATTCCATTGTTTATCCAACTTTAGAAGTTTTGTTCACTTCTTAACCCTTCAGCTAATCATGATAGTTCTCCTTTTTAGACTGACCCTATGCAGTCATATAGGTGGACCAACAAGTTATTTATCCATTAGACATGTAATGCAAAGGCAAAGTTTATCAAAGTTTGCAGGTGAATGTTCAGTTGAAACATACCAAAACTGAAGCCATACGTGGCCATCAAGGCTTTATTGACCATGATTATACCCACGGACGTGACAACATTGAAAAACCATGAGGCCACATCGAGTGCTGCCTTCCTATCAGCCTTGCTTACAGAGGACATTATTAACTATAGTCTCCAATTAATCCAGCAGTCTTTGTTTCTCAATTTTCATGCAAGCAAAAACGAAGCTCAGGTGCCAAAAAAACCAGCAGCTATACCTGTATCAACAAATTATTTGGAAAATTGAAAGGTTAAAGAAGAACAAACAAGCATCATGAAGATAGTTACTTTTTTTCAGAAATAATAATAACAGTGAAATAAAATAGCAGCATACAATTACAATACATATATTTTTTAACACAATTGTAGGGAAGTAACAATTTTTGAGGAAGAGATAACATGTACAATGATCTCTTAAAATTCTCGAGAGCCAGTGATCTGTTTGGAAACCACCATCAGACGAGTAGATATGGAATTTAAATTCAATTTTATAGTCTGAAAATGATTTAAAGAAGCTAGATCTGAATTTTGGCAGATTCTACTTCAAATTTTTGAAAGGGCTGAGGCTATTCAACATTTACTTATTGAGATTGGTATTTGTCACATCCAATCAGATTAGAACTTGGACTGCAAAAAAATTCTCCAGTAAATAATTTCAAATGAAGAATTTCAAGCAAGTCAAAACTTTGACATCAATATCCAGATTCTATTACTTAAGCAGGTTTAATAGCAGCCAAATCTGCCTTGTAACAAATGAATAATACTAATTATTCCATTAAATTTTGGCATCAACAAGCAAAATAATACATGAAGTAGGCATCCTCAATGCTTTTCCCCCATTAATCAAACAATTATTTATTTTTTTGGGCACCCATTATCTGCTCTATTTTTTATCTAAAAAAAATCAAGCACAGGATCATAAGTAAAACCTTTCCAGCTGCGAAAATTTGAAATGCTTACTAAGATCTACGCTAATAAAACTTGATGTTATATTTTTCAGCTGAAAAAGTTTAAAGTTTATGCATCCGCTAAAATTCAACAATATTTGATCATATAAAAATGAAAAAGAAAATAGTTTGCAATTCCTCAGCTGATCCATCACTCTATCGTTTACTTAATAACGCTTCATTTTTCAAGCAGAGAAAGTCTAATTAATCAGAACCATAATATCCAAAAAGAGATCGATTCGAAACATACTTAGAAAATAAAAAGATTTTCTTGAAAAAATTCCATCAAATTAGGCGAAAAAAAACTAGATTTAACAAACCTGAGACAGGAAGAAGAGGGTCTAAATGAGGTCCTCTCGTGATTTGCGCTGTAAATAGGAAAACAAACTGAAAGAGAGAGAGAAATACCTTTGCTGGTAGTACATTTTGATTTGAAATTTCTTGTTCATGGGGGATGGCAGAATTAAAAAAATAAAAATAAAAAACAACCTTTAATTATTACTCATTATTACTACTATTCCATAATAAATGTCTTTTAAGTCCATTAACATTTGAGATTAGAACATTGCATAAATGTGTTTATTTCCCCAAGTAGTCCTTTTCCATTTTTTTCTTTTCATTATTATTTGATGGCTACTTATTGTTTTCCAAGTAATTCTATTTGTGGTCCAGTTTTTTATTACTACCTTTTTCACATTTGCTATTTTTTAAGAGCAGTGAAAATTCCCTAAACTCACCTAAAATGTTATTAATTTTAAATTTTTATTTATTATACAATTTAATAAAATAAAATTTAAGGTGTTAATATTCCATTAGGTCTAAAAACTTCAACCTAGTTTCTCCTCGTCCTCTTATCTAAAGCGGCATCATTTTTTTATTTTTTTGACCGACAACGTCACTAGTCTTGATGTTGTGTTTATTTTTCTCTTGCCTTTTATATTTTGTTTTTTTTCTTGAGTTTTTTTTCAATTTTAATAAGAATCTCTACTCTTGTAGCACATTTTTCTCTGTTTTTGTGGCACATTTTTCTCTGTCTGTGTGGCACGTTTCTTATGTCGTTTGGCACGATTTTCGCATACCTTAGCAGTCGTTTGGTGCTCATACTCAGATCCTCGCAGTTTTGTTTTCTTATTTGAGTTTGTCGGTGGTCATAGAAAGTTTGATGGTGGTTGTTTGCTAATGTAATCAGAACCGTGTAGCGAAGCAATTTGCCTAATAGTTTGGTTCGCTCACCACTCTTTTTTTACCTCGTAAAGCCTCTCGTTTTGACAGAGACAATGATCTTTTAATAAGATATACTAACATTTTTAAACATTTATAACTAAATTTTATTAAAAAATAATGAAATGTATCACAAATACAACTTACTCAAAAAAAGAAAAAGCGAGGATTGTCTATCAAAAAACTCATACAAAAATAAAACATGAAACCCAAATGTGCAAAGAAAGGTAAACGTTTTCATTGATATTGGTACATTGTCAAATAACACATAAATTTTCATGAATTTCCTTGTCTTTATTCAAACGAGACGTATAACGAGGTTAAAAAGGAGTGGTGAGCGAACCAAACTATCAGGCAGATTGCTCTTCTATATAGTCATGATTACATCGACAAACGACCATAAAAGGGAATGAAATTTTCTATGACCACCGATAAAACTCATATAAAAAATAAGTGCTGACGATGATCTTTGTACGAGCACCAAACGATCATTAAGGCATGCAAAAATCGTCTCAAATGGCAGAGAAAACTTACCGCAAAAGTAAAAAAAGACGTGTCACAAATGTAGAGAAAAAGCATACCACTAGTGTAGAGATTCTTATTAAAAATTGAGGAAATTCAAAAATAAAATAAAATGTGTTGAGGGGTGTAGCTCATTTGGTAGAGCTCTTGTTTTGCATGTGAGAGGCACGGGGCTCGATTCCCCACATCTCCAAATATTTAATTTTTTATTCACCTAAAAACAAAATATGAAAAAGAAAAAGAAAAAGAAAAAGAAATAATAAACACCGAGAAAGAAAATTGAGGGATACTAAGTGCAAACCCCACCTATCAGTTACCAAATTTGTCATTCACCCTGTTTTTCTGTGCTTTGTACTATTCTTCTCTTTATTAATAGATGCCGGCTTACTTTAGTTCAAAAAAAAGTAAACGCCTAAGAACATTGTTTTCAATGTTCATTACTTAGGTTGTGGGTATTTTTTTTTTTTTGAAAAATAATAGGGGCCTCAATAAAAATTCCTTCATAGCAAACACCAAGAACGAAACTTGGTGGAAGGCCATGAAAGAGGGAAAAGAATGCCCAATAAAATTTATTAATCAAATCACAAATCAGAATCATTCACAAGTTACAACCCAATAACAAAACCATAATAATACTAGGCTACAAAAAGAGCCAAAAACCACAACCTGCAACTGCAACATAAATGTACAAGCACCCTATGGCAAGACACCACTATAACACGGGAGAAAATCACGCAAAAAGCCAACATGGTTACATGAGGCTCAAGCACACGAGAGAAGATCTGCAACGGGACCAAGCCAGAAACCCCAAAATTCCCAGCAGCAACCGCACCCCAGCCACTCCAAGCAACATTAACACTCGAAAGGAAACCAACATACAACGCTTAAAACATGACCGAATATGTCAATCGAGGAAGATAATAGCATCGGCAGTCCTCGAAATGCCTTCATTCGCTAAAAAAATGGCTTCGGTATTGCACACCCTCGAGATGTGTCGTATAAACCACTTGTCATCCACAAACATATTGGATAAACTAAGAATCAAACCAGACTAAATCAGAGGAGGATTAAAACTCTCGATAATGAGCCGAAAATTATTAGCCCATTTCGTAGACCAAAAAAAAAAAAAAACTCACAGCAGCTTTGATAGGGAATTTTTCGTGCTTTTATTTGACCAAATAACTATACAATAACACATGCCACCGTTAAGAGATCCATCATTACGTTTCCTTTGTTGCAGCTGTGCTTTGAACCAAGGACTCTTGCATAAAAGGTACAACGCTTAATCATTTAACCAGGCCACCAACTTGCGAGAAATCCATGCAAACAAATAATTAATTTGAATTATATTACTGTCTCAAAATAATACATTTCTTTTTATGGGTTTATTCGTATGGATTTTAATACACAACCCGTGTATATTTTTTACACAATCATTCTATAAGATATAAAACCCTAACTAAAACCTCCTAAACCATAAACTATAAACCCTAATCTCTAATTCTAAAATTTAAATTCTAAACCATACAACCTAAACCCTTAAACTATAAAGCCTAAACTAAACACCTAACCTCTAAATTTAACAAACACGTGTAAACTTAGTTTATATAGATTGTGTGTCAAAGTTTTGTTTCTATTAATGTAATGAGCTGATGATATGCCATTAAAGAAAGGGTAAAACTTTGATACACAGGCTGTACATTAATCTTAAATTCTAACCCTAACCCTAACCCTAAAAAACTAAACCCTAAACCTTAAACCCTATACATTAAATTCTAAACACTAATATTAAATTCTGAACCCTACAACATAAACCCCCTAAACCTTAAACCCTAAACTAAAACCATAATCCCTAAAACTATAAAACTAAAAGACACATGTAAACTAAAATTTACGCGGCATGTGTATCAAAGTTTTTTTCCTTAAAGAAGAGCTACCAAATTTGACTATTGAAAAACAATATACGCGAATAATAAAATACAACAAAAATGAGAAACCAATAGCAAATCCTTGAAAGTATAACAGACGGAGTAAAGCATGGCACAACAACCAAACCAGCAATGGTGCTTTCTCTTATCCAGATAAAACATAAAAAAACCCATACAAAATCCGATTTGTTGAAGAGGCAAAGCTATTAAAGTTGTTTTTGGTGGACTTAATCTAAAATGGTAATACAAGTACGAAAGTCGACTCTCAAAATACTTTGGACCAATGTCCATGGGAGCACAGATCTGCTCCTCCCTCATTGCAGACATAACAGACACAACCAGGTCTTTTCCCTCAGCGAAACCTTCCTTGATTTGCAGTAGCAGAAAGATGTCAGCGGTGGCAACTCTACATAACAAAATATAACTATTAGGATGATCATATAGAAAAGCAATGAAAGTGGCATATATGAAAATCCATCCAGTAATAACCATAGGAAATGCAAACATATATTCGATCAAAAAAAATGGCGAAACAGTTTCAGGAGAGAAAATACTATATTCCCCAAAATTTTGTTTTATTTTGAGACGGTAATATAGTTTAAGTTAGATATATATTTTTAGGGTAAACTCTATATAACCCAATTCTTTGTTGAGTCCTCTGACTATGAGAAGTTAAAAATAGGTCCCTTGACTAATCACGACTAACAAATCGGTCTAATTCCGTTAAAAAAATAAACTGCTGATGGCTACCATAAATTTAAAATTTTAAATCTCAACATTTAAATATTACAACATTTTAGTCCCTTAAATCTTGAACTCTATCTTCTTCTCTTCTAAAAAAAAGTATGCATCTCCTGTTGTGGGTAGCTCATCACAGATGGCTACTGTAAACATCAATAGAGATTTTGATTCTCCAATGGTTTTTCACTGCTCATACAAATGGGTTGCAGATGGCTACCATTAAAATCAATGGAGGTTTGTTTTTTTAGAAAGGGAAGAAGGTGAAGTTTGGGATTTAAGGGATTAAAATGTTGTAATATTTAAATATTAAGAGATGAAATTTTAAATTTAGGACCAAATTAAAATAAAATGTAAAAGTTGAGGGTTAAATATATTATTATATAAATTTTATTAAATTGCCACGTCATCAACAGTTTATTTTTTAACGGAATTGGATTGATTTGTTAGTCGCGATTAATCGGGGACCTATTTGTAACTTCTCACAGTCAAGGGACTCAAAATAATTGGGTTATAGTTGGGGGACCATTTATTTAGTTTACCCATTTTTTAATAGAAGCAACTAATTTTATTAGAAAGAGAAAACATATAGAATTACAATAGGAGTTTACAACCATCATCGTAAACTAAATACATAATTTGGACATTTTCCTATAACATTGACACACGAAACTAGCCAATTTAGATCATACAATGACCATACATAAAAAAGGTCAAAACCCAACCAAAAGACTCAAATATATATATATATACACACAAACATATCTGATCGCATCGTCAAACAAACCACAAAAGGAAATCATGCTACTGAAAGACCACTGATAACCACAAATTAGAGTCGAATGTCATGAGAAAACTAACATGAACGCAAATCACGTATCCAAATTCAATAGAGGGTCCAAAGCATTGACCACCAGCAGGATAACAAATAAGCGCCTTCTTGCTAAATTCAACCCTGAGAAAAAACATACGAAAAGAACAGTCAAACAGCCAACTAAGAAGACCGAAAACATGCGATAAAGGCAGAAAAAGTGTCATAAAGATAGAATTATTTTTACTAAAAGTTAAAAATAAAAAAAAAAGCAAATATAAGAGATAAGAAAGCAAAATGGAAATAATGAGTACCGACGGTCGACAACGGTGCTAAAGTTGGTGACACTGTCGCCTAAAACAAAGATGAAAAACAACCTAGACGACAATTGTAGTTTAAGTTAAACATTTGTTTGTATGAATTTATCATATGTTAATAGCTTGGCTCAATGGTTAAGTGTTGGACCCCTGATGTAAGTCATCTAGCTCAAATCTCACGTATATAACAAAGGCAATGTTTTATTTCCTTTAATTTTTTAACGATTGATACCAAAATAGAAAGAAAGCATTACCAAAATTGTTTTCCACAAGTGCTTAGTTTTTTGGGTTTAAGGGGTTAGAGTTTTATTGTTTGTGGGTAAGTTTTAAGGTTTGGGAATAAATTTTATGGTGTATAATTTATGGGTTAGGGTTTAGGGCCTCTAAAAGGAACATGTACTAGCTTTAGAAATCTACTTGTGAGAAAAAAACTCCACTGATGGTGTATCAAATAATTATCCAAAAATCAAAATTAAAATTTAAAAACTAATATATGCATTTATCTTCGGTAGAGGTGAACAGAACTCAATCTAACATAAAAAAATTAATTCTTTTTAACTTTCGAGTCATGGTATTCAAGTCAATTTGAATTTTTAGTTCGAAATTAAGTTTGAATTTGCAAAGTTCGGATAATCAAAAAACAAAAATTAAAATGGTGTCGTTTGGTCTTTAGCTAAGTAATATGATTGTTTTGTGATTTAGTCAATGATTTGTTTCTTCAATTTCTCCTTCATTTTAAGTCAATTTTGACCAAATTCGAATCGCATGCTCCTCAACGACTGTAGAATACCTATATAACTTCAATTCCTCTTTTTGAAAACAATTTTTCTATTTTTACAATTTGGTCCATTAATTTTATATTTTATTCAATTTGATCCACTGACGATAACTCTTTGCAAATTCGTTCTACCCATCAATTCATTGACTCCTTTATATTCTCATCATTATTGTATCATCAAATTTCATCTTTTATAAAATAACATTATAAATATATTATATAATTTTAGATAATTGATTATTAAATAACATTACGATCCTTATTTACACAAACGAAAAATATGAAAAATGTATATATATCATATATGGTTAGAAAAACTTGTTTAAATTGTAACAAATCAGTATCATAACATTATAAATAATTACATTTAAATTTGAACAAAAATTCGAATAAATATCTTCAAGGACGAAACATGATTGGGGGTTGGGGGCAATACGTAAATGTTTGAAAGTAAGGGGATAAATTCATAATCTATCTATTTGTTTTTATATATATAATTAAAAGGTAAAAAAAAATTGTTGCTTGGAGCCAAGAGCCCCCTCACTTATAGCCTAGGTCTGTCACTGAATATCTTTGATTCGACTCCACTCGAACGAAAATTTTCAAATAAACTTTCAATAATAAAACAGTATTCTTAAACTGAATTAACTTGAATTATTCTCACTCAACCCAATCGTATGATCACTCCTCCAGTATACACCACTCAACAAATTGTTGGAGATGTATTTCTTGACCTCAAATAGAAAGTATATTGTGTTGAACATAACAGGTTAATTCGAAATAACAATTGAATATAATCGAAAATAAGAAAATTGCAATTTTAATAGAATTTAACAGATTCGAAATAAACCGAATAACAGATTGTTGAGGCCTGCACAAACGCAGTTTCCTTAAGACAGATTCGACCACTCATTGGTGCTTGAGTTCGTCGGTCGTCAGTCTCCCTAGATACAACAATAGATGACCTTCTACAACAACACTTATGTAGAGATTATGAACAGAATTCATGCCTTCGCCTATCACCGAAAACGCTATGCATTTTTTCAAAAGTTGAAAACCTTTTAGTTGTGTGTTCTCAAACTGAAGAGAGGCATGCTTTATATAGGGAACGATTAAGTTAAACGTGGGAATAATAAATATTCTGAATTTTAATGGTCATTGATACTTTCCTATTTAATTCAGAATATATAATCAATATCATATATTTAATCAGATTTTTTTGTGAATAGCAAGCAATACCATTTTAATATTTGTATTTAAGGAAAACATATAACATCCCTTTAAATTCCGAATATTCAAAAAAAGATATGCTATTTTTAAGGAAAAAATTTATTCGAAGTGGGTAAAATATCTGCAGGCCCATGAAGGGCCGACCAGTCTGGACATTCGCGTCATCCATGTCGTGCGGGTGCGCCCCAACCCGAATGGGATTGGATTCGCACCATCCCTGCGCACGAGGCACAATTTCCATTCAAGCTATTCAATAACCACAAAGTGGATAAGTGTATATAAATACTTATGATTCCATTTATCCCCTCAATGTGGGATAAGGGGGTTTTATTTTCTTTACTCAATTCACAACCACCTTACTTTGAGCATCAGTTTCTCATTCATCAGTCAACCATTTTGAGCATATGAGATACCATTGTAAAGGTCTTATGGAGTAGAATATGACCCAATAAAATCATTATTCGAATCTCCACCTTTACCCTTTCGAATTATGGCTCAAAGTTACCTATTCCTCACAGTTTTTTCCAACAATCCCCTACATGAATGAAATTGATGATTTTATCAAAAACATTTTCACTCGATGTGGTGATAGGTTCTATGATCGATAGCTGCATAGGATAGGTAGGTTTCCTCATTTGAACATTCCCTTGTGAAAGCATATTTACTTTACTAGCTAACCAGTAGATGTGATGTCCTTGAACTGTTCAGCCGTTTGTATAAACGATGATATAATTCACACAACTACCTCTCTGACAAGAGCATTTGTTCTCATGGTTATGTCTATATGGCCGTGGACATATCCTGGTTCTATAAGAGTTTGAAAGAACTATGCCCAATAGTCTCCTTGAAGCGGCCCCACTTTACTCTTACATAGGTGACTTATGTTGCTCGGCTCACCGAAGCACACAATGGTCATTAAAAGCTTTTAGCTTAGCCTATCTCACTTTGATCATTGTTTACATCATAGAAATAGACTTAGGGATGAGCACCCCTACAGTGATCGAACATGTCTATGCAATTAGGTTGTCCCTTTGAACCTAGATCTTGGGATCCCCAGTCAACTAGGTAGGGTTTTCCTTCACACAGCGCCTTAAATTTTCTTGGGCTTTACTCTCATTCTTTTTGATATTTTCTTAACTTGATCTCAATTTAACCCTTTGATTAGCGGATCCGTAATGTTATCCTTTAATTTTACAAAATCAATAGAGATAACTCCATTTGAGATCAGTTGTCTAACGGTATTATGTTGACGATGCATATATCTCGACTTACAGTTGTACATAAAGCTCTATGCTCTGCCAATTTTTGGTTTTCAATATATGAATATTATTGGCACATGGTTTGGCCATTCGGGAATATCCTCCAAGACATTTTAAAGTCTTTTGACTTTTTCTCCAGACTTGTCTAGAGCTAAAACTCAGATTCCATTATGAATCTAGTTGTAAACATTCGTCTTGAGAAATCCCATGACATAGCTCATTTCTTCGATGTGAAACATATTCACTTGCGCATTTGATATCTTAAAAATTATATATCTTAGTATCATCGAATAATCCTTTTAAATAGTAGGATCTCTAGAATACTGCAATTTATAATCTTGAGTATATCTGAGATATCTCAGTACTCTCACAATTGCTAACTAGAGCTTTTGGCCCTAAATTGCTTGTGAGACTACTTAAACTACTCATAGTGAAAGCAATATACTTGCATATTCCATTAGAAAAAAATGTTGGCTCGTATTTATTGGAGTTCTGGCTATGCCGGGAATATCTTTGCCAAACTTCTTTTGTCTATGTAGTGTGGCTATGTCAATATGAGACCTTCAGGTGACCTTTTAATTTGGATTCCCAGAATCAAATCTGTTAATCTCATATTTTCCATGTCAATCTTGAATTTGACAAATCTTTGGTACATTTACCATTTCATTGTTACTTATAACAATGAGTATGTTATCAACATAGGATCATGTATCCTAATGTTGGTTGGTTTGACATACAATTATTTGTCACACTTACTTGTCATCATGACAATATCTTAGTTTCAACCTTTTGTTGAACGTATGTACTATTTTCCATTAATAGTCTCCAAAGTTCGCTTCAATGAACTTGGATCAACTTCTCTAATTATACAAGAAATATATTTTCAAAGAATGAGTCATTCTTTGTTTCCATTATCATATTCTTGTGAATCTTAGGGTACACAAGAGATTGATATACGTTACTATAGTCAATAAAAATATAGTCCATTTATTTTCATTTACTTCGGCAATGGGGACATTACCTTTGCAGGACACCCCCCCAATAAAACAAATTCCCCAACATGTTAGAAACATTTTGAAGTTTCAATTCTTATCTTCAAAATCATTTTACCCTCGGATGTTGTAGCGTTACTCACATAGAGTTTCTCGCCAAATTAATCAATTTATTAAGTTTGGGTTTCAACATTCTACTTATAGAGAATAATTTCTCTATAGCATCTTTGCTTTTAAGCAAATTCACATAACATTAGTTTGTGATATCATCAATGAAGGTTATAAATTTGTCACGAAATTGATCTCGTTTAAGAGTCTATAGTCCGAAGACTTGTTCCCTATCTTATTGTAATTGAAGCATTTCCTATGAAATTTAGCTTCTTGAACCCACCGCCTAATTTACGGTTTAAAGTCACTATGTTTGTCGTAGCAATATTTATCTTAGCAATATTTGAAGTTGGTAACAATATTTACCTTATCCTCTCTAACGCTATGAGGATATTCCTTTGACCTAGTTTATCATGGTCAAATATGCAACATCTTTTGTTGCCACGTTTTGAAATTAATGAAATTCACTGATTTTTCGATTGTGCCACATAGTCATAAACCAAAAGATTATGAATCTGTTAAACTACATGAATTTAGCTAAATGCTAAAACCAGAAACAGAAACATAATTTCCAACTTTTGTTAGTCGTCAAGAATTTAGTAAACTAAAAACATGAAACAAAAGTTTACACGGTCTAATAGAAATAACAACAATGACCAGTGCACCGGGTAGGTAACTTATGAAAAGAGAGGTGGTGCACTAGGCACGCTTAAATACTAAGTCTTTCAAAGAACCAACCCTAGATATGCACTCTCATAGTGTCTTTGAATCATCTGTTTATGAATTCTATTCTTGAAATTATTCCAAGCATGAGTGATCAATTAAAATCACTGCCTTTGATTCACAACAATTTGGAATCAATTATTAAGAATTTCTTACCACCGACATCTTCCATTTATGGTCTAACGACCCTTACAATTCTTTAGATATTTTTAAACATTGTACACTTCATAACATGCATAAGAATAGGCTTTATGAATTTAATTTTGACATAGAGAACAAAGTTCTTCTATGCTTAGATTTGAGACCTCGGTCGAAATCAGCGCTTTGAATTTGATAACCGATGTTACTTCCAGAAATAAATCACTGATTTATTTCTAAAATAGAATCATACTTGATTCTTAAGAAATAATAAATTTGAGTTATTACTTTTTCCAAAATAAATTCAACGATTTATTTCAAGATTGAATCATTCTAGATTCCCACGAAAATAAATTCAACGATGTACTTTCCTTAACAAGTTTGAGTCAATGCACGATTCTAATGTAGAAATAAATTCACTATTTTATTTCTTTTTTTATATCTTCTGTTAAACATTGGGATTAGTAGTACTAAAACCCAAGCCAGAGATATCAAGACGATAAAATCAAAAGGAATTGATCCTTTGATTTTTTTTTTTTAATTCTGTTGATTCTTGTTTGGAGAAGATCACATAAATCCGTTAAGACGGTGAGAATTAAACCTCAAAACAAATTATTTACGAGATCTTTATTTCCAAAGTAAATGAAGAAGTTCCTCATGGTTATCCTATTCTTCTCTACACTTTCTCAAGAAAAATTATTAGTAGAAATAATGATCCATAGTGTTTCCAAAACACAAATAATAATTATCTTAATTATTATTATTTCACAAGAAAAAGATCTTTCTTTTTCGCGCCATATTTAAAATTTAATATTAAGGCCAATATTATTTACGGAATAAATAAAATTACCTTAAAAATAATAATATCATAATATTATTATCAAACTAATACCATGATTTAAGGTATTAAGATTACCATAATACATGCACACATATATTTATGTAAACCATTAAAGGTCAAAATCATTAAGGAATATTACCTCAACATATATGAAATTTTACATTCCATAAAATACAACCTTGTTGCCTTTTGGTTTAATTACTTTCCAACATAAAACATATGTAAATCAGGAAAAGAATTTACCATGATATTTTCCAGCTTGCTCTCCAAGTCTATGCGACTGCAGCAAGCATATTGCAACTTTATTGCAAAAATTATGCAGCCACATTCATGGTGCTCAGCAAAATCCAATATTTTCCATGACTAAGGTCTTGCCATAATCATTGTTTCAATTCAAAGAAACGAATCAGGAATCATTAATGATTCGAATAAACCAAAAGTTAATTTCCATTTATCTTTGATTTTGATATTGCACAAAATTTGTAACCTTAATTACTTATAATGATAATTTCTGTAAACAGATTTATCCCCTTTTCAAATTAAGCAACTCTGTTGAAACAGTAGGATAAATCCTAAAAACTAATTTGTTTGTTTTCTCAATATCAGAAATAATTTTTAAATCGCCTTGTTGTGTCTAAAACACGAGAATCTGTTCGCCTTGGATTAAACTTTAAAAATATGCCTTAAGATTGTTGAACATAGCAGGCTAATTCGAAATAACAATTAAATATAACCGAAAAAAGAAAATCACAGTTTTAATAGAATTTAATAGATTTGAAATAAACCGAATAACATATTTTTCAGGCCTGCACAAACGCAGATTCCTTAAGACATATTCGACCACTCCTTGATGCTTGAGTTTGTCGGTCGTCGGTCTTCAGGATACAACAACGGATGACCTTCTACAACAGCACTTATGTAAAGATCACGAACAGAACTCCTACCTTCGCCTATCACCGAAAACGCTATGCATTTTTTCAAGAGTTGAAAACTTTTTAGTTGTGTGTTCTAAGACTGAAGAGAGACATGTTTTATATAGGTAACGATTAGGTTAAACGTGGAAATAATAAATATTCTGAATTTTAATGGTTATTGATACTTTCCTATTTAATTCGGAATATATAATCAATACCATATATAATCGGATATTTTTATGAATAGCAAGCAATATCATTTTAATAGTTGTATTTAAGGAAATCATATAATATCCCTTTAAATTCCGAATATTAAAAAAAGATACACTAATTTTAAAGAAAAAATTTATTTGAAGCAGGTAACAATATTTGTAGGCCTATAAGGGCCCAACCAATTCAACATTCACATCGCTCACGTCATGTGAGTACGCCTCAACCTAAATAGGATTGGATTCACACCCATGCACACGAGGCATAATTTCCATTTAAATCATTTAATAACTACAAAGTGGGTAAGTGTAAATAAACACTTTCCATTCCATTTATCCCATCAATGAGGGATAAGGGGGTTTAATTTTCCTTACTCAATTCACAACCACCATATTTTGAGCATCAATTTCTCATTCATCAGTCAACGATTTTGAGCATATGAGATACCATTATAAAGATCTTATGGAGTAGAATATGACCCAATAAAATTATTATTCGAATATCCACCTTTACCCTTTCTAATTATGGTTCAAATTTGACTATTCCTCACTGTTTTTTTGCAACATATTGGCCTTCATACTAGGCGGGGGACAAAAAGAAGCCTTGAGCTACGTTCTTGAGAAAGTAAAATCCAAAGTTCAACAAAGAAAGGCAAACCTTTCTCCCAGGCGGGGTGGGAAGTACTCATAAAACCGGTGGCCTTCGTGGCACCAGTTTTCCTTTATATTGCACTTAAAATTATAAGATACGGTACGGTAAAAGTATGAAAATATAAAATATATTTTTTAAATTCTTTAACATATAAAAATCATAAAAACATTAAAATTCATAGTTAATTAAAAGAGAAAATTCATTAAAGACCACAATATTATTTATTTAAAACTTTTTAAATTATAATAATTTAAATTCCCTTCCCTTATCTAATAAGAAATATATATATTAAATTAAATCATCTTTGATTTTAAACTTTAATTATTATTTATTTTCACTTTAAATAATAATTTAAATCATCTTTCCTTAGCTAATAAAGAATATATATGTAAGACCCGAATTTTACCCGGGTACCTATATATATTATATTTATTATAAATAAAACCATAAATAAATAAACCCAAAAAAATAAATAAATAAGCCCATACATAGTTAAGGGTGTAAATGTACAGAGCGTTCGACGAACCGTTCATGAACTGTTCGTATAACGTTCGTTTATTAAGCTAAATAAACGAGTATGAATAAAAATTTTATGTTCGTTTAATAAACGAACACGAATAGGGGCGTGTTTGGTTCGTTTATGTTCACGAATAAGCTCGTTTATAGGCTCGTTTATAAGCTTGTTTATAAGCTCATTTATAGACTCGTTTATAGGATGAAAATGCTTGTAGATGTATCTAAATACTACTTTTTTGTTGTTGCTAAAGATGTTATATAAGTTCATGTTAAAATGTAAGTTTTATTTTTTGCTTTTATTTTATTTATTTATTGTTAATTTAGTTAACATTTCTGAACATGTAAATGAACATGTTCACGAACGAATAAATGAACACGTTCGTGAACACTTAAGCGAACACGTTCGCAAACACTTAAATGAACACGTTCGTGAACACTAAACAAACAAACACGTTCGTTAACATAAAAAAATGAACATAAAAAATGAACATAAACACCTTCAAAAATAAATACACGAACATAATATTAGAAATTTAAATGAACACGAACTGAACATGGACACATTTAAAAATAAACAAACGAACACAAACATAATCTTATTCATTCAAACTCAGTTCATTTACATCCTTATAATATAGTCCTCATAAAGTCCAATTATATCAAATACCCACAGCCCAATTTTTAAACCCTTTACAGCTCATTATATCAATTTTCCCGCCCACTTTAATGCTCAAACAAACTCAAAATTTGGTCAACTCGTATTTCCCAATAAATGTGCCATGTGGCAGCTGTGGATTGGGCTGAAGCTCACACGTGGATAATGGTCTTCCTTCCCCTTAGCTGGAGCCTTTTGGCGCTGACATCATTGGAATGACGTCAGCTGCGATGTCATCGGTTGGACCTCTATATAAGAAAAAGTGAGTGTCAGCCAATTAATCATGAACCATTAATCACAACCATTGTTATTAAAAATAATAAATATAGATAATAAAAGAGGAGCGAGAATGATCCTTAACCCGAAAAGTTGAACCGTGATAGAAGCCGAATAGCTAAGGGACGCCGAAGGGATGCCAGAGATCTAAGAAGCCGTCGGAGAAAGCTTCGCCACTGTGAAGGTATACATTCTGTCCATTTTCTTTATCTGCAAAAAAAACAACATAAAAATATCAGTTTTATAAAAAAATATCAGTTAAATCAAGTTCAAGTTTAATTCTTTTCAATTCAATCCTGTTTTTAATTGTTTTTAAATTAATTTAATGTTTTTAAAATAATTTAATTGTTCTAAATTATATGCTTGATGCATATTTTAAATTAAGCATTTAGTTTTAATTGTTAGACAATTTAATTAATTAGTTTTAATTAATTGTTAGAGTCTTAGACTTTAGATTCTTTAATTAGGATTTAATAATTAAATTATGAAGACCATTGTAGCAATTTAATGTTTATTAAGTGGGAAACTTTGGGGTCCAAATTTGGATGATGTTTCATTGCTTGCAATGGGGTATTATCCAACATTGACTTTAAAGTATAATACTTAATATGTATTATAAATTAGAATTGGATAATTAATCTATTTAATTAAATAGAGCTTTGATTAGGATTATCACTTTAAATAATTAGAATAACAATTAAATTAATGAATATTGTCTAAAATTTAGGGGTTTTAATATGGACGGTGCTCAAGCAATTGAGTGTTATCTCATAAAAGCCTTTAAATTTAATGATATTTATAGTCTTAAACAATTTAATTAATTAGAACCTTTTTTAAGTTAGAACTTAAAATAAATAAGACAATAATTGATCATGTATTACAAACCTTTTATGTTGGAAATATATATTTTGAACATGAATGGGGTGCCTCGAATGTAAAAGGGTGTTTTTAATCTCATAGTCGGATAAAAATATATTTTATTATAAAAGGGATATCTTCATTTGGAATTTAAATCCAGTTAATAATTAATGGCTAAATTAAATTCAAAATATTATTCGAAATGCAAATATGCCACGTAAAATTAAAGGTGCTGATAACGGGCGTTTGTGAGGGTGCTAAATATTCCCCACACATAACCGACTCCTGAACCCTAATTTAAAAAATGAATCTCTGGTTGTTTTTATGGTGTTCGATCTACCTCGAAGTGATCGATGAAAACTCTTAAATAATTTTCTAAATCGAATAAAATGATAACCCTAATTTTAAAATTAATCGTCAAGCTAATTTTACCTTGGTTTAAAAATGGTCATGACAACTTTGCGACTACGCTAGGGATCACTCGTGAGTCAGGTCTAAAAAACTTTTACGTGGCATATTAACATTTTAGAATGACAATTTGAATTTAATTTTCCAATCATTATTGGATGGATTTTTAGAAAGAATGGAGATATGGTTTTTATTTGTGTGATATAAACTATCATTCATGCATAATCCTTCTACCCAGCCTTTCTCCTTTAAGTGAGAGCAATACATGATCCTACGTGAGATATCCTTCTCCGTGATTGGAATTTTGTCTTTCTTCTGGTATACCAACCTTATACACCGTGAGGTTACGTCTCCGCTATAAGGTTTTATACTCCTAAATTTTTATCTTGCTGTCGCAGTAGACATTAACGACAGTTCGGGTACCCAGAGTCTAGAACAAAAATCGCATGTTGTAATCTAAAAGCTCACCCACTAGAGCTAGACAGGGTGTTGCCAATTTAAATATGCTTCTCTGGTTATTCTCTGTTCAATATAACATGCTTTGTTGTATCAATTTATTTAATTTTTGCCTTCAATATTATTTCACAAATATTAACTCATTTTTTGTTTTTGTTTTTGGAATTTTTTACACCTCATCTTCATTGCGTAGAGGTATTGATTCAAAAGTGGTTATCATTAAAAGGCGATCATAATAGATAAGGGGATTCATATTCCGATAATGGAAAGTACAAATATGAAGCAGTGTCCTATACAAACCACATAAGAAGTGAATGGTAGATTATCCAAGGGTCACACATCAGATTTTGATACTGACATGAATGAGATGCAAGAACTGAAAAGACAAATGGCTGAGATGATGAATATGATGACGGCTATGACCAAAGAAAATGGCATACTGAGCCGAAAGAATCGAACAAAAACCAGAACATGAATAAACAACCGGGTTTGCGCATTGTTACCATTCGCATCAATAAACCAACTGGATGTGTAAATGAGTCAAATTCCAAGAAAGTAATGATAGGCCATGAAGAAATTCAAGAAGGAAATATTGAAGGAAGACCTTTTAATTCAATTCTGATGTCATATGCAGATTTGCTTCCGATATTGGTAGAGAAAAATTTTGTGAGCCGAGTTCAGCCTAAGCCCAAAGAATTATGAGGATACCACTATCAAGCTGAATGCTAGTCAAGCTAAAAATGAAACACTAAAGAAGAAGATATGTGAGTATATCAATCTTATGCTAATGTACAAATATCTTACTGATGACATCAAGAAAGATAGTCAAGAAAGTGAGGAGAAGCGACATGTCTAATTTCAGAGATCAAGAATGAAGATACGAGAAAGAGACAATGACATGAAAATTGCTATTACTCAAGCACCAGAAGTGGCTCAACAAGTGGCAGACCTAGATGACGTAGCGATGGCTTTGAGTCGGAATATTGATACAACATTAGATCACGGAGGGGATATGACTTGGCTCTTAGAGAAAGTTAGGAAGTTGGGAGTTAGAGCTCACCAATATTTGTAGTATTTGATATCTGATGTATTGAATCCTTTTATCTCAATGAAAGTTTTATGATCACTTTTAAAATCGATACCTCATGAATTCATACATTGCATATTTAACAACATAACATTATTATAGCATTACATTAACATTTATGATCTAAAGCGGTTGAGGTTTTGATGGAAGCAATCTGGGAATCATTGAAAGTTTGAAAATCTGTTGTCATGGATGAATATATAAAAAGAATTGGACAAACTCAAGAAGGATTGCAAGAATGGATGACCAAGCCTCAACGAAATGAAGAGAACCACATTACTACACCATGTTCGACAATTTACCTCGGGGCGTCTAACTCGAATACAGGGATAGGTTCTATGAAACTTACCATCTCATGACTAAAAATAAGAAATTGAAAGATAGATATACAATACTTGAGGAATAGATCAAGGCAAGAAAAGGTGACGATAATCTCAAATTTGATGCTAGATAATTCTACTTAGTCCCTGATCTGTTTACTCCGCTTGAATTCAAAGTCATCAGTTTTGAGAAGTATGACAGTTCTAGCTGTCCTAAAAATCTACTTGGCAATGTTTTGTAAAAAAAATTGAAGGATATTTGGACGATGACAAATTGTTGATCCATTATTTCCATGATAGCCTGGTTGAACTTGCTGCAGTATGGTATAACAGATTAAGTCGAGAACATATCTGATCATAGGTTAATTTGTCCAAAGCATTTCTAGGGCAATACAAGTACGTTATAGACATGGCTCCAATTCACCAATATTTGCAGAACATGAGTATGAAGGTCAGTAAAAGCTTTAAAGATTATGCATTAAGGTGGCAATGATTAGCAGCTCAAGTACAACCTCCTATGATAGAGGAAGAAATATCTTTCATGTTTCATCAAACTCTTCCATCTCCTTTCTTCGAGAGAATGCTTGTAAATTCAAGGGGCAGTTTCAGTGACCTCGTGATGATTGGAGAAGTAATAGAAGTGGGAATCCGACAAGGGAAAATTGGACCTAGATTTGAAAACCATGCTAATCAAAAAGAGAAGAAAGAGAAAGAGGGTAATGAGTGTAATGTTCAAAGCTCCCGAAGCCGCAAGAGAAAAATGTCAGCTAATTCATCAAAATTATCACGAAAAATTCCTCGAGCAAGTACAAATCTGAAGATATTTATAGTACTTATTTTCTCACCTTATTAAGGGAAAACATATCACTCCCAGGCCAATGAAGATAAAACCAAAGCCATCTGCCCATAGCTATGATCTAGACTGTGTTTGCGACTTTCACATGGGTGCACTAGGACATGGTACCAAGAAGTGTATACCATTAATGGAAGAGATTAAGAAGCTAGTCAGTAATGGAATCTTGACACATGAGCTAGTTCAGTAATATAAGACAAAAGGACTATAGAGCAATATGTTATACCAGCTGAAGAATCTAAGAACCGGAATGAATGCTTCCAAGACTGTTTGGAATTCTGAGAAGTCCGTCTTTCTCATGTCTTTGCATCACGAGGGAACAATTTAAAGAAACCATTTTTGAAGTAATACATAGAGATAATTATGATACTTATGGCCTGAAAGTAGTAGAAATCTTTTTCTAAGGGCATATGTCATGTTTGTTAGTTTTCATTTCAATGGATGGATGTTTTTTAAATGCATGAATATATGTATATCTCTTCTTATCCTTGTAGTCCCTTGGATGCCAATTGCAAGAAGCGACATTAATTTCAGTACAAAGAATGTTTGGATGTTGTGAAAATAATGAAGTGAAATTTATTTTTCAGTCGACTCTGGTCAGCAAAGCAAGAAAAGGGCAGATTACTACACCTTTGATGATGTTTGATGACAAATCTTTGAAATTCATAAACAGTAAAGTGGACTACACAATTTTAACTGAGCAGAGGTGCTTAAAATTGAAGTTTTAAGCGTAGTCTTCTATACCCTAAAAAACAATAAATAGGTAGGAAAAGATAAAAAAAAGAGAAAAAAAGGGGGAAATGGAAAAAGTTGAAAAAGAAAGCAAAAGAAAGAAAAAAAAGAAAAAGGAAAAATAAAAATAAAAAAGAGAAAGAAGGAAAAAATAGAGAAATAATGAACTATTGAATAAATAAGTCTCGAAACACTCTGATGGAGCTGTGGGGGAGTCGGCAAATATAATAAAGAGCTATGCTCCACCTGTCCAATACCCTGGCATCAGAGATGTATCTTTGAAGATATGTGTATAATAATAATATCTGGTAACAATCATAAACATATACATGCACTTATAGAATTGTATTCTTATAATTATATTTTTGCACTCTACTAGTTAAACAAGTCTGGAAAGCTTGAACGCATTTATAAATGGAAAGGAATAATGAGAAAAGAAAAAGGGTTGTTTCTAACGAGATTGAGCAACGCGGTAATCATAGGGTGTAAACTGAGTGATCTAGAAGAAATTTCTTGACTCGCCACAACATTCACAAGATATGCTAATCACAGAATGGTTGAATCTGAGACGCTCTTGCACTTGATATTCAGATATCCTATTATGTTTTCCTTCTTTATATTAAGACTCTAATTTTCTAGATCTTGTAAGGTATCCTTCATTGAAATGTCGATCAGCAAACTAGCATTTTTACAAACAAAAAGATTTTCTTGTATTGCTTCAAAAATAAACTCCAAAATGCAAAGCTATGGATGCAAACGATGGATTTGATATAGTAAAGATATGGCTGAGTATGAGACATTCACCTTTGATTGGCAGCCTTCTGTCACCCATTAGGGGTCGTGGTGAGGATAATGACAAGAATGCATATATCAGATGATTCAAGGACTTAAAGCAAGTTTCTACCTTGGAGTTTTGGTTATTCTTTGAAATTAAAGAATGAACCTGATGAAAGTTCGGTGACTTGAAGAAAGTTTAGGGACTTGAGGCATTTGCTCGCCTTAAATGATAAAAGAGGGGCAAATTCTACATGATGAGGAAAGAAACAAAGAGATTAGTGGGGCATCATTGTGTATAAGAGTTCATATCAGAATAGATAAGAGAGGGTGCAGAGATGAAAGGAATTTGATTATAGAAGAAGTCAAAATCTGCTCAAGAAGAATAAAAGATCAACAATGAAATTTTGGGGTAAATTTTGTCGGGGCGTGAAAATAATAGTGATACTTTGAAGACTAAATTTAAGAAGATCAAGCTAAACAAGATTTAAGAAGAACAATCTAAAGAGATGAGGTACCGTTGCAACAGAAGAAGAAAACTCAATGAAGAAGCAAAGAAGATCAAAACCTATCCAAGTGGTCTTCATATGTAACAATTCATGCATGGTTAGGCATATATAAGATAGGAGCATGCTAACTCATGCATTCAAAGCATTTATGTACATTTTGGCAAGAATTTACAAGAATCAGCAAAGAACAAGAAAGATTTCAATCTACGACTTTGAGATTGGAGAAGTAGATCAAGCAAAGATTAACAAAGATTTCAATCACAATTTGTGTGAATCAAATATATCAACCCATTTGAATAAGTGGATCTCAGCAAAGATTTTTTGATTATCCGCACAAGACAGAAAATGCATTACAATCCTAAAGCCTTCGAGTCATCAGGAAGTCCTTCGTGAATGGTGTTAATTCCTTCAGGCTATCACCTTCAGGAGTGATGAGAACATTTGATTGTTTGCACAAACAAAAAATGCATTACAATCCTAAAGCCTTCAAGTCATCAGTAAGTCCTTCGGGCATTGATTTTAAGTCCTTCAGGCATCACCTTTGGGAGTGATGAGAATATTTGATTGTTTGCTCAAGACAAAAAGTGCAGTACAATCCTAAAACCTTTGAGTCATCAGTAAGTCATTCGGCATGATGCTAAGTCCTTTGGGCCATCCCATTCGGGTGTGATGAGAATTTTGTAGATGTCATCATAGTAAGACAGTGGGGGCATGGTATCAGCAAAGATTTCAACCTTTTGGGATATTATCATCAAAAAAAAAGAAAAGAGAAAAAGAGAATAAGGAAGTTTAGGCTACCAGATTGGAAAGCAAGATAAATCAACTTTGGGCTCCAATGAGGAAGATTTACAGTTTAATTGGTTAAAAGTTTCAGCGTCTTTCGTTGAAGCACTTGAATTTTCTTAATGATTTACCCAAATTGTACATTTGCTTTACAATTAGTATTGAAAGATTAATGATAGATTCGACTTTTGTAGGTCACATATATTTCAAGCATATAGAGAGATCGATCAACAGAGGAAAAAAATGAAGGATCTGATGCGAGCTTCAAACTGAAAGATCAAGACACCTTAGACAGAAAAAATAATGACACTAAAGATTTCAGTGCTTCAGGTTCAGTTTTTCCCTAGAATAGGAGGTGAATCAGCATTCTTAGCAAAGAATGAAGATCTCCTAATGAGAAGAGTTCGCAAAACAAAGAATATCAAGCTCTTAATGGGAGAGTTCACTTAGCAAAGAATAAAAAGCTCATAATATAAAGAGTTAGCCCAACAAAGAATATAGAGCTCCTGATGAGAAGAGTTCGTCAAGCAAAGAATATGGAGCTCCTAATGAGAAGAGTTCATTAAGCAAAGAATATAGAACTCCTAATGGAAAGAGTTCGCTTAGGAAAAATACAAAACTCCTAATAGGAAGAGTTCGCTCAGCAAAGAATACATAGCTTCTAATATGAAGAGCTCATCCAGAAAAAAATACAAAGCTCTTAATGTGAAGAGTTCGCCCAACAAAAAACGTAGAACTCTTAATGGGAAGAGTTCATCCAGAAAAGAATACAAAGTACCTATATATATTATATTCATTATAAATAAAACCATAAATAAATAAATAAATAAATAAGCCCTAAAAATAAATAAATAAGCCCATATATAGTCCTCATAAAGTCCAATTATATCAAATACCCACAGCCCAATTTTTAAATCATTTACAACCGTGGCAGCCGTGGATTGGGTCTGAAGCTCTCATATGGATAATGGTCTTCCTTCCCCTTAGCTAGAGCCAATTGGCGCTAACGTCATTAGAATGACGTCAGCTGCGATGTCATCGGTCAAACTCTTATATAAGGAAGAGAGTGTGTCAGTTCATTAATCATAAATCATTAATCACATCCATTATTAATAATAAAAATAATATAAATATAGATAATAAAAGAGGAGAGAGAATGAGCTTTACCTTGGGAAGTTGAACCGTGATAGAAGCCGAACAGCTAAGGGACGCTAGAGGGATGCTGGAGATCTAAAAAAGGCATCAGAGAAAGCTTTATCACCGTGAAGGTATACATTCTGTCCATTTTCTTTATCTGCAAAAAAACATAAACAAATATCAGTTTTATAAAAAACATAAGTTAAATCAAAATAAGAAGGTGATCAAAAATCTCATCTTAGTTGACCGGAGCTTAGTTTTCATGACGGAGTCGAAGAGAGAGAGGATTTCGGGTAACTAGGATTAGATCTAGGCCGGGAGAAGAGGAAGATCCTATTAGATCTAGGGATTTTCAGTGAAAAAATAGGTTTTTTAGGGTTCCAACTGACGGCCGAAAATTGTCTCACAACGGCCGGTCAGAGGTGAGCGGTGGCCGGAAAGGTCACACGATGGCCGAAAAACATGTGAGCATGACCAGTGAGTGGTAGTTGAGGATCTGGCGGTGGTTGGCATGGCGGTTTGTGGCCGAAAAATGGTGTTCATCAAGTTCTTGAAAAACTTGGATGAACACTCATCCAAAACGCATGTCTTTTATCCGAAAAAAGGAAATTATGGCATGTGGAGTTTGTGAAGAGAGCCGACAGAGCATTCGGTGAGAGAGATGGTAGAAAGAGTATTTTGAGTGTTATGGCTGAGTTCAACTCGGCTTAGGCCATTTATAACCCTGGTGATACGATGTCGTTTTGGGCACCGGGTTAGGGGAGGATCCGTGCATTCTTACTGAGCCGGGTCAAGAGGATCCGTGCCCAAATCTTGGGATTTCACACTTTAGGCTGCAAATTTTGTAATTGTTTCGGTTTAGTCCCTTTTATAAATAAAATCAAGTTCAAGTTTAATTCTTTTCAATTCAGACCTATTTTTAATTGTTTTTAAATTAATTTAATTGTTTTAAATTATATGCTTGATGCATGTTTTAAATTGGGCATTTAGTTTTAATTGTTAGACAATTTAATCGCTTAGTTTTAATTAATTGTTAGAGCCTTAGACTTTAGATTCTTTAATTAGGATTTAATAATTAAATTAAGAAGATCATTGTAGAAATTTAATGTGTATTAAGTGAGAAACTTTGGGGTCCAAATTTGGATGATGTTACATTGCTTGCAATGGGGTGTTATCCAACATTGACTTTAAAGTATAATACTTAATATGCATTACAACTTAGAATTGGATAATTAATCTAGTTAATTAAATAGAGAATTGATTAGGACTATCACTTTAAATAATTAGAATAACAATTAAATTAGTGAATATTGTCTAAGATTTAGGGGTTTTAATATGGATGGTGCTCAAGCAATTAGGTGTTATCTCATAAAAGCCTTTAAATTTAATGGTATTCATAGTCTTAAACAATTTAATTAATTATAATCTTTTTAAGTTAGAACTTAAAATAAACAAGATAATAATTGATTATGCATTACAAACCTTTTATGTTGGAAATATATTTTTTGAATATGAATGGGGTGCCTTGAACATAAAAGGGTGCTTTTAATCTCATATTCGGATACAAATATATTTCTTTATAAAAGGAATATCTTCATTTGGAATTTAAATCCAGTTAATAATTAATGGTTAAATTAAATTCAAAATATTATTCGAAATGTCAATATGCCACGTAAAATTAAAGGTACCGATAACGGGCGTTTATGGGGATATTAATCCTTCCCCACACGTAACCGGCTCCCGAACCCTAATTTTAAAAATAATGAATCTCTAGTTGCTTTTATGATGTCTGGTCTACCTCGAAGTGATTGATGGCGACGCCAAAATGATTTTCAAGATCGAATTAAACGATAATCCTAATTTCAAAATTAATCGTCAAGCTATTTTTTACTCCGATTTAAAAATGGTCACTACAATATATAGTAAACTTGAATATTTTATTTTGTTTAATATTAAATAACAAACTCATTATACATTACTATTTTGATTACAAATTTAAAATTCTCAAATTAAATTTGAATCAAAATAATCATAACTGAACTTTCGTCCATTATTCAATTTGGTAATCAAACTTTCAATTGCTTCAATGTTACCATTAAACTTTTTTGTTTTGCTTCAATGTTACCACTTAAATGTTAACAGCCATTAATCACTGTTAAAATATTTGGTATAATAACACATTTAATCTTTCACGTTTGCGCATTCAGTCCTTCACGTTTGCACATTCAAACGATTTAATAATAATTCGAAAAAATAATAAATTTAACCTTAAACCCTCAAAACCCTAACCCTCAAACAATCGTTCGGATTCAAAACACTCACTCTTCTCTCTTTACTTCCTTCGCTGCTTTCTTTCCGAGCTTTACTAGCTTCCTTTGCTTCTTTCTCTACCTTTCTTTCTACCCTAAAGATTTGTTTTTCTTTAAAAACCCAGAAATTTAAATTTCTGTTTACATTTAAATTAATTGTTCTTTTAGTTTTTTTTGGCTAGGAAAAGGAGAGAAAGTTGCTTTTTATATAAAAAAATAATAAAGATTTTTGTTAAGCAAGCAAATGGGGTGTGTGAGTTGATGGATTGTAAGTGTTGGGTTGTTGCTGGTTTTGACTTTGCCTTTCTCTGCTGCAACTACTGACCATCGTGATGGTAAATTATTTTACCTCGTGTTTGCATCATTTCATTTTTTTGGATTTGGTTATTGTTGAATGGTGATGCTGTGTGTTTGGGTGTCGGGAAATTTTGTGAAAAGTGATGGGAAATACTAGAAAGTGGAAATACATTAACTTGCTTTTTTTGCTTAGTTTGCTTCATTTCTCTAATTATATGAGCTTAGTTTGTATTCAAGCAAATGTCAATGAAGCATCTTTAATTTAAATGTTGGAACTTTGAAGTTTCTCAAAGCAATTCATTGGAATCCTTAATTGTTTTTCTTTGTTTTCTGTATGTTTCCCCAGTTTCAGCAATAAATAGCTTATATACTTCTTTGGGTTCCCCACAACTTCCTGGGTGGATTCCTATTGGAGGAGATCCATGTGAGAAAGGATGGCATGAAGTTTCATGTGTATTCTCCCATATTACATAAAATGTAAATGAGATTTTTCTTTAACTTTTCGATAATTTTTCTTATCTAAATATATGAATTTTGTATCAATTTTTTGAGCTTATAGTTACTCAAACGAGCTTGGATGAAGGCATTGGAGACTTCGAATCGATAATAGTAATGTAAGAATTTTTCTTTTCAATGTTTAGGGTCAAATTGAAATAATGTATAAATAGTGATGGTTAAATTTATTTTTTTTCAAATTTGAAAAACATCTGAAGAGGAAGGCTCTCATCTTGAACCCACTCATAGTAATAAAAAAATAAAATGTAGAGAACAAGTTTTTCCAATATTTTCTCTCATTTTGTATTTTCTAGGTCCAAGGGTTTTTTAATGATCTTTCGCTAGTCCCCCTCTTCCCCTTCACCCTGGGTCAAAATCTTTTCTCCCTCTCGCTTTGCAGTCGTTTCGTCAATTTTATCTGGTCTACTCGTTTGTTAGCTCATCTCCTTGATGTCTATGATATTTTTGTAGGCACCGACTTGTGATGGAAAACATTGATTCCCTTCTTCAACAGTGATCCCATAGGAAACAACAAATGCCTTTTTCCCTATCTATTAATAATCTCTATGTTTTTTTTTTTTTTGGTGTTTGTTTTTCTTTTTGCAAGTTTGGCGACCTGGTCTGATGATGAAGTCTCATTCTGTCTTCTCTTATAACGAACGCTCTATTTGTAAGCTCATCAGGTCCCTTAAAAGATCACCTATCTTTTCGACGATTTTTTGGTTGTTTTTTCTCTAATGTCGCGCTCTCAACAGATCTTTACTACTGCGATGGTTTCTCCGACGAGGAGAGTTTTGATTTAAACTACTTTTGTGGCTTCTTTGTCGTTATTGGCAATTCATCCCCCTAAAATATTTGTTAAAAAAAATTCATTTGGTAAACCTATCTTTGGTGCCACTCCTCTATCTTTGATACCCCTGTTGTCCGTTTTTATTTTTTCATGTTTGATTTGACGGGCCACCCGTGATTCTTTTCTAGTTTTTAAGGAAGCCTTTCATAACGAAATCAAGGTAAAACTCGATTCCAAATATTGGAAGGAGAATAAGAATACCTAAACACTATTACTAACCGAATAAACAAAGGGCACACATACATCAAGGCATGAAGCCAAGTCCACACGATGCAATAAATATAACCCACCCAAAGATAAGTTTGAAAAACAAGGAACCAGTAGGCAGCCACTCTAACATCAACACTATACTCACGGCAAACCTTTAGAGTAATTGAAACTGCACAACACTAACTTACAGCAGGAAGCATCTACCCCAAAGGAAGCATAGAAAAACAGCAAGGTTGCATAACTGGTGCACGGAGAGCACTCATATTAGGCCAACAACGCCTAAACTCAAAGTCTCAAACAAAACATCTATGACGAGCCTGTCTTCTGTTGGCCTTTGTCCACTCCGTAAACAGCTGTAAATTAGATTTAAAGATCACTTAAATCAAGCATGAACATACTTGAATTGAAGTCTTTCAAAATTCAAATTGTTTGAATCTGGAGATTGATTTTGATCCAATAGATTCAAATTTAATTTGAGTGGAAGCAAACAGAATAAGAATAATACACGTGTTCCATTTGCATGCTCATTACCGTTTCGTTTCTGTCTCTCCACTTTACCCTCTTATTTCTATTTTCTTTGTTTCTCCTTTGTTTTTTTCTCTCCGTAAGTTTTTATTTCCTTTTCGTTTGTTTTTTTGTTTGTTGGGTTTTTATAATAATCATAAAAAAAAGTATGTCGAAGAAGGGGAAATTGATGCTACGCGCCTGGACGAGATGGGCCGGAGCATGAACACCACCTTCTGTAGCACGGCTAACTCTATTTCTCAGCTTGACTCGCAGTCTCGCACGCCATGAACTACCAGAGCCTCTTTTTCCAGGCCGGTGAACGTCACGTGTTGGTTTGTGTTTTGTTCCTTCAGTATTTTTTTTTATCTCATATCTAAATCTTTTTTTTTTTTTTTGCTTTTTGTTCATTAAAGTTTCCTTTATATGTTGTTTCAGAATTGAATTTACTATGATTTGAAAAATAATCTACAAAACAAACTTAATTTACCGACGGAAAAATTCCAACCACTTCAAAATCAGTCATAATTTACCGATGGAAATAAATTTTCCGTCACAAAATTTTGATATAAGTTAAAGTTGTTCGACGAAAATTGTTATTTTCATCGAAAACTTTTTTTATTCCAATAAAAAAGACCAATTTAATTTACGATGGAACAATGGTTCCGTCGGAATAATAAAAAATGCTATTTAATTTGCGAGGAAATAATTGTTCCGTCGGAAACAATAAAAATTATCAATTTAATTTGCGATATAACAATAATTCCGCCGGAAACAATAAAAAATAAAAATAGATATCTCGCATCACATCTGTCTTTAATTGGGGAACTGTTCCAGAAGAGACGAAATAAATTTACTTTGATGAGTTCAAGGTAAGTGTTAAACTAGTCACTTTAATTGTACAAGTTATTATTATTATTATTATTATTATTATTGTTATTATTATTATTATTATATACTAATAATTTACTTTATTGAATTTTTGCAAAAGATATTTTGATAGGAGTCTGATAAAGAACCACATGTGATCAAATGTTGGAACAAGGCAACAAGGTTTCATACGCCGAGGCATTAGATCATTGGCATCGTAATACCAAGACAAGACCACCATGTATGTCGGAACAGACTTGACAATCTTACATAGATCATTAGAATTCTCCCGCGTTTAAAAAAAGAAGTTAAAAAGCAAAAAAAATCGTCGTTATGGGGACATGGAGGCACAACCATTAGGCTCCCATACGGGAGGTTCCATTTCTACAATAGAGTGGAAGAAATGACTGGTATGTTTCTCGTAATAAATACTCTTCATATAATTGATACAAGATCAATATATTTAATTCACTTATGTAAATGAGTTTGTTTCATGAACGTCGTACTAGGGAGACAGTAGGTGAATTCCCTCTTTACAAGTTTACGCATACAAGCAAGAACAACAAAGATGATGGTTGGTTCAATGACAATCATAGAGAATTCGTTGTATGTTATTCTCAGAATTCTATTCAAAAGCTTTCCATTAACTAATGTAACTTATTTTTATTTAATATAATAAATTACCCTTTTTGTAGAACAAGTATTTGCAGACAATAGCAGTAACTCAGGAGGCTACAAGTGAGGATGTGTCATCTTCAGCATCAGCTAACCCAAATAAGATATTTTTGCACATTTCAGGCTTCTAGTTCTTTGAAAAGGTCAATGCTGCGAAATCCAGAGCAACAAGAAGAGATCCATACGTTAAAAGAGCAGTTGAGGCAAGTCTAAGAACGCCAAGATATGCTAATGGCTTTAGTGATGTCACAACAACAACAATCACAACATCAACCGTAGAAGCAACCACAACAACATGGATACTCACATATGCTTTTTGAAGCAAACTATAATGGACAATCAGGTCTTAAAACTCTATTTCAATTAAATATTATATATCATTATAATTATTATCAATTACATGTTAGTTTCCAACTAACGATTTCTTTTTAGGTTTTTACCCTCCGATGCACCATCCTGCACTTTATCCACGGTTCAGCGGCATACAACCTTCTATGCATTCAACATTCACTGACTCAGCTGGTACACGGATGCCCTTGTACCCACAAACGACGTATCCACCACGAGGTAACACACCTTTAACACATTCACATACATCTCAAATGTTGATAGAAGGCACTCCTTTTGTTCAGCCACCCAACAGTCAGGATGAAGCTCATCATCCAATTCCTTCATCACCACAACAACACAATAGAGAAAATGTATCTTGAATATCGGATGATATTTATTTTTAGAATTTTAATTTTACTTCAATTATTTGAATATTATCCGATGTATTGTTGAATTGTAGTGCTCTTGTACTGTTATTTGATTATCAATGAAAATACCACAAGGTTAGTGCGCTTTTCCTCACTTAGGATTTACAAAGAGATTTTTAGAGACGATTACCTTATTTATTTATTTTTAAAACTAACATCACACTTTAAACATATAATATACAAAAGAAAAGTAATTTAGAGACCTGAGATTAATTAAACTAATTTAAAATCGGGACTAAAATGAGTTAAACTAAAACTTAAAGGTAAAAATTAGGACCTAAACGTAAAGTACCAAAAGGACTAAAGCAATGATTTTTCCTAAAACTAAAAAAATGGCGGACACTTTCCCACCCAAATCCAAATTCCGCCCACTGCTTCAATTAAATAGAAAATTTTAAATTCTTTTCCAATTCTTACCGCTGGTGCAAGGCAACTTTCATATTTTATAAGAAAAAAATTTTGATACACCAGTGTGTTTTTTAATTTTAAGAGTTAAGATTTTAGTTTAAAGTTTAGATGTTTAGGTTGTAGGGTTTAAAATTAAAAGTTAGTGTTTAGAATTTAATGTATGGGTTTAAGGTTTAGGGTTTAATTTTTAGGGTTGGAATTAGAAATTTAGGATTTAAGTTTTTATAATATAAATACACTTGTGTAAAATTAATTTTACACCTCATTTATATCAAAATTTTATCCATTTTTTAAACTTATTTTCTTCCATTCTTTCCAACAACTAAACCTAAAGAAAACTTAATACTCTCTTATCTCAACACACTCACACACCACCTGCCGCCGCCACTTATTCTCACCGGCGACGGTAGAAACTCATATCGAAGAGTATTTTCTCGTTCGTATCTTGCCCCTCAGTCTAAAAATTAAGTTAGTTTCAGCGAAATAAAAGTACTTCGGAGTTCGACGTTTACTTTGCTCGATCTCAGTAATGTGTCATCGGACCGAAATGTCGTCCGAGTATGTGAGTTCGTTCACCGTCGTGCAGCTATCCACCGCTCAGAATCGCAAAGAGTTACTCCGGTCGTCAGAAACAGGTATGAATGGTTCGGTTTCTTCCTCACTTTTTAGTTTTCAGAACTCATTGCTTCTTTTCACTTTTGCAGGTGTTTTCTATATTTTTCCTTGTGTATTCGTAGGGTAGTGAGAGGGGTACGGTCTCTGCATTAGCGCCGAGGAAGTCAATTTCGATTACGATTTCGGCGTTGAGGATTATGATGATAGAAGAATGAGTTGCTCGAAAGGATCCGAGACTGACGTCGAAGAAGTGAAAGAGTGTGGATATGAAGGTTGTGATGAGAAAGAAAACAGTTCGTATCCGTATTCATTTAAAATCAAGGATGAAGGAATTGATTCAAAGGCTGAGAAGTTCATAGCCAAGTTTTATGAGCAGATGAGGTTACAGAGACAGATTTCTTATTTGGAATAAACTGAAAGAGGCTCAAAAAGTTAGAATCTTTGTCAACTTCTTCACCATTTGGGGTTGATCACACACTAGAGTTCTTTGTTTTGTTTTTGTTATGTAAAAAACGAGGATTCAAGTGCGTATAATGGGAAAGCCTATACAGCAAACATGTTCTTTGTTTTGTTTCCAAAATTACTATACGTATTTGAATTATATTAATTATTAATTTTTGATACCTAAATAAATAAAAAAATTATATTTATATTTCGGAGGGAATCACAAATTTTTAGGATAGGAATCCTAGAAAATTTCCCTCTCTTTTTTTAATTTAAGATTTAAATTTTCGACGGAATAGATGTAATCCCTCAAAAACTAAAACTTTTTTGACGGAATAGATGTATTCCGTCGATAATATAAAACATGGTATTTCATGTATATCATTTTCCGACGGATTTTAAATATCCTGTTAGTAATTTATTTTTCTCGAGGGAATGATGTAATTCGTCGGAAACATAAAATATGATATTTTATATATAAAATTTTTGACGGATTTTAAATATTCCGTCAATAAATTATTAACGGATTTTCATAACAAAATTTTTGACGGACTACTTTATTCCCTCGGAAATATTGGTTTCGACCAGCATTTCTCTTACCCCTCTATTCCCTCGGAAATTCCGTTAGTAAAATTAAATTCCCCCACAAATTCTGTTACAAATTCCCTCAGAAATCACACATTGTTTTTGTAGTAAATGGAAAATTCTGCTAGGAATAGACTCGTAAGAAACTAAATTGTGTTAGTATTTGATTGCCAATTACATTTGTTGTAATCTGGTAAAAAAAAGTGTCAGCTTTTTCTATTTCCCGTGCAGAATTGGGAATTTTATGTCCCTGGTTGGTCATTTGGTACTGCATCTGATTATATAAATCCTTTCTTTCTTTTCCCTTTTTGACTGGCACGAGAAACTTTTCCAGTGGATTTTGAGGCAGCAAGAAGAAGGATTGAAGGTGACAACAGCTGATATAGTTGCTTATTTGCGGGTATCTTCTGTGATTTCCTTCTCTTATTTGTTTTGATGAACTGTCCACTGATTTTTACGTCTTTCGTTTTGAATTGAATGCTTCAACCGAGTATGTATTTGCATCAATCTGGTCCTCTGATGAATGTAATTGGACTGTCCAAACAGCTGAGCATTTAATTGGAACAGTTTATCAGAGGATTTTAACCGATATGAGAGAGTAAATAAATGGATGGGAGGATTGGGATTTTACTGTAAGATGGAAGAAACTATCAATTTTCTTGAATTCCTAATGGATGGATGCATGATCCTCGGTTAGAACGTGGTAGTACGTTTAGAGATATTGAGGAAAGTTGTTCACAAGAGAGTCTAGTGTAAAATAAATAAATGATTCTTCGAGCAAGAATTAGTCGACTGCAGCTACATGTTGTCTATTTTTAACCAATATGCTCTTTTGTGATTTTATCTCCTTCCTTAGCTTCCATACAGAGTTGTTAGCTTCTATGTATCTGTTCCGTATTGAGTTGGTTTCGACACACCCAAGTCATTTAGTTACACCACGCACTATGATCTTTAAAATGTGAAGGCATGTGAGTTATTTAGGAACACTGATTTCAAAAAATATCGTGAAGATGTAACTATATGATCAATAATGGTTTTATGACCTGGATTATAATGATAGTTAGGTACCATATCACCAGTTATCGAGAATTTAACACTGTTTTTATGTCTAGTATTTGACATGAATCATTTAGTCGATAGACTAACAGCTTGCTTTCATGAAATATGCAGGAAGATAAAGAGCTATTTACATTTATATGGAAAATGAAGTGATAATTGAGCATCTTGTTTTTTCAGATAATGATCCGTTTTGAATTTATGTAGAATGAACTTGAATATGGAGCGGGGGAGCTCCCAATGCTGCTATTTCAACAGCACCAGCACCAGCACCCTCAAGCTGCAACACACCTGAGTGCTCCTTTTCCTTCTACTCCAATTTCAGCAACCACAGCTACGCACGGAGTTCGTTTTGGGGATTATCTGTCAAAGAACTCTGCATTTGCAAATGCACTCTCCAGTCCCGTTTGTCGGAATCTTCAGCACCACCACCTAGTCCAGGGTGCAGATAACATTTTTCCAACGGACCTCCAAATAATGAAACCAACTACACTAACCTACAAAACAAGGAAACCAATACCCCAGGCACCAACGATTGCATGGACATGCATGCCGATAGTCCACACCAAGGTTTTCTTTTCTGAAACTTCTCTTTGATCACTCATTGCTGCTTTTTTTTCCAGTGCAAATGTTTTACAAGTTCAATGTTAACGGTGGGGATCGAGAAATTTTTTTTAGAGTAAGCACACATATATTAATTATTAACAATATAAAAAGATTTTGTACGTACAAATAAAATTTTAAGTTGGACACTCAATAAAATAACTAACCAATAAAGAAAATTTATATTTGTAAGGCGAGCACAATAAAATTTTAGAGTGAACACACTCAATAAAATGAAATGATTAGTAAAAAAAATTTAAATTTTCACGTGGGCATAACCTACATCAGCCACTGAATGTTAATGTATTATTATCGTATTTGTCTAATAATGGCGGTTTGCCTTGGCTCGGGGGTATCTAGGTCTAGCCATAGCCCAATCCAGAAAGAAACAAGTGGTGGAAGTTGTGGCAATGGGTTAGCTTAGCGTGTTAGGTTTACTAACTTACGATACCTTGTGTTTCAGGCAACCCTAGTGGACGATGATGAGCAAGGGAAAATTGTAAAATACATATACCAATCCAAAGTAAACATAGATCCTTTGTTAACTTCATTCGGGAATCCATTTGGTTCAATTTTCAAAGAAAGAATCACCATTCCATTTGTTTTTATAGGGTAATTAACCTTTTAAATCACTAAACTTAACATTCACTTTCATTTACATAACAAACATTTAATTTAATCAAATTACATCATTCAACTTTCATTATTTATAAATTTAATTATTTATATTGAAACCATTAAATAAATCTAATGAAAAATTGAATTAACACTTTTATTTAATATATTTTCACAAACCATCAATAAATAATGTTTATTTAGTGATTTAAATATTTGTTGTTATGATATATTGCAAATTTAGTTATTTTCCCTTTGAATTTATTTAAATGAAATGTTTTAGAAGATTCTTATAAAAAATATTATAATTATCAAATAAACATTATTTGATGATGATATGTGAAAAATATGTTAAATAAAAGCGTTACTTTTAGTTTTTTCATTAGAATTATTTAATGGTTTCAATATAAGTGACTTAATTTATAAATAATAAAAGTTGAATGATGTGATTTAATTAAAATTAAAGGTTTGAGACGTAGATGAAATTGAATGTTAAATTAAATTATCTAAAATGTAAATAAATAATTTAGGTATTTTTGACAAAAATAGTTTTAGTACTTAAAGTGATTAAAAATAATAATTTTAATAGTTGTTTTGATAAAAAAAATAATTTAGAGATTAAAAAGTAAAAATGACAGTTTAAGGGCTGATTTTTTTTATTTTAACCTATTTATATCATAGAATCTTTTATATTTTTTTTGAAATAATGTATAAAATATATATTACTTACCTAAAAATATTTTTTGATAACAAATTCAAGTCAAATGATTTAAAAATATTTTTTAGAATTAAATTTCAAAAACATTTTCTCACTTTTAAAATATAATGACCCTGATTGGTAAACAACTTTTTGAGTCAAAATGAGAGGTTTGAAACATTTTTAAAGGTTTGACCAGTTAAATCCACTAATTTGAACGTTTGGTAAATAGAAGAGTGTAATAGCGGATTGAGGTGAAATCTTTCATTTTGAAAAAGCTCATTTTATGAGCTTTTTGAGTCAGAGGTTTGGATAAAAGACTTATAAAGACTACTTTGTCCTTGATAATTATAAAAAAATTCTCTAAATAAAATAAATTTGAATAACTAATAAAATTAAAAAAATAATTTCATAAATAAGAAAACAATATATAAATTAATATATACATCAAATTTAATAATTGCTAAAATTATATTAAAAATAATTTCAAAAATAAAAAATTAATATGTACATCATTCGTAGATGTTCAGTAATAATTTTAAAAAAATAATTTTTATAATATAATAAATATTAATAGATAAAAAATGTTAATAATTAATAAATTATTCTAACAAATATCGAATATAATCATGTTCTTATATATCATTTTACTTGTTCAAATAATCAAACAACTATCATTTATCAGTTAATATTACCAAACAATTTTATACAATCAACTAATACAATCCGCTATTCAAATTAACTGATACTATTAACTAATATAATCTGTTATTTACTATCAACTATCCTTTAATTATTAAACAAGACCGATGTTAAACTAGTCCGAGTGAAATAGGATACGATAGTTTGGTAAGAGCATAAAATTAAAATGAAGAGCGGTGAAAGGCGGGCCATAAGGGCCCATGGGACAGCTCAAATAAATACGTTCGCATGCTTCATTCCTAAATCATAATCGTCTCTTTTTTTCAAACTCAAACATCCGCATTTTTTCCCTCACCCTAATCTACAATTCTTCCTCTTCTTCTTCTTCTTCTTCTTCTTCTTCTTCTTCTTCTCGCATTCATGTAAATCCGCATCAATTTTGTTTTCCTTTTGTAAAGATAAAAACCTCCCCCCTCTCTCCCGTATCTTTTTTATTTATTACCAATATAAATAATTATGACGAAGAAGAGAAAATCCGACGCCACGCGCCTTGACGAGGTTGATCGCACCATGTACACCAGTTTTTGCAGCGCCGCTAACTCCCTCTCCCAGCTCTACACTCAGGCCATGAACTACCAACGCCTTTCCTTTCAGGCCGGTGAACGTCACGCGCTGGTCCGCTTCCTTTCCCCCTTCTTTTTCCTTAATAGTGTTTTATTCCTGGTTGAATGAATCCTATAATTTTTGATGCGTTATTGAATCCTATATTTGCTGTTATGATAACCAAACACCAAATCAAATCGTTTTAATTTCAATATTATATCCTTTTTCTTTTATAATATCCTAAATAAAATATGAAATCAGCATAATTTGAATTTCACGTGCCACAAACTGTTTAATTTTGCTTTACGTGCAACGATTATTATGTTTCAAGTGTTGCTATATATCTTAATGACTTGATCATTTGTAATTTTATGTGAATTTTCTTTGTTAATTTTTATTTGATTTTTGTTTTGTAGATAACTCTTTTGAAGACACAAACTTAATTGCAAATGTAGTCGAAAAGATATTGCACTTGAGATCTGCTAATTTGCTTCTTGTTTGTAATAAATGAAATATTAAAACTTAATTGAAACTGAGCAAAACCTAAAGAAGTGCAAATGCTCCACCTAAGACCTTTTTTCCATGTAAAAGTAAAATCTCAAGGTATTGAAATGCTTTTAGTTTGTCAAAGCGATAAACAAGTTGCTAAAGGGACAAATCTAATGGAGCTTTAAAGTTTAAATAAACGAGACTGCTTTAGCACATTTGCTTTTAGTTTAGAGTTATATTCATCAGTGTTTTTGGTGTATGGAACTTATTTTCATTGTGTATTAACTTCCTGTCTAATAGTATAGATCTGCATTTTTCTTCTCAGGAAAAACTCTATCAATGGATTCTGAGGCAGCAAGAAGGGTCGAGGGCAACAACCGTCGATATAGTTGCTTATTTGCAGGTTTGTTTTTGTAACCTCTTGCTTTCTTTAGTAGCTAAGTAGCTATTTTTCCTCTGTTATTCTTATATGCTTTAGTTTGAATTTTGCAACTGAATAGGATATCTATGCCATGTCAAGTGTCATTTGAAAATTGAAATGCTTTCTTAAAGCCTTGAATCATATTATTCGTATACTAATTTAAATAATATGATGACCGTACTATTTCATTTATTTCTAGTTCTTTTTCCCCTTCTTCAAAGGACTAAAGAATTGAAGGTTTCCTAAGTTAGCTTATTAATGCAGTTTTGGTTTATTTTGCCGAGTTCAGTCTATGAAAGACAATCTTGAATATCATTTTGAGATACAATTTTAAATTTGAATGGTTTTAGAATTTTTAAATATTTATACTTTGCTATTTTCATGCTTTATATCATTTCTTATGAAATAAGCCTACTAATAAAATAAGTAAAATTTCAAATATTTTACTTTATTTTACTATGTGTATTATCATTTCTTGTTTCACATTTTTTTTCACTTGTTTCATTTATAAAAAAATAATGTGAAGTAAATAATTTTATTAAAATTGTATAATCGATTTAAGCATATGAGTAGATTATCCTATAAGATAATTTTTCTCTTTAGAAGAAAATCAATATATATAATTAATTTTAGCATTTACATTATACTAAAATTAATATTAATTTTATATCCGGATGTTATTATCATATAAGTAATAGCCAAGTGAAACACTTTTTACTTTGAAATCCATATGTGGTTTTATCAACCATATGATATTTAAATGTTTCAAACGTATTCTTTAAGTATATTTTATGTTTTACTTTTATTTAGTAATTTCGTTCCATCAGTAGTCGATTAACCTTTAGGGTTTTTTTTTTGCAATTAGTAGTAGGGATAATAAAATAACATGCATTTTGCATATGCCTTTATAGAGATTACACGTTTATGATGCATGGGTGATTCTGTATGAAAAGTACTGTTACAAAACGAATAGAGAAACTTGGTGGTAGAGATATAAGGTATTTGCCGAATAAAATTTTGAACATCGCGGGGATAAAGGAGGAAACATCATATGGCAATGCCGCAATGGATTAAAAATGTATTTATGAAAAACTACTCTCATTACAGATTTAAGATTTGTTCCTATGGACTTGTTCAACATGCATCCTTCTGTCCTTGAGCTTTCTCATTTGAACAAATTATTTGCTTCATCTGCATTTTTCAAATGCTGTTGAATATATCGGTCTACCTACTCTTGTTTCAATGAGATTATGCTTTAAAATTTTTTCTAGTCTTCTTTTGTAGAATGAGCTCGAATATGGAGAGGAGCCGCCAATGTCCCCTAGGCTTCCGTTGCAGCACCTTCATCCCCAAAATCCAACACAATTGAACAGTTTAGGTGTCCGTGTTTCTTCCAATCCATTCTCATCGGCAATTGTTGGGCAAGGAGTTCGGTCTGGTGATAACCAAGTTAAGAATTCGGTTTTCTCGAATGCCCTCTCAAGCCCTGTTCGCCGGAGTCTTCAGCACTACCACGTGGCGCAGGGTGGTTATAATTCAAACAATGTTCTATCTTCCCTGAACGGACAACGCAATAACGAGAGCAACTACCCCCACCAACAAAATAGGGATGCGAATTCCCCCAGCTCTAATGACTGCATGGACATGCATTCCGATAGTCCCGCCCATGATTTTCCTTATTAAATATGTTTGGTCAGTTATTGGATGTGGTATCTGCGTTTCTTGTGGTAAAATTTCATTGTGATGCTAGAATTTCCGAAATCCACGTCATTATAGTGCAAAATTCTATACATAAGTTTGCCAGTGGCGGATCCATGAATATTTTTTAGGGTGGGCACAATCATACTAATATAATGTTCAAATTTAGTTCATTTGTTATGTAGTGTGTTTGAGTTCGATTCTTTTAGTTTTCACCAACATTTTCGTTTTGCGTTTGCGAACATGTTCATTTAGCGTTTGTGAACATAAATGTTTAGGTGTAAATAAGTTAACAATGCTTATTTGTAACCTTGTAAATAAGTTAACAATGCACATATTAGTGAATAGGAAAATAACAGTATAAATAATTTGTCCACCTTGACTATATGGTGGATTTGTCACAGTGGTTAAAATATATATAATTTAAGGTTTGTTTAAAAAGTTTAAAACAATGTATTATGTTACAACTAATAGAGATGAGCCTATATAACATCTTCATGGCGTGGACAATTTATGCAAACATTTGTTTTCCTCATGTCATGGAGATTGAGTACAAACACGTATAACAAAAGGGAGGAAAGCATACAATTCAAGCTAGCCATAAAAATACATTAGTGAATCTGAAATCTCTGAATTATAATTTATAAAGCAATATGATATCTATAATATATACAAGGTTACAAAAAATTCGAAACAACTCAATTTGTGCATATTACCAATTTATATTCAATCAATAAAAGCAAGAACAAAAATTGAATGCATTTGTTAAATTGATTCAACGAAACTAGTATAAAGATTCATTAATTCATAAAGTCATATTTTTACTTCTACTATCAATTAATTTAATCTCTAACTCAAAATCTAAAGTTAAAAAAGAAAAAGGTAAACATAAATTAACTAAATCTTTATTTATTTTATCCCTATTTGTATTGTTAAAGTTGTAAGATAGGGGGAATGTCTAACAGTGATTTCTCCATATCTTTCAATTTAGGCCCAAGGATTTTTGTTTTGGTTGATTTTTTTTCTTCGTGATTTTGAGTGTGTTCGGTGACATATGAGTTAATATTTATGCATGGATAATGTATTAGTTTGTATGCTATTAATAAATTAAATAGTATTATATGGTAACAAATTTAATTATTTATATTTGTTTATCAAGATATTTACATTTAACGATGGTGAGGAATAATTTAGTGAAAAAGAGAATGTTATTGTATTCTACTTTATTTGAATGATTGAATTTATAATTTTAAACATAGCAATGAGACCATTAGCTAGAGGTGGACATTTAATCGAGTCGAGTAAAATTTTTTTGAGTTAGTTGAGTTGAAGAGTTCTATTTTATAATTCAAATTTTATTTGAAATTTTTTCGAGTCGAGTTTGAATTTCTGTTTAAATTTAGTTGTAAACATTTATAAAGTTATGGTACTAATTAGTTCTAATTTAAATGGTTTTCTATAACCATTTACAACATATATATTTCTTCATATTTTTTCATATGTGATATATATATATATGGTTAGGATCCAGTTACATAGTGTAAAACTTTTTAAGTTTTACACATTTTTTGATCGTTGGATGGGTGAAACGGATGACTAGGATTAACAGTAGAATATGTGAAGATTATCACTTGGGAAAAAAGTAAGGAGTTAATCTCAATCATCTATTTTCCCCATCCAACGATCCAAAAAATGTGTAAAACTTAAAAAGTTTTACACTGTGTAAGTGGATCCTAACCCATATATATATATTAGACTTAAATAAAAAGATCTACCCTCTACACTACTGAGACCCTTTCCCACATTTAAATCGGAGGATATAGAGCGTTTAAGCATGTTCGATCTCACATCCTCTTGTATATTATACCAACGATAATGTCAACCGAGCTATACTCAATCCTTTATCGTTGATAATTTTGTTTGTTTGTATCTGTCATTTGTCTAAGTTGTTAGGTTGAATTTTTAATCGCTTATTTGGTAATATTTTATTTTTAAGTGTTATTTTGTATACTATAATGGTTTTAGGGAAAATATTTTTGATTAGTTTATTCTTATTTTGTAGACTTTTTATTCTAATTTTGGGTATTTACTTTTTGTTAAATAAATCCAAAGACCATTATTAGTTCAAAAATATATGTACTTCACTACAAATTCAAATTAATATTAACATCTAAAATGATGCAAAAATCTAATTAATAGATATTAATACTTTATAGACTCAATCAAAACCAGAAAAATCGAGACCAACTTAAAATGGGTAAAGTACATAAATTGTCACTAAATTATACTGAAAATACAAAATGATAACCAAACTTTCAAGTCATTTAATAGACATTGAACTTTAATTTTGTTACAAAATGGTTATTGAACTATTAATCGCCATTAAATGAGTGGCGCGACAGTTATAAAAATTTGTACAATAACATATTTAACCTTCATATTTAAATATTTAATCAATTTAACCTTAATTCAAAAGTTAAAAAGTTTAAAGCCTGTATTTTTTAGTATAGTTTAGTGACCCTTTACGTACTTTACCCATTTAAAATATGTGACATAGTTTTAAGACGTAGTTAACCTTAAAAAACAACCCTTTGCATTAAGTATGGTGGCCTGTGTGAACCCTTCGTATTTACAGCCTCGACTCATTCATACCATCCAACCAGAAAACATAAATGGAACAATCAACTGTTGTAAAGGATTCTTATGTGATTTTTGTGTCTAATCATGCCAGATTCGGCTTGCCATGTGTCACGACCTTAGCCTTTAGTTCACTCGGTTGCTAAGCCGTGCGGCACTTGAAAATGACTCTTCCCGATCAAGTCAGCCTTTTCTCTCAATAGATCTGGTCAAAATAAGCAAGCAGCACATTAGTCTCGCGCCACAAAACCATTTTTCAAACCATGGTCGAAACTGTGGGGCATAGCGAATGCACACAGTCGACCCCCAACTTCCCCGTAGGAAAGAAAAACGGTTTTTATTTTATTAAAAAGAGAAAGCATCGGGTTACATTAGAAAACTCACCCACACCATCGACTTGGGCGGTAGGGGCCGCCTCGATGGTGTGTAGGATACATACCTTTACCAGTGGATCAACCCAAACTCTACCGACTGTCCACCCCCTACATATATGTGAAAAAAATTTATAGAAATGGCCTGAGTAAACATCCTATTGTTTGAAATGAGGACACTTTTTCCTAACCAAAGAAATAATTGAAACAAAGACTCTTCTTCCTAAAACATTGATGTGCTTGAAATGGGGCATGGTGAAAGTGACTCGGTTGTGGCCCTGGGACTCGGTTGTGACACCATGCAAGGGGATGGCCACAACATCCTCCCCCACCTAACTTGTCGATGCCCTCGTTGACTGGGCTGCAAGGAACTCCTCGATTTTCTGATTAAACGCCTTTAGGTCATGATCTCTCTCCCAACTTGTCTCTTCAGCTCCGAGACCTTCCTACTTGACCAGGTACTCACGAACATGCTTCTTCTTGGACACCGTAACAAACCTATCAGTAAGGATCTCCTTAACTCGACGTTCTGATGGGGGTTTGGTACAGATGGGGCCCCGATCACTCTCTCCTCGACTGGCATCTGAGGGGTCCGCATGAAAAAGCTTCAAGTTGCTCACATGGAACACATGGTGAACTTTTATCCATGAGGGCGGCTTGATCTTGTATGAGTTATTCCCAACTTTGGCCACAATCGGTACTGGTCCTTCATACTTTCGCACCAACCGCCGATCTCTATTCCGTAAGAACTGCAACTGTTCTGCCATTAGGTTGACAAGCACTAGATCGCCAACTTTGAACTGCTGGTCCCTTCAGCCACGATCCGCCCACTTCTTTATATATTTTGCAGCTTTCACTAAATAAGCCCGAGCAATCTCTGTATTTTGGCGTCACTCATTGGAAAAACTAAAAGCTCGAGGACACTTTCTTTTGTATGACTCTAGAGTGGTGTGTGGAAGCCGCAACTGCTGACCTGTCACAATTTCAAAGGGGCTTTTATTAGCAACATAACTCTTTTGTAAATTAAAACAAAGTTGTGCCACATCCAACAATGAAGGCCAATTTTTCTGGTTGGCCTGAATAAAATGTCTTAAGTACTCTTCTAACAACCCATTAAAGCACTCAGTCTGCCCATCCGTATGGGATAATAACTTGATGACAAATTCAGTTTAGATCCCAACATCTTGAATAACTCTCTCCAGAAATTTCCAGTGAACCGACCATCCCTGTCACTAACAATATCCTGTGGGACACCCCAATACTTCACCACATGTTTAAAGACTAACCGAGTTATCTACTCCGCCGAACAATATTTGAGGGCAGGGATAAATGTAGCATATTTCGAGAACCGATCCACCACCAGAATAACAACTCCAAGATTCCCCACCCAAGGCAAGCTCACTATGAAGTCGAGTGAAATGCTCTCCCAAGGCCGTGCTGACACTGACAATGGCTCCAACAATCCTCTAGTCTTTTGTCGATCCACCTTATCTTGCTGGCAAATAAGGCAAGTCTTGGTATAGTCCACAATATCCTATCACATGTGCGGCCAATAATATCATTGTTCCAGCAGGGCCAGAGTATGCTGCCAACCCTGGTGACCTGCCCAGGAAGTGTCATAGCATTCACGCAGTAGTTTCGGTCAAAGTTCTCCCGTTCTCGGGACATACATATGCGGACATTTCATCATTAAGATCCCATTCTCTACCCAAAAGGTCTTCGATTGGCCACTTTCCACCATTCTCAGTATTGCCATCATCTGCGGATCCTTTCTCATATTCTCCATTATGAGTTCCAGGATGTCATTCGTCACCCTACTAGATGACATAGGAGCAATCAATCTAAGGGTCGCCAGATCGACCCTTCGACTCAACGCATCAGCTACCTGATTCTTCTTCCCAGCTTTATGCTCAAACCTGAAATCAAACTCCGCTAGGCACTCTTGCCATCTTACTTGCCTTGCCGACATTTTTGGTTACGTCAGGATATGACTAGCAGTTGTGTTGTCTATTTTAACAATAAACTTCGAGCCCAACAAATAATGCCTCCAAGCCATAAAACAATGGATCACGGCTAGAAGTTCTTTTTCCTGAGTTGCATATCTCGTCTCGGCACCACTCAACTTTCGACTCTCAAAGGTCACAGGGTGACCACCCTGCATGAGTACTCCACCTATGGCAAAGTCAGATGCATCAGTTTCAACTTCCATGAGTTTCTAAATATTAGGTAATTCTAGGACAGGGTCATTTATCACAACAGTTTTAGTCCCCCAAAAACATCTTGTCACTCTTTAGACCAGACCCACTTCTCACATTTCTTTAACAAATCGGTAAGTAATGCTGTCCTCTAAGAGTAACCTTCGACAAACCATCTATAATAGTTATCTAATCCCAAGAATGATATGAGCTCACTGACACTCTTTGGAGTCGGCCATTCTTGGATCTCCTTCACTTTTTCCCCATCCATTCAAACATGTCATTGCCTAACGAGGTGTCCCAGGAACTTGATTTGAGTTTGGGCAAAATTACATTTCTCCCATTTAACAAATAGCTGATTATCTCTGAGCCTCTGCAACACTAACCATAAATAGTTTTCATGATCTTTCAAAGAGGAACTATATACCATTATATCGTCCAAGTATATCACCACAAACTTGTCAAGAAAATCATGGAACACCTGGTTCATCAAGGTGCAAAAGGTAGCAGGCGCATTGGTTAGCCCAAATGGCATCACAAGAAACTCAAACGCCCCATATTGAGTAACACAAGTTGTCTTCGGTTCATCTCCCTCGACCACTCTTACCTGATGATACCCCGATCGAAGATCTAGCTTTGTAAAATATTTCGTGCCACTTAGCTGGTCAAACAAGTCCGCGATTAAAGGGATGGGATACTTGTTCCGAACAGTTACCTTATTCAAGGCTCTATAGTCCACATACAATCTCAAACTCCTATCATGTTTTTTCTAGAACAACACTGACACCCCAAATGGCGCTTTAGACGGTCGAATAAACCTAGATTTTAGCAGTTCATCTAGTTGTTTCCTCAATTTAGCTAATTTATGAGGGGATACACGGTACGAACATTCTCGCAGGAGTTTTGGTACTGGGGACCGGTTCAATCCCATGATCCACCGCCCTTCGAGGAGGGAGCCCTTCTGGCAACTGGTCTGACAATACATCTTTATAGTCCTCCAACACTCTCAGAATCCCACTTGGTACACATTCAAGGGTTAACTCCCCATGTAGAATAGGTAACACGACAAAAGAAGGTTCCCCCTTCTTCACCTTTTTCTTAAATTGCATTGCTGACAACATCTTTCCACTTCTTGGCAGAATGGTAGCGGGCACCACCCCCGGACAATCCCTTAGAAACAATAGGTAGCTCGTAGCAGGGACGGGGATGGCCTGGGCTTTTATCATGAAATCCAGCCCCAACACAACATCAAAATCGTCTATAGGGGAAACAATGAGATCCACGCTTCTCTCCCAGGACCCAAGCTTGGCCTTCACCCTTTTAGCACTTCCAAAAATTATGGTGACAATAGAATTAACTGCTTTCATCTGTCCCATATCTCTAGTAATTGTTAAACCATATTTCTTGGCTTCCCCGGGTGAGATAAAGGTATCTGTTACTCCCGTGTCAACTAGAGCCATGGTCGCCTCCCATTTATCATCAAGTCCACGTACATCAAGCCCTTTTCTGGTTCCTTCTTTAAGTTGTCCAATTGAGATTGTAATGCAATTAAAAAATGAATGGACCCAATCCTGGCCAAATTGGTCTCACTATTCTCTATAGGTGGGTTAAGGGGGCGTGTCATCAGGCCGTGAAAGTTCCAAAGCACTCAATACACCCTTATGTGGGCACTCAGCCACGAGATGAGGCCCCTTACACAAGAAGCATGCTAGTGGTAGCCTGTTTTGTCCATTCCTCAGCGTAAAGCCATCATTCCCCCTATTCTGTATCAGTTCCTTATTTGAGAGTCCTCTCCCGGCTCCCCAAGTTATCGGCCTCTCTCCTCTAGCCGTCTTACTCCCATTACCCGCATGGTTATTGCTCTCACTAGTTGGGGCCTTGCATTTGTTTGAGCCATCACTATAATAGTTAAGCCACTCGGCAGCCGCTATGGCAGCGACTACATCCTGCACCTTCTGTCTTTGAATCTCAGTTCTAGCCCATGGTTTTAAGCCCTCGAGGAAAGTAAACATCTTGTCTTTCTCAGACATGTCATTGATATCCAGCATCAATGCAGCAAACTCTCTCACATAATCACGAATAGTCCTATTATGGGTCAAATCCCTCAACTTCTTCCGAGCATTATACTCCACATTCTCTGGAAAGAAGGTAGCCATCAATTCTCGTTTCAGCTTGTCCCAACTTTTAATGGAACACACGCCATTTGTGAACTTGGACCTCCACCACTACTTGACATCCCCTGTCAAGTACATAGAAGCCATCGAGACCTTGTCTTCCTCTATAGTAGTGCGAGTAGCCTGAAAATATTGTTCAATATCAAACAAGAAATTTTCAAGCTCTTTGGCATCCCTGTTCCCCTTATACCGTTGAGGCACATGGACCCTATTCCTCTGGCCCCTATCCACGGTCACCGAATTTCCCACAACCACTTCAATCAAATTAATTTGAGCCTTAAGCTCCTCTATCTCATACTTCAGAGTACTCATTGCCTCCTTTGTCTCATCAGTGAGGTGTTTCACCATGTGAACCAACTCTTGATGGGAAGCTTCAATCGCTCAAACTCGTTCACTGGTCACCACATGAGCCCTCAAGGCCGCAACCCCGGCTTCTAGCTCCTCAAACCTATCGGGGTCTATGGTCTTACCACCTTGTGCAGGTACTCTCGCGCCATGTTATGCTGAAGTACCTACGTCCGCTAGCACCTTAGTTCTCGGGACGACTTTTGGCCCCTTCTGCTTACGAGTAGTCACCATCCATGGGCGACTCCAACCACACTAATTCATGCACAGGAAAAATAATAAGCACCACAATGCCTATTAGTAACTCAGCACTACTGTACTTCAAGAGGGAATAAGCACCGCTGTGCTTCCCAATGAAAATCTAGGCACCACTGTGCACAAGAAGCAAGAAAGAACCACCACTGCATCAAGAGGGAATAAGCATCGTTGCGCTTTCCCATTAAAAAAACTAGGCACCACTGTGCGCTATCAACAAGGAAGCACCGCTGTGCTTGAATAAAAATTGAGCACCGCTGTGCCACAATTATTAAAGAGCACCTCTGTGCTATTGATTACGCATCTCTGTGCTTTTCACCACAATGAACAGGCAACACCACGCCTGAAATTGAGTGCAACAACCTTGCTCTGGTACCACGTGTCATAGCCTTAACCTTTAGTTCACTCGGTCGCTAAGCCGTGCGACACTTGAAAAAAACTCTTCCCGATCAAGTCAGCCTTTTCTCTAGATAGATCTGCTCAAAATAAGCAAGCAACATATTAGTCTCGCACCACAAAACCATTCTTCAAACCATGGTCGAAACCGTGAGGCATAGCGAATGCACACAATCGACCCAGCTTCCCCGTAGGAAAGAAAAACGGTTTTTATTTTATTAAAAAGAGAAAGCATCGGGTTACATTAGAAAACTCACCCACACCATCGACTTGGGCGGTAGGGGTCGCTTCGATGGTGTGTAGGATACATACCTTTACCAGTAGATCAGCCCAAACTTTGCCGACTGTGCACCCCCTACATATATGCAAAAAAACATTATAGAAATGACCCGAGTAAACATTCTATTATTTGAAATGAGGACACTTTTTCCTAACCAAAGAAATAATTGAAAACAAAGGCTCTTCTTCTTAAAACATTGATATTCTTGAAAATGGGGCATGGTGAAAGTGACTCGGTTGTGGCCCCGAGACTCGGTTGTGACACCATGCGAGGGGATGACCACAACACCATGCAGGCCACCCCCTTATGGCCTATGGCTGGACCACATGTCCTTTGATTCCATAATCGTCATTGGCCAACAAAAGTTGTGGCCCCTTGCCCTATTTAGGATGGGCGTGGAAAGAAAGGGAATAATCACTAACAAGGATCCAGATTTAATTAATGCTTAATCCAAATTAATCATATAATAATTTTGGGGTAAACTACATAAATAGTCACTGGACTTTTAGAGCTCTTGTATTTTAGTCACCGAACTTTCAAAACTTAGGCTTAACTACAAAATAAGTTCCCAAACTCTGTCTTTTTTGCAATAGGTGCTTAAAATATTTTTTGGCCGAAATAGGTCCCTAAAGTTTCATTTTTGGCCGAAATAGGTGCCTAAAGTTTTATTATTGGCTTGTTTTAAAGTTAACTAAGGCACATACTTTAACAAAAAAACTTTAGACATCTATTTCAGCAAAAAATACTTTAGGCACATATTGAAAAAAGATGTAAAGTTTAGGTACCTATTTTATAGTTAAGCCTAAAACTTACTATATAATCAACAAACTTTTAATTCGCTTTCTTCCGTTAACTTTCCTTTTTCTCTTCTCTCTTTCTCTTCATATGTCCCCTTTTTTTCTTGATGTCTGTATCTGATTCAACCTTTCAATTTTTCTTTATTTTTGCGTTTTACCACTTTGGTATCCAATGAAATTGCAAAATTCCTTTTTCTGGGCTGCATCATGTTAGGGGAGCCTATATTGTTCTTTTGTACATTGCCTCTGAACTTGAACCGGTATCTATATCTATAGAAACTTTTCGTATATCTGTGTGTATATATATATAACTGACCTAGGATCTTTTTCATGTGTTTCGTCTTTGATTTGAATAATAATAATTATTATGTGTCAAAAAACTGAAATAAAGCATGTCGACTCCTTTCTCTTTTCCTTTTACCTTTTATCTAACCTTCTTTTTTCATGTAACCCACATGCATTTTAGATCTCTAGAAAACCTTTCATCTTTAGCTTTTCATAATTACAATATCAGTCCACTAGGTGAGAAATTAAAAGGTTGAAAAAAATTTAGTCGTGGAGGAAAAAGAGAGCAGAGGAAGTGAAAGAAGGAAAGTTAACGATCACGTCAACGTTTTTTAATGGGAGTGGTCTTAATAAAAGAAAAATAAAAGTTTAGTGAATATATCGCAAATTTTAAAAGTTTAGTGACCAAGATGCAAGTGCTTTAAAAGTTCAATGACTATGTATGTAATTTACCCTAATTTTTACAAGTGATATATGGTAATTTTTAATGTTTGAATTTAAGTATATGTAATTCCTTTATCTATTCGAATCTTAACATCTGTAATTCTTTTTATTATATTTGAAATAAAACCTTAATATATGTGTGTGAGTTAGGATCCACTTACACTACGTAAAACTCACAAAATTTTACTCTAATGTAGAATCGTTTTATGAGTGTACATTAATGATTGAGATTAAATCCTTCTCTTTTTCTCCTTAAAAATCTTTACATTTTTATTTTTAATCGCAACCTTTAATTTATACTCGTCTAATATTTATAAATTACTATAAAGCCTTCTAGTTTTACGTAGCATAAGAAAATCCTATCTCTTCTCTATATATATAAAGTAAAAGAAAAAGGAAATGGTCACAATCTTGTCCATCTACTTGTATCTAGAGGATGTTTGTTGTCATGGGTTTTGGGCGCAAGGTAGCTCCAAAATACATTTATATCGTCTCCTTTGACATACCTGTTGGAAAAAATGATAATATTTGAGCTTTGAATAAAAAATTAATACAAATATTGTTGAGGAAAAATGTGAAATCAAATGTTGGTTAGTAAATGTACAACGATGCACAACGTGGGTAATTTGAATATCCGGACTGGTCTGACCCTTTGTGGGCTTGCGAATATTTTAACTCAAATATTTCCTTAAAAAGAGCATATCATTTCCAATTATGTTTTGGAATTAAAAAGATAAATATTAAAAGCTCCCTTTAATTCGGACAATAATTTTAAAAATTACTCTTTAAATGCTCATTAATTCAAAAAATTATAAATATTCTATTAGGTCAAAAATTTTCTTATGCCCCTCGTGAAACTCCTATAAATAGCGTGTAAACCTTTTAGGTTTTACACAACTCAAAACACAAAGAATTTTTTATTGTTTTACTTTGTGATTTTCAAAAGTAGTTTTTGGTGATAGGAGAAGGCAAGGTTGTAGTTCGTGATCTCTGCAGTTGTGCTACTGTAGCTGATCATTTAGTTGTTGTATCCTACGAGATAGACGACAAAAAATCCCAAGCACCAAGGAGTGACCGAAAATCTATCTTAAGAAAACTGTATAGCTACAAGCCTCAACTCGTTCCCAATCGGTTTGGTTTTAGATATGTTGTATCTATATTTCTTGTTTTGTTCGTTTAATATTTTAATATAATATATGTATTTTATTGATTTATTATTTCTTGAATTAACAATTTTCTAACAATCTTAAGGCAAATTTTTTTTTGAAATTTAATCCAAAATGAACAGGTTTGGTGACAATAGTGGTGGACGATTACCACGTTTCAATTTGCCGGAGCAAATGAATACCAATGAAATCACCAAGGCTTACATACGAATGCAAATTTACAGCACTTATGGATGCGCTCTTCAATGGTAATATTATGGTAAAAGTTATATTTTTTATTACCGTTAAAAAATCTTGTTTGTATTTTTGGTATTCCTATAATCATCGAATGTCATAATTTTAACTTTTAATTAAGTATGAAATATGGCATTAACCATTATTGTATATGAAAATAAAAATTAAAAAAGATTTTAAATGCAATACGTTAATGTTGCATAATCATTTAGTTGTAAACGCATTATTTTTTTGTTTTACATGGCATGCTTTTATTAAGGCATGATTTATTGGTTTTTAAAACTAATAAAATATTACATTCCACACCATTGTACCTTATGATTATGGTATTATGTTAGGAATATTGTTATGGAATTTTTACCTTAAATATTTTTGGCCTTTTAATATAAAATATTAAAAATAGCATGCAAGATAAATAGTTTGTGTCATATTTTTTGCCCTAATGGTAATTATAAATGTGATAATTATTATTGCTTATGGTTTTGGAAACACCGTGGATTTCATTCTCGTACTAATTATTTCCTTTGAGAAATTTTATAGAGATGAATAGTATATCCAGACGAAATCTTGATTTTGTTCGCTCACCACTCCTTTTTCACCCCTAAAGCATCTCGTTTGGATAGAGACAAGGAGATTAAGAAAGACATTTGGATTTTATCGGTATGCTAATCTCTATGGAAGAATTTATTTTTCTTTCCACCTTTGAGTTTTGTATGAGATTTTGGTGGACTAGTTCCCATTATTCTCCATTCTGGATGCGTTGTATTTGAGATATTTTCCATCGTTATTAATAAAATCCAGTTGTCATTGTAAAAAAAACATTACGCATTAAAGGATCAAATACAAATTTAGGAAATCTTTATAAGTATATTTTATGTTTAATTTTTTTCACTTATATTATGAGTGTGACTAGATTTAATGTAATTATTCCCAGCCCTAGCCGCATCCCCTTTTAACCCCTGCCGCTCAAATTTTCATTCTTTTCAACTTTACATGGCCGACGGCGGCACTAGCTTTCGTGTTGGTTGCTGACCGTCGGTAATCTTCTTTTATTTGTTTGTTTCATTCTTCATTTTCTAGTTTTTAAATTCAATAACTATGTCCTTGTGACACGATTTTCTCTACTTTTTGATACATTTTTTCTCTTAATCGGTCATTTGGCCACTTCTTTTTTCATTTGATATTCTATTAACGAGTGTTGTCAACGTGCCTTGTTATTGTAATATGTATTTTTTAATGTTGTTTGTTGTTGGTTTTTACCTTTCATCATTGAGTTTTGGTGATGTTTGTATCTATTTTGTTTCGAGCCTTTGAGGTAGGGTTTTTACCTTTTCTAGGTTGGGTCTTGTTTATGATATAGAGACGTTAGTTTTCGTGTTATTAGAAATATATATGTTGGAATCAAGTTTGTTTACCTGAGTTGTAAACTCTCATTGTATTTTGGGTTTTTCCTCTCTTAATAAAGCTAGTGTACTCATATTAAAAAAATCAATACCGCCGTTTGTTGTTATCATTAATGTTACGACATGGAATTTTCTAAAAAATCTTAACTATCCTTAGTGGTGGAGCCAAAATTTGTTGTCTAACAACACCCTCTAACTTTAAAATTTAGTCAAATTAGGCTTTGTCTCCCTAAATTTTGAGATTAAATAGATAATAAACTCTAATTTTTAAAGTTTAATCATTTGATCGCTCTCGATGTTTGATCCAAACTTTGTCCCTGACTATTAGAGTGATATGAATTTATTACTTGTTGAACATGGCTGATTGGATTTATATAAACACTTTTCTTTACTCTTGTCTCAATCTTCTCCCTCAATGTGAGAATTTTGTCATTTTGAACAAGATGAAATATTAAAAATAATTCCTTTTTTCTTTGTTAAGCTTTCAAGTTCAACTTTTAAATCAATTTTTTTTTCAAAAGTTTCACATTTTTTTGAAGCTCTAATTCTTGTTTTCAAAATTTCATGATGGCTTTCAAAATCTAACTTTGCTTTCAAAAGAAAATCATTTTCTTGTATTTGAAATTTATGGCCTCAAATTCTAATATTAATTCATCATAAGCATTTTGTAAATCATAAAAAGAATATGAATTTAGTTCACAATAGTTAAAAGATACCTCAGGCTCTTCTACAGCCATTAAACATTTCACCTTAGGAGTTTAGAGAATAATTGCACTTGATATGAAGCATCAATTTTCTTTTCTTCTTTGTCATATAGTTTCTCAAGCTTCTTCCATGTCTATTTGACACTTCTGCATGAGGAAATTATTTTGGAAACTTCTTCATTTAAACCACAAAGAAGAGTGTGCATAACATTGACATTTAATTGAGCCTTCTTTATATCATTTGCACTCGTTCTCTTTTTCTTCTTAGGAACTTCTAAGAGACCATATTCGATAATCTTTTAAATATCAAGATCCAATGCTTGGATGAAATATTTCATAACATATCTCCATTGGAAGTAAGAATCACCTTTGAAAAGTGGAGGACACACGATAGAGTGACTTTCTCCGAAATTTGTCAATGTAGACTCGATAGACATTTTTCTTGGAATGGTGAACTTCGAGCTTGACGATCTTTACTTTGGGTTGTGTGAGCTTCGATGGAGACGAGACTCTAATACCAATTATTGGGCTTAATATGATCAACTGAATAATGCCAAGAGGAGGTAAACTGGCTTTTAAGAATTTTGTGGAAGCTTGATCAAAAAAAAATTTTTTTGGCACGATCGATTTATAGTGGCTCGATTTTATTAACCAAAATTTACATCCAATACCTTAGCTTTCCACCACCAAGGATTTCTCAATTTACTAACTTGAATTGCTTACCTTTAAGGACAAGGTATGACCTTACAACTCTATATGTTACAAAGTCTAAGATATAGCCTCTCTAGTTTTTCTAAAGTTAAACTAGAACCACTCCATTTTACAATGTTTAACTTGTGTAAATAATATATACCTCTCTAGGTGTGTATTTACAAAGGTGAAGCTTAAAGAACGAATAAAAATATATTCAATGAAGTTTTTGTTGGACTATGCCCAAAGACCAATCATGAGATGGTTGTAAAAGACATACTTATTTTATCATGTTTATTAATTTAAAGCCATTATTATTTTTCAGTCTTATTCTGTGCATTTATAAATAAACTGAATTATAATAAAGTCCTTAGAATAATATAGTTATTCTTGAATGTCCTAAGTCGAGTATTATTGTGGGCATGGACAAAAATAATATATTAAGACTAATATGTAGTTGATTGACGACGAAGTGTTGCTATTGACATGAAGATGTCAAAATCAATACATAAGTATGTGTTAGAGAACGACATATTGGACTGACCCGCTATGAGCACGTTTCTTGGATTATTATGTGACAATCACAACATAGCTCATTGTGATAACTACATGTATGATTCTCAGACTTAAGATCATCATTATTTTAACATCGTGAGTGACATATTTTTATACGGTCAAACGTGTGTCGTAACTGACTACAATATAAAGAACAATATTGGATATGTCACAATCTTTGTAGCGGAATATGGTTGATCAAGATAGGATTTGTCCCTCCTATATAATAGGAGTAATACAATAGGCCACATGATTGAGTGAGACTAGAAAATGCATGGCCATGCTCGAATAAATTGATATGAGATATCATAGTTATTCGTTTATTATATATCAAGAAATATTAGATGGACTATACAAGTGTGACTATTCAATGACTTGTGTTCTATCTAGATATAAGGACAAAAGGATGTAATATATGAAAAGAGTTAATCACGAAAAAGGTTATGTCGAACCACGACTTCCTGTAACTTAGGTAGTAATGATTCATTGCTAGATGCCACTCATTTCTTGTAATATTAGAATTTTTCTAGATATTACTGCTAACGTTACATGAACCTACAAGGGTCATACCCTATGATTGAAACGAACAAATATCGACTAGATAGCATGTGTACAAACTTGTTGTGCACGTAATAAGTAAAAACCGAAATTATTATAATTATTGTAATTATAGATAATCTTGTTTATATATATTTTTAATACTAGATAATTATTGTAATTATTAAATACTATTAATATATATATCTAAAGAAACCTAATTAAAGTAGAATCAGATTCTGCATATTTAATTATATTCGGTTAAATATATTGTATATTTAATGAATCCGAGTTTAATTAGAATTAGGTTTTTGAATGCTATATAAAGGCATAAGGTCTAGCAACCGAAAATATGCCTTTTGCAAAAAACCTCTCTAATAGTTAGAGAAGTAAAATATTGTTCGTTTCATTCGGGTAGACTGTGTAGAGGTCAACACGCTGTTGTGACGACTTAGATTTGATATTGTGCTAGAAGAATAGGATTCTCCTAACTCTCTGCGGTTTTTCAGATTTATTTAAGGTAACGTTTTATCCCTTTTCACCCCGGATTCGTTCCTCGTACATGGATCACTGGCAAAATACGTCGAATAATTTTTCCGCTGCGCCATGGGGTGTACCGGCGTTTCCCAACAGTTTTATACACTATGTACAAGAGAAAAAAAAATGAAAGAATGAAAATTGAAACTATTTCTTTTGATCTTTAAGTATGAATAGGTGTAACAACCTTCTTCAAGTGTTCTTGATGTGTTTTTATAGTGTGTAATGAGTTTGTAGCCATTTATAGTCGTTGGGGATGAAATTTAGCCGTTTGAAGATGAAATTTTATGACTTTTAATGCTCTCCTGCACATAAGTTTTGAAACTACTCAAAGAGTATCAAAACTCTTTGAGTCGGATTTGAAAATTCGACTGTTGGAACTCAAAGTTTCAAAACTTGAAAACCATTTGGAAACAGAAGTTTGGAAACTTCTGCAAAAGTACGAAAACTTATGTACAGAAGTTTGGAAAACTATTGTAGGAGTTTCGAAACTTCTTATAAAGTTTTGAAACTTTGCCCCAGAAATTTCAGGAATTAAATAGTTTTGACTTTTTGAAAATGTTTAAAGTTGAGGAATGAGCCAAAACACTTAGAAAACATTTTTAAACATATATTTTTTTTAAGTTTTGTGAACTTTTGAATTATTTTTGAAATATTCAATTTAGTCCAAAACAATTTGCAAATCTTTGTTATATCAAAATATATTCAACATAGGGTTTTTATCTCAATCCGTAGTTACAATCCTTTATTTACAAAAACATCTAAATTAGCGGATTTGACTGGTCAAACCTCTAATTTTAGCTCAAAAATGTTGTTTACCAAACATGACAAAACTAAATTACACACAATTCAGTGAGATTCATTAATTAAAAATATTTTTAATGTAAATGTTGGAATTTGGTTATTATTATTATTATTAATCTCATCATATGTTTAAACATTTTTTTGGTACAATAAAACGATAATAAATATTTTAATGTAAATACTAGAATTTAAACCTTACAAAATGAAAATAAATGAGTATTCTTATCCATCGTTCAATTAAAAAATCTCTTTGTTAAAGATTTTTTGAATGTACGTTCATAGTCTTCAATAAATGCAATTGATATTGTTTTATTTTTCTCTCATCGTAATAGGCTATCTTATTCTTGACCTTAATTAATTAGGCGTATAAACCATGTTTAGTGTTACATATATTGGTGCTCAAAGGACAAGAAGGGTCCCCTTGAGTTGATAAATTTTAGCACCCTTCACGTGATTTTTCGTACGTCAATGTGTCCGCCACCCCTGTCTGAAAATGATTGGTGTCGGATTTTCTCCTTCCATCAATTAATGATCTAATCACTAAACAATTTGATTAAGATTTAAGAACAATACATTCACTACTCACTAAGCAGCACTGTGTAAATGTATTCTCCGAGGGATCTTCTCAATCGCCATTATCATATTACTATTAGTATCAACATGTACACTTCACAGATTTAAAGGGACATATATAATTTATTAAAATAAAACTTTTAATTTTAAAAAATAAATATTTGTGAACCCAACAAGTGTACCGGAAGAAAAACAGATGATGTTCATCTTAAGAGACACGGATTCAAATCGCTCTGTCTGTAAGGTGTATGCGCATTATCGAAGGGTTAAGAATATGTATGAACATATACTACTTTGTAATCACTTTTAGACTTATTCAAAAAAAATATTTGTTAACTTGTTATGTCTGTGATAAGATGTTTTTATTAAAAAAAATGAGTCTAACAAGACTCAAACCCATGAAACGCAACAATATTTTTACGGTTCAAATATTAGAATCCGTTTGGTTCTAGAAAAGATTTTCTATTTTTGTTTTTCATTTTAAAAAAATAATTTTTATTTTTAAAATTTTCTTAAAACTATCCTTTCTTCATGCGGAACTTGTATCATTCCCCAATTTGGAAGAATATTAGACATGGTTATATTATAATATGGGTATACTTAATATTTATGATGAGAGATTATAATTTATATTCACATTCAAATATATATTAAATAAATATAAGGTTTAAGGTGTGTTTTAACTCACAAAAAATACATTCAATTAGATTTTCGTATTCATAAATTGCATTAATTTAATTATTTGACCAACGTTGATTATTATTGAATGTCATGACAGTTCACCGTGTTGACGTAACAATCCATAGTTGATGATGACATGGTAGTAGAACAATATTAATTTTTTAGAAAGTTCGAGAGTTTAATTGATTTTTATAAAAAGATTGAGAATTGACTTAATATTTAAGCAAGAAATTATTGAAATATTACTAAAAATAAAATAGTATTAAAATTTCAAAAATTAAGTCAAAATTATATAATTAAAACGTCGCAATTTATAAAATGATAAATTATTAAAAATTTGAAATGAAAAATATTTATAAGTTATTAAAAAATTGAATATTTTTATTGAAAAAGGCGTATAATGTCTCTCACCAGTCTGAGCCTATTTTATTCCTTTAACATATTTTCAGTGGAATCAACCTTGCAGTAAAGTATTAATAGTTTTTGAGATTTTCTTCTATAGATTAAAAATGATGGGCTAGGCACATTGCACCCGAGAAACCATATTTGAACCTTATTGGGAGGGAGAGCATGAATCCCAAATATGGGCAATAAAATGAACACGAGTTATACCCAAAAAATGATGGGCTAGAGTTTGCACTTAAAATTAATATTCATGAATCTTATTTAAAATCTTAAATTTTGTTTTCTTAAATGTAATTGATACAACAAGTGACACCAATATGAGTTTTCTTCACTATAAAAAAATAAATTTTAGTATTATATTAACATAAAACGATAAAAAAAATTATGCAAAAGCTTAAATTGTTGTTGTCTTATTATATCAATTGCTTCTAAAAATTAAATTTGAGGTCTAAAATAATATTAATGAACATAAATTTAGAGTAGACAAAGCTTCATCATTTTAAAATCGTATGAGGGAATCACATAAGCCATTGTTGCTCTAATACAAGGTTAAATCCACCGAAAATACGTTTGAGAAAAGATTACAAGCCCAAATTGTCGAGATACGGTCGAAGATTTATCCGACAAAGACACTAATTTTTTTTCTCTAAATTTCTCTTGTTTTATTTTTTATAATATGTACTTTTCAACATTATTTTTAATAGCTTTTTATTTTTTATTTTTTAAAAGTTTTTAATACTTTTAACATGTTTTGATTTTTTAAAAGTTTAAATTTCATAATTTTTCAATTTTTAACATTCATAATTGTTAATAAATATTAATTAAGTCTTTGATTTTTTTTTTTATAAAAAAATAATTAAACCCTCAAACTTCTTAAAATAAATCAATGTTGTCCATCTGTCATATCATCATCCATTGTGGAATATCACGTAAGCATAATGAATCGTCACGTCATCTAGTTAAATGCATTTTTCGTGGATAAACTAAATTAATTATTTGATACAAATTTAAAGATTAAAAATCTTTTAATCCTAAATATAAATGCTAATTTGTCAAAAAATAAATATAAATACTAAAAAAGGAAAATACAAGCGACACAAGTAGAATCATTATTGGCTTACTTTTTTAGTGCATAGAAAAATTAGGTCCACAAAACAGTCCGTGTTAGAAGCTGCTCCCCGTGTCCCTATTCTTCATACAAGTCGGGTAAGCAAAGCAGATAAGATGACACCAACAAAACCACGCTGAATAGGGCAAAGTTTCATATGAAAAAAAAAAGGAACAATGATTTATAATTAATGAGATAAATCAAAATAAATATATCACGTGGATTCGAAACATCAAAGATATAAAATAGTTGAAAATTAATAATAAATAATTTTAATAAAACTCAAAGATCAAAATTATTACGAAAGCAATGAAGTAATAGCGATGTAACTTCTGGTCATAGGTACATTGGTCGAGTGACTAATATATGTGTCTATACATTATCAATAAATTAATTAATGCGAAATACACTAATTGATCGAGTGACTAATGATGCCTATTTTATTATATCTTGCATGAGTTCGAATTTCGACATAAAAATGTAATATCTCTACTTAATCAAAAAAATTATTATAAGAAAAGTTTAAAACTAAATTTACTCCAATATTAACTCACCCATATTTTTCAGCAAACATGTATACTTATATCATTGAGGTGAATGTTAATAGGATTCCTTCCCCGCCTATTAAAACCTTTTGCATTATATTTAAAAGTTTATTTTAGTATCTTTATTATATAAAGTAATATTTTAATTCATATATTTTATTTAAAAGATCATTTTAGTTCATTTACTATAATAGAAGACATTTTAGTCTTTGTACATTTGAAAAGTAAATATTTTGGTCCATAATTTTAGTCATAGTCAGTTGATTTAATTATTTTGGTTTAAACACTTTTTAAGTATTTATCAATTTTAAAATTGAGCAAATTAATTCCTCTCGAAAAAAAGGAGAGTGAATTATTCAATGTACATTTTGAAAGTGCATAAATAATCATTTTATAATGGTTTTGACCTTTGTCCAACTATGATTGGATAATTTTTTAAACAAAAGAAACTGAAAATTTTATATTTTTTCATAGTTTTGAAATTTTTCATAAAATTTTAAATATTTTTTATGATTTGTGTATCATCTTTTTCAATTAAACCCTTACTTTCACTCCAAATCTAAAAATTCTAAAAAAATTTAATGTACACTTTTTTTCCAATAAATCATTTTAATTTTTTTTTTTATGTTTTGACTTGTAATTTTAATATTATTGTAAGTGAAAACAACAAAGTTTGAATGTAGAATAAGGATTAACTTTACGGTTAGATTTTATAAGTGTTTAAAAAAATTATGTAAAAAAACACAAAATTGTTTTGAGAGAAATTATTTTGCTCGAGTTCAAAATTAAGAGGGGCCTAAGGAGTCTTTAAACCAAAATATTTAAGTCAACTAACAATAACTTTAGTATTTTGGTCCATCATGTTAACTTTTCAAATGTACAAAGAGTAAAATGTTGTTTTTTATAAGGGTAAAATACGTAAATCATCATTGAACTTTACTCAGAAACCTATTTTGGTCACATAAGTTTCAAAACGTTCAATTTACTCACTGCAGTTTAGACATTGAAAGTTTTTTGTCACTAAAGTTTAGACATTGAACGTTTTTGGTAACTATTAAACCCCAAACAGATATAGATGGTGGTCATTCGATCCCAAATTTCACCAGCCACTTTGTCTCACCCCCTAAGTCTGAATTCGGCCTCCATTTTGTAGGAAAGTGCTCCGAAGTTCACAAACCAAACAAAAACCTCATGGTTTATCTCTCGTCGATCTTCCTCATCCGCCATCGGATGGAGCCCGTTTCTCAATAAGTTACTTCTCTCGTGCCGATGGAGTTTTTCACTATTCGGATGTTGGAGAAGTTTCTTCGTTCGCCGGTAAATGAACGTCGTCAAAAAGTTAATGGATGAGTGACCAAAAACGTTCAATGTGAAAACTTCAGTGCGTAAATTGAACGTTTTGAAACTTCAGTGACCAAAATAGGTTTGAGTGTAAAGTTCAGTGATGATTTACGTAATTTATCCTAAAATAGGGAGATTAAAATAAATTGTTAGACACCGAGCAAAAACTAAAATATTCTCTTTTTTTTACAACAAATAAACTAAATTGAACTTTTAGGTATAATACATGAACGAAAATGATTCTTTTTATAGTAGAGAGACTAAAACAACTTTTAGGTATAGTGAAGTTACCTCTACTATACTTTAACCTTACTTCCCCCATCTCTTTCAATCATGAGGAAATAAGCTTAAACATGACAGTCCAAATGGCACCTCCATTACCGTGTGGGGGAGCTTTCTTTTCCAAGCCTGATGCTAGTATTTTGAGTGCCGAAGACAGCAGGAGACATTGATGTAGACTCTAAAGACCACATTACTCACGTAGAGTTACTATAAAATTTGATGTCACTTTCGATTAATGCACCCCTTGTCGATCCATGTATTATCAACCAGTACTAGTTGATTTGCCTCTATATAAGAGCAGGCAACTTGAAGATGGTTGTTCACACCCAAAATATTGAAATAAACCATTAAAAACACAAGCAAGCTAAAAGATGGCTAGGATTCCTTACAAGCATCTTGTTCTTGCTTCTTTTTTCCTCCTCTTCATCTCCACAACTGCTGGAGGTAAATCTTGCATCTCCAACTCATCAATCATAGTATATCTTTCTTATGTTGTTGTTTGATATATACGAGGAGTATCTAGATCTTAACTTTATTGGTTCGCTTTTTCAGCACGAAATCTACCGGCGGCCATGGAAACTGAAAAACCCCACCATCATCAAGAGCATGCATCAACAAAAGATGAAGTAGCAGCTGGTATTAGTGTTGATGAATTAGTATCTATGGACTACACTCCGGCAACAAGAAAGCCGCCGATCCATAATTAATGGGAAAATTTTGTAAAAACACGTAGTAGCTGGTTTAGTTTAGTTTTAGTTCAGCTGGTTCTTTCTTTCTTTTCCCCTAGATCATGCTTTTGTATCTGAGTGTATATATTTATACATACTAGAAAGGATAAAACAATGGAATAAATGATTTACAGATATGCGAGAATCAAGAATCAACATCTACCATTTGGGGGAAAGAAATGTCCTGGAACATGTTTAGAAAACTAAAATCAGAATTATGCTTAGACATAGAAATGTCCTGAGGTACTTTGTTTATTGTTTAATACCGTTTGCATATGAACTTGCTATATAACAACAGGTAGAAGAAATTCATAAATTATACAATATTAGAAGTGACATTGTTATTTTCTTTTTCAGGCTGAGGTTCATAATGTCAAACATGATGTATCTATACAGAGAAAAAGAGAATAATTTCATTCGTTAAAAGGTGAATAGCATCAATCCATACAAAACAAATAGGATTCAGATACTCATCAATCTAGCCTTTCTCCTAGTATGCTCGACATGCCATGAGACAAATAATCTTAGGGCCCCTTCGGCACAGCTTTTACACCGAGCTTTTGGCTGTTGAACGAAGAAATTGTGCCGAAGGATCGATCCTTGAGCTTCAAACAGACATTTAGGTGCCTGATTTGGCTGCAAATGGGTGTTTCTGAAAAACTAAAATTTCCAGCTTCATCCCAAATCACCGTTCTCAACCAAACTGCCAAAGGAAAAGCTGTGCCAAACAAACCCGCGCCTTCCTTCCCCTTCCAACGTGATACGTTGAAATCTCATTTATAAGGAGACCTCAAGAGCTTCGTGAATTGTTAGTACTTCCACAGTAAAAGAATCGTGGTGGATTCGACAAGCAACTACTCCCCTCACAAAGCCTACATGGTTAGGGATGACAAACGAGCGGGGCAGGTGCGGATACTCTCTTCCTCATCCTCATACCCACCTAAAATTTTCATATCCACCACCTACCCACCACTCATGACGAGTACAATTTTTAAACCCACACCCGCCCACGTGGGTACATTCTCAAATCCATCCCCACACCCACTACCCAACTGGACATCCACCACTCAACTCGTATTCGCCTACAAGCAACTACTAATATCGAATTATGTAAAAAAAATCATTTACTTTTGTAAAGAATAGTACAACTTCACATACTTTATTGATTGATCAAGTGTATATATATAATACATTTACATCGGTATAAATTTAACTACAGCTAACTAACTAATGATCGCTAACTTAACTAAAGCACATTTTTACCGGTATAAATTCTACTTAACTACAGTTAACTAATTAACTATAGCTAACTTAACTAAAGCATATTTAATCTTGTATAAATTCTACTTAACCACACATATTACAAAATTACAACATGATTAATTCAAGCTCAATCTTAAACAATGAATACAAGCTCGATTATAAAACATCATTTTTTTCAAACTAAATTAATTGAGTTCAAAGTCTACAAACTTAAGGATTAACGTAGATTTTAAAACAAACCAATATCTTAGTACATAAAACACCATAATAAAAGGCATAATGAAAGTCTACAAACATAAATGGTCCAAAATTCAAATGGGGGTAGTTAGCGGGTGGGCGGATGCGGGCGGATACGGTGCGGGTAAGGTCTCAAACCCATCACCTGCCCACTACCCACGACTAGTATGACTTTTTACATCCACACCCGTCTACTACCCACCAAACTCATACCCATCTTCACTCCAACTGAGGCGGGTGCGGTGCGAAATCCGCGAAACTATACCCGTCTATCATCCCTATAAATAATATCTAGTAGGGATGGTAAAATTAGTCAAACCCGACAGGTTCATATAGGGTTAAAGTTTTCAGCTATTTCATAATAAGGTCGGGTGTAAGTCTGGTCCGCACCACAAATTTGATGACGGGGTCAGGCCCGAACTAAACATTAATTCTCAGGAGCAGACGAGTACGAATTGAATAATTAACATTTCAGGTCAAACTGGGACACCAATAGACCAGCAATACTTCAATTTCAGGAACGCTAATTGGTGCTTTAGCTGCCAAGACAAATAGCACAAGCCTGTTCGATCACAGCGACATTGTAAACATTCCAAGCCGCCCATATCACCATCACCTACCACTCCATTTCCTTACAAAAACCTACAACTCCTCCATCCAATACGCATCGTTTAAGGGCAAATTTCAGTTGGAGAAGCGATTGAATTCAAGCATTTACTTTGGAGGGGAAGCAACATTCGGTTGGAAAAGCAACTTAGTTAAAGCATTTTAGGACAAAGGGACATAATTTAACATACGAATCTCGTCCTCCACCCCGTCGCACCTTAATTACAAAATGTTCTGTCCGAGACCAAAAATGATTTCCATTTATTTCAAGTATAATGTCAAAAAATACCTCTAATATTTGATTGAATAATTATTTTACACCAGTAGTCATCGAACTATTGTTTTTTTTTCTATTTTGGTCTCCGAACTATTTTTTTGGCAAAAACATCACTAACGTTATGTTTCTTCCTATTTTGGTTACCGGTTGTTAAAAACTTAACAGTTTTGCTGATGTGAAATTTTATTTTATTTTTTTAATTTTCCATGTCATTTCTTCTCTCTTATCGTAAGCAATATATGTTATTTTATAACAGGATGGTGACACGTGTCACTGCATATTAGTAGAATAAAAAGAATGAAAAGTCAAGCCCTTATGTAGCCAAAGAGATGGTGACACGTGTAACTGTCTATTAGTCGAATCTCTCTAGCTGCATAAGGGGCTTAATTTTTCATTCCTTTTATTCCACTAATAGACAGTGACACGTGTCATCATCCTGTTATTTTGAATAAAAATATTATAAAATAATATATATTGCTTACGATGAGAGAAACTAAATAACATGAAAAATTTAAAAAAAATAAAATTCCATGTCAACAAAACTGTTAAGTTTTTAACAGCCGGTGACCAAAATAGGAAGGAAACATAACGTTAGTGATGTTTTTGCCAAAAAAAATGGTTCGGTGACCAAAATAGAAAAAAAACATAACGTTAGTGATGTTTTTGCCAAAAAAATAATTCGATGATCAAAATAGGAAAAAAACCATAGTTCGGTGACTACTGATGTAGTTTAGTCTATTTTAAATTGAGTCAAAAAATAATTTTAAAAATTGTATAAAATACAAAATATTTTTTTCTAACGTGTCATTTTGTCAAGTAATTTCAAGTTGTTTACCATCAATTGACTAATAATTTTTATCCGCAGAGGATATTTTAACCTAAAATAAAATGTTGACAACTAAATTACTTCAAAAAAAATAAGAACCAAAATAACTATTCAATCAAACATTATGAAATACTTCAAGCAACCAGTCTATATAGTTGGAATCTTCTTCACTGCTTTGACGTTGATCATGGCATAAATTTCACAAATAAAATTTTACATTAAGTCACTAAAACCTTGAGTTATAAAATTTTCCTTTCGTCTCATTTATTTTATTTATTGTTGGTTTTTCACACAATTTAAAAAAAAAAGTTTGTATAAAAATGTGTAAAAAAGATAATGTAAAATAATTAAAACGACAATTTTAACATATTGAGTGAGATAGATGGAGTAAATCATTATAAAAAAAATAAGGAAAATTGTCGAATCATGTTCTGAAAATCAATAATCTCAATTAAATTTAAAACTCATCTTAAGAATTAAAAAAATATAATACTTCATAGTTTCAGCCATTCAAGGAAGAATTGAAGCAGCACAAGTTCTCAAGCCTGGCAAAGACGAAAGCTCTTAGGCGGCTACAGCGAATGTTTTTGAGAAACAAGCCTTTAGATTTGTCATCATCAACCCAACCCTTTAAAACAATCTTCAAAATGAGTGTCATCATATCATCTATCAAACGAACTGATAAAAACAACTAGATATTCATAATAAAAACATAGACTCAATGGACATAAAAGGTCTCAGACATCCAAGGAAGAATCAAAGCAGCATAAACTCTCAAGCCCGGCGAAAGGCGAAAGCTCTTAGGCGACCACTGCGAATGTTTTTGAGAAACAAGCTTTTAGAAGATGTCATCATGGACCTTAAACCTAACTCCATCGTGAGCAAGAAAAACCTACATGAAATCAAGTGACAAACAATAAAAGTTTGAACAGAGCAATAGCATACAGGGATATGGAAATTTTAGAACAATGATTTGGTTCGCTTAAGCATAAAACAGATAGGGATAATGCATTGTCGTTTTGCAAATTATATATATAAATAAAAAGCCTCAGACATCCAAGGAAGGAGTTAAAAGCAAAGAAATTGAACAATGGTATGTTTCAGGGGCGGATGAGAGGAACAAGGAGAGTAGAGGAGTTTATAAAGAGGATCGCAGTTAGGGTTGAAGCCGCTTCTAATGAGTTAGGGTTTCTCTTATTCCAGGGTATGGGCGGTTGAGATTCGAGGGCTTAGTGTCGAACATAATTCACCCGATCATTCTGGGCTTATTAAATTCAGATTTTCTTTTTTGGGAATATTACAGAAAAAGAAAAGAGAAAGTTTCATAGCACAAACTTATTTGATATTCGTTCTATATTTTTAAACATGCAGTTTTTAATAGGCTTCCCACCACTCAGAGGCTTTTGAAGATGAGTATGATGGTTTTTTCGCTTTGTTGTTTATGTGGCTTGGCTGATAAATACCAAGATCATTTATTCTTTGAGTGGACAAATGCAGAGTGCATCGAGCAATTAGAAAATCTGAAAAATAACTCTTTGATTGTGTTTGTTTTGAAGAAGCTTGGAGTGCTTTTGTATATATAATTTGGGTCGAAAGGAATAGAAAAATTATTTCGAAATATTATATATTTGGAGTGATTCAAGAAGTGGTAAGGATAGATGTGCAGAGAAGAGTATAGATGGAAATGACATTGTAAATAAACAAATTTCTGTTGCTTGGGGATTGACTAATTCCCTGGATTCTTTGTATTGATGTAGTAGTTTTACTGTTTTTAAATGAAAAGCTCACAACTTAACTAAAAAATGCTCGAGTGGTTTTTTTTCTTGAAATATAATTTTCTTAGCCTTTAAATTTTGATTGGGTCTCTTTTAATTTTTAAATTTGTATTATATTTATTTAAAAATAATAGAATTAGGGGTGCTAATTGAGTTCAGCAGCTCGCAAACAGTTCGACTTGGTCAAAATTCGATTAACGTCGACTTGAGTTAACTCGACTCAAATTTTAGCTTGACTCGAGATATTAGCAAGTCTAGTCCAGCAAGACTTAACTCAGTTTGTTATTTTTTTATTTTTGGTGCTACCTTAAAAAAATTAAGTTCCAAAAAATTTAAATGCTAGTTGAAAATTCTAAAAAAGTTCAGTACTTGCTAGGTAATTTACTCATAAAATATTTGATTTCAAATTTCCAAAACTTTTTATATTTCCCAAGAATTCAAAAAGTTTATTTGTATTAATAAGAAATTAAATTATTATAATTAGCTATTTTCGGGCTTTGGTTCGTAACTTTTGGTTAGCTTTTTTAATAATATTGGGGCAATCTTTTTCTACTTTCGCTAGTCATTATCTCCTTACAATATTGGCTACGAAGGGAGAGATTATATCATACGCCTGACTTGTCACGTCATTCATGGTCCTAACTAATAAAAAACATTTATTTCATTAAATTTTTCTATGTCATCTTTTTACCAAGTGAATCTACAATTGATAAAAAGTGATTTTTAATTTAATTTACAGTAAATCTGAGTGCAGATTCACTTGGTAAAAAAATGACATAGAAAAATTTAATAAAATGGATGCTTTTTATTGGTTGGGACCATGAATGACGTGGCGAGTCGGGCCTATGATATAATTTCTCCTATGAAGGAGGTTTTTAATGAGGCCTCATCGTTCTTTAAAAAATAATTAGTCTTTTTTATTTTTTATTAAAGTCTTTTTTATTTTATTATTACTTTATTTACAAAAGTAGAAAATTAAAATAATTTTTCGTTCTCATATAAAAAAATACGATTGAAAGTTAAAATTCCGAAATGTTCAGGGCCTTGTCTCCTTTGTTGTTCATTGAAGATTGTTGAGAAACTAAAAAGAGTCTCGCACTTGAATATCGACTTTATCTATAACTCGACCATGACAAGTTCATTTATTTATCTTCTCAGTCATCACGTTTTTTCTGATTTTGTATGTTTATATTAAGCTCTAATAGTATCACTAGATTTTAACTATATTAAAAAAACAAGGTAAAAATTTTGACGAGCTTAACGAGCAACGAGTCGAGTTGAGTCAAGCAGTATTTTATCAAATTTAACGAGCAACGAGATTTTTTAATGAGTGTTAATTGAACACTACTCAACTCGCGATCGACTCGCTCGATAAGCACCCCAAAATAGAACAGTAATATCATTATTAAATTAACAATAATTATTTTATTATGTCATTAATAATTTTAAAAAAATTATTTTTTAGGTTTTATTTTGTCGGGTCGTGCCCGTTGTTGTCTTTGTACTTATTGTCAGAGGTATCTTTTCTTCCATTTAGTATTAGAAAAGTTTTTAACGAAGCCGATGGTAACATTCTCTTTTCATCAAAAAAAATTATTTTGTTCTCAGTAAAAGTTCATAAAAATTAATATGGTTGATCCAAGTGATAAGCAACTTGATATCGCTTAGGCATATCTCGAATTTGAGATCTTGTATTTGTAGAAAATTTCTGTTAAAAGATTCACTTATCAAAATTAAGTGTACAACACGAGTTAATCATATACTTATCAAAATTAATTAAATTGTATTTAAAATAATAAATTAATATATAGACCATTCAAATATGCTTAATAATGTTATATTAAAAAATTATTTTTCATAATCTAATTAATATTTAATATATAAAAATATTGATGATTAATAAATTATTCAAACAAGTATCAAATATAATCATATACTTATATGCCATTTTGCTTGTTTAAATAATCAAACAGCTATAAGCTATCAGTTAATTTTACCAAACACTTTTATACAATCAGCTAGTTAAATCAGCTAATACAATCAACTATCAGTTAATGTAATTCGCTAATAGCTATCAGTTATCCGCTAATTACCAAACATAGCTAATATCTTTTTATAACATTTTCTGTATAATATCTTTAATACTATTAACAATAACATTTTCATCACTAGATATTTTTTTAAGTTGTGAATTGTAATGAAAAGTTTAACACCTCAATCTACCAAAGACTATCTCTCAACACAATGTAAAGAGCATGATCGCCTTGAAGTTGATCATGGTCAAGGACGGACGCAAAATTTTATGTTAGTAAAATAAATTTCTAAAAAATGAAATAAATTTTCAATCGACAATATATAGTAAATTTCTAAAATAATTAAATTATATAGCGATATCAATTCTAAATGCATCCCTGACCATGGCTTAAATCGAGGCATAAGTGCGTTCGATTTATTATTATTTCTCTTTTGTTCCGGTTCTCACAATACACGACTCTCCTCCTGCTGAGCTGGTTCACATACCTATTGATATTGCTGCTGCCAGGTGTCTCTTTAGTCTACTTGTCTAGGCTTCTTTATATTTAAAAAAAAAAATTAGGAACTCATAATTTATCGAATAAAATTTCAAAATTATTATTATAGTAGATAAATAAGCAGCCTTTCCCAATAGGAATTCACAATAAAATGAGAAATTATATCATAGGTCTGACTTGTCATGTCATTTATGGTTCCAACCAATAAAAAACATCAATTTAATGAATTTTCACTCGGATTTACTGTAAATTAAATTAAAAATCACTTTTTACTAATTGTAAATTTACTTAGAAAAAGATGACATAGAAAAATTTAATGAAATTGATATTTTTTATTGGTTGAGACTATAGATGACGTGACGAGTCGAGCCTATAATATAATTTCTCTAATAAAACACTTTAATACCACAACAATACGTCCCTAGATTTATTTTCTGAAAGGGGTCCAACAAGCCCAGGAATGAACTGAGGAGTTTTAGAGAGGAGAATCGCATTTCATTAAATAATAATGAAATCAAATTTTTATATCATAGAAATCAAATTTTTGGATAAATAATGATTATTATTTTTTTTTGGATAAATAATAATGATTATCATTATATTGTCTGAAATTTTTATATCATAGAAATCAAATTTTCCAAGAAAAAAAGTTAAATCAAAAGACAAAAACTTGACAAGGGCCGAAGCTCCAACCATGACAAGAAAAAGGCTCTAAAAATCCCCTACTCAAGTTGGGCAACATAGGAGAATCCATTACTTAATCTAGGCTCCAAGCACCGGTATAAAGAAGAAGCATTATGAGAAATTTCATAGTTAGATGTGAGAAAAATTCGACTCAAACTTTATAAATCCGATTCAAATTTTATAAACTCAACTTGAAAAAAATTATAATAAAATTTGAATGATAAAATAAAACTCAAATAACTAAAATTTCATAAACTCTTTCTAAAATAGTACTTTTTTAGGTTAGCTTAGTCCAATGCAATGTATGTGTAACTCGAGATAATCTACCTATTTGAGGGACCATAATTATAAAAATACTAGGAATGTAGAGCAATAGCATATAGATTACAAAATTGAATGGTCCTCTCAAATGATTAACACTAATCAAGAGTCACTCCGACTAGCACTTTGACAACCAATTGGAGACGTGATTGAGTACTTAACCCACTAGCTTTAGACAAGATCCAATTATGTTGGTGTTTAGAGCATTATGGAATTGATTATTAAAACATTTAATGAGGATTGGGAATGTCCTCAGAGTCACTCGGACAGAATTGCATGCCTACAATGTATTTAAGCAAACCATTTTGATAAAATCTGAGCGGAGAGGGAGTCGCTTGACTCTGAGGACTTGTAAGAGTCCCAAGATAAATGGTTTGGTATGAAGTGGATTCTTAATAGAAACAACATCCTCTTTCTCACTCAAATTGTACATCACCAGGCTTGATATTAACTACTTTAAGCGTTTTTGATTGGTTTCTTGCGAAATTTGTATTCTGATCAGTACATGAACATGAATAATGACTTTTGAGTTTAGCTCACCTGTACAACTTAAAAGGTTCATGGGAGAGGTAATACATGAATAAATAAATGCTTCAAAACCAAAACATGAAAGTTGCATCAGATATTTGATGAATGTTGAAATTTATTTAATATTTGATATTTGTAAGTTTTTTCATATATAAATGTACCCATAAGTCACTAAATGATATATTTACCAATACAGTATGAGCAAGAATGTACATTTGAAACATAAAATAATCTTAACCGACTGGCACCTAAGGCTAAGGTTGTGAAATAAATACATACAACTGGCATTTGATTACATTCTTCATTTCACAAATGTTTTTAACTTTCTTAAAATAAAAAAGGCGGCAATGCCTTTGGATCTGTTGTTTACATTAGGACAATGGAAAAACAATACAACTACGAAGTTTCATATTTGTATCGCATGTTACATTTTGGAATTGCATGGATTTCCATGCTAGTATTAATAAAATTCAATTCATTTGCTGATAAAAAAATATTAATCTTGATCGTGATTTTTTTGAATTTTATATTAATAAATTAATACAAATATTTTTGAAAATTTTCAAATTTAAAAAATACATAATAGAAACATAGAAAGAATTTAAAGATTTAAATTTATTTTTAGGCTAAATATATTAAGAAACCAAAAATAAAAGTATAATTTAAAATAATATATATATTAAAAGTAGCGGGTACCCGGGACGGTTCAGGTCTATGGGTCAACAAGTTGAGTCGCTCGGGTCAGGTATTTTTGAACACCCCTAATCGTCATACTTTTTATGAATTTGAATATATATTTTCTATCAGTGAAATGAAGGTCGAATTTGCATTTAAGATGCTAACAAGTAGTGAATTGAAAATTTTGGGGGTCTAACAGTCGTTGACTGGTGGCGACCGACGGTGGTGGTGAGTGACTGTTGGCTAAAAGAAATTTTGGTCGAATTTAACCTAAAGTTTAAGGGTCAAAATGTTATTTCATCTAAAGTTCAGAGGTTAAATTTGTATTCTATCTAAAGTTTAAGAGTTAAATTAAAATTTAACTTCTTTTACTAAAGAGTCACAACACTAAACTAATTGTTTTTAACGTCCAATGACCAAAACTTTATAAATTGATGATATAAGTGACCACAATATTTTTTTTTTAATTTATTGAGAAGAAATAAACACTTATAAAATATAAGTGACCAATGACTAGTTTACCCATATAACTATCCTAATTCATTGGGGGTTAAAACTAATACATTTTCAATTCTTATACCACATATATACAATATTATATGGATTAATATTCGATACACTGCTAGTGTAAAAAAAGTTTATACAAGCATGCATATTTTTAAGCCTAAATCTAAAATCTAAAATTTTAACTTTAAAACCCTAAAAATCTAACAACAAACCTTAAATTCTAAGCCCTAAATTCTAACCATGAATCCTAAATTTTAAGCCCTACAACCTAAACCCCTAACCTATAAACTCTAACCTAAAACCCTAAACCCCTAAATAACCCCGCTTGTGAAAATTTTATTTTCCACCGCCAGTGTATAGGATAATAATCCATATTATATTATATAGATGAAAAATGAATGTTTAATATGCATATGTCTAATACAAACAATTTTTATTTTTTATATATATTTGAAATTCACAATCTTTCAAGTAAGCACATTTGACCGGTTTGCCAAATTGTTTATTTTTATTCCCTCAAATTTTCTTAGGTCATGAGTTTTAGACCCACTAGAAGCACTTCGCTTCCTCCCCTGAGTCACCTCCTCTCCCCTCTAAGATTAGAATTATAATTTGTAAAAAAAAATCACAATCTTTCCAATTATGTTCATATTCAAATATGGGTCTTACTGGGGTAATGGTCCATGAATTTTCAGAAAATCACGGACAATCAAAATTTACAAAAAAAAAATATTTTGCATTTATTTTATAATGTGTATAATTAATTATAAAAATAAAATTATATATAAATTAAACTTTAAATGTTAAATTCCAAACTTCAAAACTTTATAAATTTATAAAAAAGCTTATTTTATTTTTATCTATAGCTAAATATAAATGTAAATATTAATTGCTAAAATTAAATATTAAATATACTAAACTATAAATATTATTGAATCCCGAATACAAAGTATATAGTTTTCCACACGTTTTCTGGCCGACAGATTTTTTTCTAAGACGAGCAAATTTAATGAATGGAAATAAGGTAGCTCAACCAGCAAACATATTTTGTGAGATGGAAGCCAACATCTACCCCAGCGGGCCACTTTACTACTGGTGTAGTGTAGCTGCCACCCCAGAAATTTTGGTTCCCATTTCTAGCAACGTTAACTACGTTCAGTTCTTCCTATTAGATTGATAGATAGATAGAGTCATTGAAGTAAATTGAGCTCTTGATTAAGAAAAGATGCTTCTTTAATTTCTTTGAAAATGGAGACGTGCAGAAGAAAAAACTTGAGTTTCATCACTTATGGTCTCAACCTTTACTGGTAATAATTTAATTTAATTTAATGTCTTTAGTTTGATGTTGAATTAGAGAAATACAACATGAAATTATAATTATCTCAGGATAGTACCAGCAGGTGAATTTGCATTGCAGATGAAAAGAAAATGACAGCCTTTACCCAGCAACAAATTAAAAATGTAGAATTTTTCTCAATCCCACTCCTAAAATTTCCTGACCAGATTAAATCTGTACAAAACTTTATTAATTCAAAGTAAAAAAAGGCCAATTATAAAAGCCGGTTGATGCTTCATGATTAATGACCCAAACCCAGAAGAAAACACTGATTCAAGCAGCTTAATTCTATCCCTAACGAGCAAGGGAAAAGAAACAAGTTTTCATTTTCATTTCCCCCCTCCAAAAACATAAACAAACTTTGTCTAATTAATATTCTAAATAAGAAAAAACCCATTAGGGTTTCGTTGAATACCGTAAATCATTCCCATAGCTAATCTTCATAGGCTTTGTCTCCTTGTAAATACTCTCAAGGAACCGATACTTCCTCTTCTTAGTCGGTCTCTAAATCTCCTCTTTCCCAAAGATTTCTTCGATCATTGCTGAAATTATGTCGCACCGACTTTGTGCAAACCATCCCTCGCTCTGATTGTTGTTGTTGCCATCGCTGCTGCTGCTGCTGTTATCTTCGTCGCTAAGTTGCATCAACTGTTGAGCCGCAGTTGCCATGTCCGAATCCGACATCATCAACAACATGTTGGATTAAAATTCAATAATAGTGGGCACATATGTATAATGTACGTTGCTATTATAAAGTTTAACACGTAATTAAGTGACCAATTATGTTACACGTGTTATAGGTACTAAATTGTCATGGAATTAAAAGTGTAGATACCATAAGTTAGATTTATAACTCAATGAGGGGCAGAGTTATAAATATTAACAAACTGTTTTAATTCAGTTTATATAAAGGGTAGTGGTCCCCGAGGTATAGGTTAACTTGCATATCTTTTTTCCCGTCTGAGAGTTGTGTGGCAAGAGGTAATCTATCATCTCGGAAGATCAAACCCTCTCTGAAAAATCTCCATCGATGGATTCAGGTACGCTTTCGCAAATCTAGTTTTTATTCTTAATGATTTGACATACATATAGATCTTGGGTTTATATTCTTATCAAATATATATTTTGGTTTCTAACAAGTGGCATCAAAGACAGGTTATGCCGAATCATTGATATTATAGTTTTTGCCATAATCTGTATATTTATGGTGATTTGGGTTTTACCGTGAGTTTCATTCTTAATCGGCTATTATGTTTATGCGATCCGATTTAAAATAATCTTCCATCGCATGTTTTGAAATTTCCCGATAATCATGATATGCGATATATGTTTCATTGCAATTGTGCCTATACAATTGGTTATTTTGTTTTTGATGCTGTGCGATTACATGTTTGGCAATTTCATTGATTTCTAGGTTTTAACAATAATTGCATGAGATTGGAATTAAAATGTTGTTAACAATTTGGGTTTATACTCTGCCGATTTCAATTATTTAATTTTTGTTTGTCATAATTAGTGGATTCAGTTTTCCCTCGTGAATTAACAATTGTTTTCGGTGGTAACAATCCTTGGCAATTATGTTTTCTTTTTACCTAGGTTAATGACAATTAATTATTTTTAATTTAATATACATTGTTATTAATCTATGGAATATATATTTTATATAAAATATATGTTCAATTCGGTTGGATCAAATTTTTAGTTTTGGTCATTAAGTACAAAGATAAACCTTTAAAAACAGATAAATTCATGTTTTGGCTATGTCTAATATTTTAGTGGGTTAATTGAAATACAATGTCACCAAAGTGACCGCTTCTGCGTAGATCAACTTATTTAAAATATTAAGATGTTTGTGTTTTTGTAATTCATGCGTTTATTAATTGGCCCAAAGGAAAATTAATATTTGGCCGAACTTCAAATAACACATGTGGTAATAAACGTGTGACAATTATAAGGTAATTTATGTGTGCAATACGTTAGTCCAAAGATTAACCTGTTGTTCGACATAGTTTATTGTCAATGTTTGATTGCTACAACAAGAGTACCGCTTACAGTTAATATTACTGTCCAAGACTTGATATTAATGTTGTGTTTGGTATCTTGAGGGGAAGTAGTCATTATTTTGAATTTATTTGTTTACTTATGAATTATTGGTGTGAGCATGTTTATTTATTTATTATTCTTTTGTTCTAAATTCAGCTACTTCTTCTGCTGCCACAATATCTGCTAATGTCAATTCTATACCCATGCTTAATGAGACGAATTTCAAGGAATGGAAAAGGCACTTACTGATAGTGCTTGGCTGTATGGACATAGACCTTGCATTAAGGGAAGAACAATATGCACCTCTCACTGCGGCTAGCACCCCTGATGCAAAAAGGGATTTTGAGAGGTGGGAACGTTCTAATCGCACGATTCTGATGATCATGAAACACAGTATTCTGGAAACCTTTAGGGGTGCAGAACCTGAAGATATTATTCAGGCTAAGGATTTCCTTGACAATATCGAGCAACGTTTTGTTAAAAATGATAAGGTTGAGATGACACCACTTCTGAATTCTTTGATGTCTATGAAGTACAAGGGTCAAGAAAATATAAGGGAGTACATTATGGAAATGTCTCATATTGCTTCAAAACTTAAGGCACTTAAAATCGAGTTTTCTGATGATTTACTCGTCCTTATGGTTTTGGTATCGCTTCCTGCACAGTTTAACCAATTTAAAATTAGTTATAACTGTCAAAGGGAGAAGTGGACTCTAAATGAGCTCATTTCTCATTGTGTTCAAGAGGAAGAAAGGTTGAAGCGTGAGAAAACAGAAAATGCTCATTTGTCTAGTGCCTCTAAAGACAAGGGCAAGAAAAGGAAATATCAGAATGAAGATGCTAAGGGTCCAACACAAAAGAAACAAGAGAATGTTCCAAATAATTGTTTCTTTTGTGACAAGCCTGGACACGTGAAGAAATATTGTACCAAATATCTCGCATGACATGCAAAGAAAGGTATGAATCTTACTTTGGTCTGTTCTGAGGTTAATTTAGCTTCAGTACCTAGAAACACTTGGTGGTTAGATTTCTGGTGCTTCTGCTCATATAAGTGTTTCTATACAGGGTTGCCTGAGCTACCGAAATCCAAGTGATTGTGAAAGAAACATCTTTGTGGCGATGGAAAATCGGTGGAAGTGGAAGCAATTGGGCATTGTAGGTTGTTATTAGGAACTGGTTTTTATTTGGATTTGAAAGACACTTTTGTTGTTTCGTCTTTTAGGCGGAATTTAGTTTCAATTTCTTTGTTGGACAAATTTGGTTATTATTGTTCATTTGGAAACAATCAGTTTACTTTGTCTTTAAATTCAAGTATTGTTGAAACTGGTTATTTAAGTGCTTATGACAACCTTTATTTGTTAGATACAATTGCATCCTATAATGAAACCTTGCATGTGGAATCACGTGGTACTAAGCGAAAATTAAATAAAGAAAATTCAGCATCATTATGGCATAAACGCTTAGGTCATATATCAAAGTGTAGGATTGAGCGTCTTGTGTCTAATGGTATTTTAGAGTCCCTTAACTTCACAGACTTTAATGTTTGTGTTGATTGCATCAAGGGAAAGCATACCAAAACTAAGAGATTAGGTGCTAATCGTTCTACAGACGTCTTAGAATTAATTCATACTGATATTGTGGGACATTCCCTACGACATCTTGGAATGGTCAACAATATTTCATAACATTCATAGACGATTACTCATGCTATGGGTACATATATCTCATTCATGAAAAATCGCAGTCTTTGGACGTATTCAAATCCTATAAAGCTGAAGTTGAGAATCAACTCAACAAAAAGATTAAGAAACTTCGATCTGATCGTGGTGGTGAGTACTACGGTAGATATGATGGATCAGGTGAACAACGTTGAGGACCATTTGCAAAGTTCCTAGAGGAATGTGGTATTGTCCCACAGTACACCATGCCAGGATCACCTAGTATGAATGGTGTTGCTGAGAGACGTAATATGACTCTTAAGGATATGGTAAGAAGTATTATTGCTCATTCTACCTTACCTGAGTCACTCTAGGGAGAAGCATTAAAGGCAACAACGTACATTCTGAATAGAGTACCCACTAAAGCAGCTGAAAAGACACCTTATGAGCTTTGAGTGGGTAAAAAGCCCACTCTAAAGCATTTTCACATTTGAGGATGTCCATCCGAGGCAATGCCTTATAGGCCACATAAAAAGAAATTGGACTCTAAAACAGTAAGCAACTTCTTTATTGGTTATTCTGAGCGATCTAGGGGTTATAAATTTTATGATCCCACAATGTAGCGATGTTTTTTTCTCGCTAAAAAAAATGTTTTTTGTTTATTTAGAAAATATTTTCTTCCGCGTGGAGTTTTAGAAAACCCGCATTTTATTTAAAAATGGAGTCGCCACCGGCCACTCAAGGTGGACCGGACACCGTAGAAAACCAGAGATTTTAAAATATCGAGTTCGGGAGTCGGTTACGGATGGAGAATGATTAGCACCCCCACACCACCCAAAACTGGTACTTTAATAATTACCGCTTTATTAATATTAAAATTTTCGGATTAAAGTGACGATTAAATTAAAATTTTGATTATAAGTGCGAGTAAATTTTAAAGGCCCCGTTATTCGAGAGTAAACGTCCAACCACTATCACTACACCTGATACTAGCCCCGTTTACGCTCGAATAAAAGGGCACCGCATTGACAAAATATGTGTTCGTTATGCAAAGTTAAAAAACATGGCAAATATAAATAAATACATTGTGATAAAAATATGAATAAATACTAACATAATAAATACTAATATAACATAAATAAAATACTGATCTAAAACATACATACATAACTATTAATTTAACACATAAATAAAAACATATCTAACATAAATTAGATACTAGTCTAAAACATACATACATAAATATTAATCTAACTTATAAATAAAAACATATCTAACATAAATAAAATACTAATCTAAATATATACATACATAAATATTAATCTAACTTATAAAAACATATCTAACATAAATAAAATACTAGTCTAAAACATAAATTTAAAGCATACTAATCTGAAACATAGATAAACATACGAATTAAAAACACAATTTTAAATTAACTACTACTTCATTAAAATATAAAAATTACAACATAAATAAAAAGGAAAGAAAATATACCTAACTAGGAGTTCGAACGACGAATCCCGACTGGACCCCACCGAAATCTACCACGACCTCTCCAAAAAAATTAACTAGATCGGATCCAAAATAGGACCCCGATCGAACCGGTTAGGACCGAGGATATTACCCCGGTCCTTGGCTAGCCGAGATCACTGTTCTCTTTGGCTTACCATGGCCGATTCATGCCTGCTGCAATTCCAATTTCAATTTTGCTTGTTGCCTCAATTCCCATCTTCCTTCAATTGCACATTGTCTATTTATAGGGGACGGGTGGCGTGGAATGTGGGGAATTGAAGGGTATGAGAGCATGTTCCAGGGCATGGGGCGACATGCCCCCTTTTTTGCCTTTTTTTTTGAATTTTGTATATATATTTTGGAATAGGTAAATGGTTCGAATATAATTTGGGGCCCGGACAAAAAAATGGGTATTACAGCTACCCCTCTTTGCTCATTGTTGTGTGACAGGAATAGAGCAAAGACAAAAGAATAACCATTTTTGTCCGGTCTGGCTGAACTTCTCCTCTTTTGATGCGTGTTTTCTTTCTTCGGTAGATCTTCTTTCTCTTTGATGCAGGTCTTCTTTCTTGTCTTGATTGATCTACCTTGTCACTTTAGGGAAGCACAGCCTTCAAAATGGGGGTTGTTTGTTGGGGAAGCCAAACTGAGTTCCACTTGCTACATTATTGATAATAAACTAATACCTAAAGAGAGTTCGACCCAGCTGCAACACCGACGAAGAGACAAGGTCTACAAAATTCGATCCAGCTGCAACACTGACGAGGAGGCAAGACCGATAGGTGAAAGTTCTGATGTCTGATCCAGCTACAACTCTGACGAAGAGGCAAGATCAGAAAACTGACAATTTTTCTCTTTTTTCTCTCTTTTTTGTTTCTTTTCTCTGCTTTTGTCATATTTTTTTTCTCTTTTTTTCTCTCTTTTTTTGATTTTTTTCTTACAACATTGATAAAACTTGAAAGTTGGTGAATTTTGACCAAGCTACAACACCGACGAAGAGGCATGGTCTAAAGTTAGTAATGTTGATCCAGCTACAACACTGACGAAGAGGCAGGATCAAGAGTTAGTGAATTTGGTCTAGCTACAACACCGACGAAGAGGCAAGACCAGAAGTTAGTGAATTTGGTTCAGCTACAACACCGACGAAGAGGCAGAACCGGAAGTTAGATTTGACCCAGCTACAACACCGACGAAGAGGCAAGGTCTGAAGATTTGATCCAGCTACGACACCGACGAAGAGGCAGGATCGGATAGTTGTTTTTTGTGATCAAGCTACGACTCTAACGAAGAGGCATGATCAGAATTTGGTTGAAAGCTCATTTTTCATTTTTTTTCTTTTTTTAATTTTTTGAATTTTTTTCTTTTTTCTTTTCTTTTCTTTTCTTTTCTTTTTCTTTTTTCTATTTTTCTTTGATTTTTTCTTTTTTTTGATTTTTGATTTTTTCTCTTTTTCTCATTTTATTTTTACTTTTTCTTTTGATTTTTTTCTTTTTTCTCTTTTTTCTTTTTTGATTGATAAACAGGTAAATTCTGAGTAAAATTTAGGTCTAGCTGCAACACCGTCGAAGAGGCAAGACCGGAGAGGATTTGACCAGTCACACCACTGACGGAGAGACTAGATCAGCAAAATATAGGACCCACTACACCACCGACGGAGAGGTAGGACCGAATGGAAACTTTGATATGCAACACCGCCGATGGAAGTAAGATCTGGATAGGATTTGATCTGCTACACCACTGCCGAAGAGACTAGATCAGCAAAATGTGAGACCTGCTACACCACTGACGGAGAGACAAGATCCAGATGGAAATTTTAACTTGCAACACCACCAATGGAGGCAAGATCTACATTAAGTTGGCGTACCACCACTGATGGAGGCATGATTTGCAAGATGTTGAATTGTTGTGCTATTGACAGCGAGACTATGTCTGGGAAAAATTTGCTCTACTTCTATCGGCAGAGGGTAAGATCTGGAATGTTGGCATCCGTCACACCTACGTCGGAGGAATAAAATCCTACAAAAGAAAAAACATTAGTCAGTAATTGTCAAAGATTTTGTCGTTGATACATTTTATTTTGGGCGTTTTCATCTTCTTCGTGTTTGGCCTCCTTCAAGACTAGGGTTGGCCTTCTTGTCATTGCCCCCATGTCGAGGGTACTCGGTCTTTTTCCTAGACCTGTTATGTACAAGCAAGATTTCATGAATGTATCTAATTTTATGTCTAAATGCATGTGTCTACCCTAAATGCATGGTGATTTTGGTGTATGCATTTAATCTAAATGTATGACGTATGCAAAAATGGTTTAATGCAAGATGAATGCAATCTAAATGCATGAATGTGATATGATTTTTTTTCCTCAATGAGATGCCCTTGACTCCTCACTGGTCCCTTCAGGATCTTAGTCTTTTGTATGTGACGGTGCCCCAACCTCATTCGGCTTCGAACATCTTTGGACTCATTTTCATTAGGGCGTATGCCCCAAAATTTTGTTCGTTTTATGCCATCGTCTGAGAATATTCTTGTAGCAAATTTGAAACTCTGGTGCACATTTTGTTTCCCCCCTAAGTTGGGTTTATAAATTGTGTTGGTTCATGATAGTTCATTATTATTATTTTTTTTGGATTGGGTGCAATTTTACAGACTATGGTCAATGTAGACATTTCAGGGGTGCAAGGGTTTGACTCAGCAATGAAGGCTAGACCTTGGCAAAGAATGCCCCTGGACTTGGACCTTGTTAGAGGCACAATGTTTGTAAAAGATATGGATGGTGCTTTTAGACATGCCCTAAGATCAGGCTCTTGTAGAGGTTCTGTAAGGTACTAGATTGACCAACTTTGTTGTATCTAATGGGGTAACCTGAGGACCAGTTTTCTTATTCTGAAAATGAATGCATGCAAAATGTGTCCTAAATCGATGCAATGCAAAATTAAGATTGTGATGATGTTGTGCCATGATGTAGGTGAAATCAATGCGATGAGAATAAAATGAAACGAGTTAGTACCAAATAAAACGATTAAATAAAACAAATGAAAAATAGAGTAATAATAAAAAAAATTGTACATAAACAAGAAATAAGGCACCAGAGCCTAAATAGGGTGACCACTAATCGGGCAGAGTTTCACATGGCTTTAAAGGGTTGGCTTCTACGGCTTACTATATGCAGTTTTGGTGCTAAGAGGTACCCGAATTGTCCTTGCTATCCTCTACTAAGAGTAGCAAGGCCCCCGGTCATCACCCATTATAGGCTCCTTTCAACCGGGTTCAATTCAGGGGGACCCATTCGCTTATACCCATACGAAAGAACGATATCCTTACGAAAGTATAAGGTACTCGAGCCCCGAAGGTACTTGCTAGGCCCATACGGGAGAACGATATCTCCACGAAAGCATTAGCGTTTTCCCCACTAAAAAACGGGTTTATATGCCATATTTTAAATGCGTTAAAAAAATGCGCAATTATAACCGAATGTTAGTTTAATAGTCACTTTAATCCGGAATTTCTGATATTAATAAAGCGGTAATTATTTGAAAAAGCTCGACTCTCATTTGTTTTTGAAAAACAAAAATGTCCCCAGCGGAGTCGCCATCTGTAGCGATGTTTTTTTCTCGCTAAAAAAGAATGTTTTTTGTTTATTTGGAAAATATTTTCTTTCGCGTGGAGTTTTAGAAAACCCGCACTTTATTTAAAAATGGAGTCGCCACCGGCCACTCAAGGTGGACCGGACACCGTAGAAAACCAGAGATTTTAAAATATCGGGTTCGGGAGTCGGTTACGGATGGGGAAGGATTAGCACCCCCACACCGCCCAAAATTGTACTTTAATAATTACCGCTTTATTAATATTAAAATTTTCAGATTAAAGTGACGATTAAATTAAAATTTTGATTATAAGTGCGAGTAAATTTTAAAGGCCCCGTTATTCGAGAGTAAACGTCCAACCACTATCACTACGCCTGATACTGGCCCCGTTTACGCTCGAATAAAAGGGCACCGCATTGACAAAATATATGTTCGTTATGCAAAGTTAAAAAACATGGCAAATATAAATAAATACATTGTGATAAAAATATGAATAAATACTAACATAATAAATACTAATATAACATAAATAAAATACTGATCTAAAACATACATACATAACTATTAATTTAACACATAAATAAAAACATATCTAACATAAATTAGATACTAGTCTAAAACATACATACATAAATATTAATCTAACTTATAAATAAAAACATATCTAACATAAATAAAATACTAATCTAAATATATACATACATAAATATTAATCTAACTTATAAAAAACATATCTAACATAAATAAAATACTAGTCTAAAACATAAATTTAAAGCATACTAATCTAAAACATAGATAAACATACGAATTAAAAACACAATTTTAAATTAACTACTACTTCATTAAAATATAAAAATTACAACATAAATAAAAAGGAAAGAAAATATACCTAACTAGGAGTTCGAACGACGAATCCCGACTGGACCCCACCGAAATCTACCACGACCTCTCCAAAAAAATTAACTAGATCGGATCCAAAATAGGACCCCGATCGAACCGGTTAGGACCGAGGATATTACCCCGGTCCTTGGCTAGCCGAGAGCATTGCTCTCTTTGGCTTACCATGGCCGATTCATGCCTGCTGCAATTCCAATTTCAATTTTGCTTGCTGCCTCAATTCCCATCTTCCTTCAATTGCACATTGTCTATTTATAGGGGAAGGGTGGCGTGGAATGTGGGGAATTGAAGGGTATGGGAGCATGTGGCAGGGCATGGGGCGACATGCCCCCTTTTTTTGCCTTTTTTTAATTTTGTATATATTTTTTTGAATAGGGTAAATGGTTCAAATATAATTTGGGGCCCGGACAAAAAAATGGGTATTACACACAATTAAGAATATTTTGAGTTGGAAACTGTAACATTTTTTGAGGATGTTGAGTTTGGAGGGAGAAATAAGGTTAAGGACATTGTTTTTGAGGAGGAATTAAGTTTTAACTCAGTTCCTACTATCACTTTTAATGATGTTCAAGTTTCTATACCGATCATCAATCAAGAAGTGAATTCAGAACCTCAACAAGACAATGTTGAACAGCTTCCTCCTATTCAAGATGAGGTAATTGTTCTAGAAGAACAACCTCAAGAACAAGTGACATTAAGGAGATCCACAAGAGAAATGAGAAACGATATTCTAGATGATTATATTGTGTTTCTCCAAGAAAATGAGGATGACAATGGAATGATGGAAGATGATCCGATCAACTTCCATCAGGCCATGCAAAGTATTAACTCTCAAAAGTGGATTGATGCCATGCAAGAAGAGTATAAATCCATGCAAGACAATAAAGTTTGGAAACTTGTCCCATTACCTGAAGGTGCAAAACCAATTGGTTGTAAATGGATTTTTAAAACCAAGAGGGATGCAAATGGTAATGTGGAGAGGTATAAGACACGTCTTGTAGCTAAAGCTTATACTATAAAAGAATGCATTGATTTTTCAGAGACTTTCTCTCCAGTTTCATCGAAAGACTCATTTAGGACAATCGCGACACTTGTAGCTCATTTTGACCTTGAGTTACATCAGATGGATGTTAAGACTGTGTTTCTCAATGGATACATTGAAAAAAACAATTTATATGGTGCAACCAGAATACTTTGAGTCGGGAGACCCAAAGAATATAGTTTGCAAATTAACAAAATCCATATATGGACTCAAACAAGCTTCTCGTCAATGGTATCACAAATTTCATCAAGTAATTATCTCGTTCAGTTTTGAGATGAATATTGTTGATGATTGGTATCACACGTTTAGTGGGAGTAAGTACATATTATTGGTTTTATATGTCGATGAAATTTTGCTTGCCACGAATGATATAGGCTTATTGCACGAAACCAAGAGATTTCTATCTAAGCATTTTGAAATGAAAGATCTTGGGGATGCTTCTTTTGTTTTAGGAATTCAGATACATTGAAATCGATCTCAGGGTATTCTTGGATTGTCACAAAAGAACTACATCGATAAAGTACTTAAAAGGTTTGGCATGCAAAATAGTAAACCAATAGACACCCCTGTCACTAAAGGAGACAAGTTTTGTCTTGTCCAATGCCCTAAAAGTAATCTTGAAATTCAAGAAATGCATAAGATTCCTTATACATCAGCTATTGGGAGTCTAATGTATGCTCAGGTATGTACGCGTCTGGATATTGCGTACATTATTGGGATGTTAGGCAGATACTCAAGCAACCCTGGTATTGACCATTGGAAAACAACCAAGAGGGTTATGAGGTATCTTCAGAGAACAAAAGATTATATGCTCACATACAGGAAATCAGATCATTTGGAGGTCATAGGGTATACGGATTATGATTTGCTGGATGCCAAGATAGCAAAAAATCTACATCAGGCTATATTTATCTGTTAGCTGGTGGAGCTATATCCTGGAAAAGTGCCAAACAAACACTTGTAGCTTCCTCCACTATGACAGCAGAATTTGTAGCATGCTACGAGGCATCAAATCATGGAATATGGCTGCAAAATTTTGTCACTGGGCTGCGTATTTTGGAGAATATAGAAATACCACTTAAATTGTATTCCAACAACAATAGGAGCTCGTCTAAGTCAAAGCACATTGACATAAAGTTCCTAGTTGGGAAAGAAATAGTGCAAAGTGGACAAATATCCATAGAACACATTGGGACAAACTCTATGATAGCGGATCCGCTCACAAAAGGTTTACCACCCAAGGTCTTTCATGAGCACACTGCTCATATGGGTGTTACATCATTTAATAATATTATTGTTTGAGTGGGAGTTTTTTATTTGTTCACTTTATGTTTATGTTTATTTTCAGACATTTACGTATTTGGTTATTTTTTGATCAGAAATAAAGTATTCAGTTTATTCACTCTTTTCTTATTTAGATAAGGACATCACTTATGTTTAAAGAGGACCAGTTGGAAATAGGCATATTCGGTTCACATTTACATATAATTTCCATGCTACGCATCTATGATTGATCTATGTCATTTGATTATGTTTGTATACGTGACCATTGATAGGTCCAGTCATGATTGATATGGCGAAGACCTCTTTGATCCTATATGGATATAATTGATGGACGAGATTGTTATAGAATAACTATTACATGATAGCAAATTTTTGAGCTCATAAGGTCGTACATTTGTCAGGAAACATATGTTGCCCAAGTGGGAGATTGTTGGATTAAAATTCAATAATAGTGGGCACATATGTATAATGTACGTTGCTATTATAAAGTTTAACACGTAATTAAGTGACCAATTATGTTACACGTGTTATAGGTACTAAATTGTCATGGAATTAAAAGTGTAGATACCATAAGTTAGATTTATAACTCAATGAGGGGTAGAGTTGTAAATATTAATAAACTGTTTTAATTCAGTTTATATAAAGGGTAGTGGTCCCCGAGATATAGGTTAACTTTCATATCTCTTTTCCCCGTCTGAGAGTTGTGTGGCAAGAGGTAATCTATCATCTCGGAAGATCAAACCCTCTCTGGAAAATCTCCATCGATGGATTCAGGTACGCTTCCGCAAATCTAGTTTTTATTCTTAATGATTTGACATACATATAGATCTTGGGTTTATATTCGTATCAAATATATATTTTGGTTTTTAACACAACAACCCTTGCAACTCAACTGAAGACCCTGAATCCGTCGACATTGAACGTCCACAAAATCAACTGTTAAATGGTTTCCTCTCTTCCTGTGATCTTGTTGTTTTTTGGGTTCGGTTAATGATATCTGTGAAGGGGAATTTTGCTTTTATGGGGTTGGCGTAGAGCGCGTTTTGAGGGTACGTGTTGTCTAAGAAAATATATAGATGAAGTTGTGAAGGAAGAGAATGTAAAAAGGCTTAAACGTCAAAAAGGTATCTAAACTATACATTTTTTAATTAGTGCCTAAACTTTATTTTGAGTTAAATTGGTTCCTAACATTTACTTTCGTAACTCAAATAAGATTTTTCGATCAACAGCCGTTTAAAAAATCTGCCATCCAAGTATAACATGACACGTGGCCTGGTTTTTTATTTATTTAATTTCTAAATTTCTTTAAAAATATGAATTTCTTAAAAAAACCTCCAAAGTTTTAATTGCTTTCAATCAAACCCTCAAATCACATCCCTCTCACCGTCTGACATCCCCACATGTCAGTAGTTCACCGTTCATCGCCCCAGCATCGTGTACCTTACCGTTCGACATCCCCACCCTCTAGCTGTCAGTCGAAACCCAATTGACCTCTTTTTTCTTCATTGTTGGATGTTTTTTTACGGTTCATTTGTCAGTTTTCGACAACGAGATGATGATGTTTTCAGTAGTGGGGGTGATGAAGACAAGGGTGGCTGGTGGTGGGTGAATCGGTGGTAAAAGGTGAGTAATTTAGGAATTTAAGGTTAGGGTTTGAGGTTTTTAGAGAAATTAAAGATTGTTGTGTTTTTTAAATTAAAGCTTTTTATTTTTAAAAATAAACATTAAAGAAGATAACATAAATATGTCATGTGTCGTATTTTTATTGGATGACAAAATTTTTCTAACGTCTGTCACGAAAAAGCCTGATTTGGGTTATAGAATGAAACATTGGTCATCAACTTGGCCTGAAACAAATTTTAGGCACCTAACTGGAAAAAATGTATAATTCGGGCACCTTTCTGACTATTGAGCCAATGTAAAAGTATAGTGTTGCTTCTACGAAGTTGTAAAGAAATTGTTTGATTATTTCCAACATTAACTTTTTTTTCAACTCTATTTCTCATTATGCAAGAATAGCACCTTAAAAACTTGTAATCTTGGTCTTCCTAATTGAGGAAAACATTTGACCAATGTAAAAATTAGAATGTAAATTGAGAGCAAAGTTGGTTGATTCTTGACCCATCAAAGGGTTTGATTTGTTCAAAGCCTTTGATTGGGGGAATTCTGAACCTTTGATTTTGAAGGCGTCAAAATTATGGCCTGATTTTAATGGTGTAAATGCTGTCGTTGTTGCTTCGGTTCATAGATGTCATTGAAAGTGACAAATATGGTTCATATGGTCATTTTAAGGAATTATTGACTAGGCTTTTCTTTCTAAAGGTGGCTTAAGATTCCCTATTTCTCTTAACAAGTCTTGTTATCTTTCTTTTTCACTTTTTCTTTTATTTATTTTTTAAAATAAAAAAATGCATTTGGTTGCAAATGACTATTCGATCCAATGAGATGTGATCAAGTTCACATGTTTGAATTTTATCGTTGTGAGTGGAGCAAACTATGTTGGAAATATCACTTTTATGGTGGACATTTATAGTATTCGATTCTAGTTAATCGACCAATAGAACATATATAGATGGTAATAAAAAATGAAATAAAAACATTCCTAAGTTCAATCCTCTTAAGATGAGAACAATCATTAGAGGAATATATTTTTGTTTTATTTTTCTTGTTAAATTTAGATGTTGTTTGATAAATTGAAAATTTCAATGGTAAAATACACAAACGGTCACTAAACTATCCAAAAAAATACAAATGGTCACTAAACTTTCAAAAGTTACATAATGGGCATTAAACTTTAGTTTTTGTTACAAAATGATCACTGAACCGTTAACTGTTGTTAACTAGGTGACATGATAGTTACGAAAATTTGTATAACAACACATTAGTCCTCAATATATGCACATTCAATCAATTTAGACATAAAAATGAGGGTTAATTAAGGACTAAATTGATTGAGTGTGTAAATATAGAAGATTAAATGTTTCATTATTCAAATTTTCGTAACTATTACGTCAATGAACAACAGTTAACGACCCATTTATGGCTCTCTACCCAACTATCACTTTTCCTCTCGACCATGCTTCAGCTTCTTATCTCCTTCATCTTTTTTCTCTCATCTCCATCACATCTCACCTCCATTTATGGCTCTCTACCCAAATCAGAAATGATGAAACAGCTTGACAACTTAAGAGCCAGAGCTGCTGCTTCATTCAAGTAATGCTCTCAGTCATCACATTTCAGCCCGCAAAGTTCTCTAATACCGAGCCATCTCTCGAGACGAATGGGTTTATTCGGACCCACATAAGTGTCAAGATCGGGGCCAGCATGATCGACCATACCAAAATAATGGTTGGCATCCGGTCTTGTTTCCCAAGCAGACCCTTGAGGAAGGGATACAGGTGGATGATAACCCAAAAGGCAAAGAATAGTCGTCCAAACTATGGGACCCATGAATCATACCCGTTATTGATGGCATCGGAGATTCCAACCACGACACCGACTACGTTTATAATCAATAAGGTGGAGTGAGGGATGAGTAAGGATGTCCATTTGAAGAGATAAAGCTCAGAAAATTTATCTTCGTCTGCTGCTTTAGAGGTCACAGTGAAGCTCGTACTGACACCGGCAAGAACCTTTAGTAAACCCTGAAAGAGTGCAAAGAGATGTGAAGAAACACCTCCAATCACCCAGAACTGTTCATTCCTCCACCAGTCATCGATTCCAACACCACCCCACTGCATCTCAAGAATACCGGTTGCAGCAATTGATATGAAGAGAGCCATGAATACCAGACTGGCATAGTTGCTAATCTGCAAATGAGAGTCAGGATTCTATGTTAGACAATGTCATGTAATAGTACAGATATAAATCAAGACAAACTAAGTTCGTACCTCAGGAACAATAAACTTCCCGGTAAGGAGACATATAGCCGGGAGGATACAGTAAACAAGCAAGGGAATGGAGGTCCATGGATATACGAGTGAGTTTATGTAGGAAAATCGTTCCAACCATTTCAACCCACCCCCATATCCATATCAAACAGGAAAATGTCCGCTCAAGAAAATTTCAACAGATCCAAGAGCCCAACGCAAAACTTGGTGTAGACGATCTGAGAGGTTAATGGGAGCTGAACCCTTAAAAGCAGGTCGTTTAGGTATGCAGTACACAGATCGCCAGCCATGATGGTGCATCTTGAATCCTGTCAGGATATCCTCAGTCACAGAGCCGTATATCCAGCCAACCTGGTTTCCAAGTTGAAAGTTTCAATGATTATGCGACACTAATAAATTGCAACCTGCCTACATTAAGTTTTTAGATTGGTTTTTTGGTTTATACTTACTTCCTTTCCCCATTCCGTTTTATCTTCATAACCGCAACTTATGACTTGGACTGCTTCTCTCAGTAATGATGCAGCGCTTGCATTATGAGGAACTCCACCATCCTCCAGAAGAGTGGAAGCCACAAAAACGGGAGACTGACCAAATTTCTTCTCCAGTTTCATTTGAGACGTCACAGTTGACTGCGAGTTTGACTCTGACAGTGGCAGGCAGATTATAGTTTAGAGTTTTTTTTTTGTTGAAAGAGATTATAGTTTAGAGAGATATACAAAAAATATACACTATAGACAAATCATAAGATAAACTGAAATTGTCAGTCGCCCCCATGTAAGAGAACCTTTACCTGAAATTGCCTCTTCAATGTTTTCAAGAGCATGTATCTGCTTTGAAGCTTCCCTTTGCTTAGGCGTCTTTGTCTTCTTTTGCTTCTTTTTCTTTTTCTTTCTAGAACAACAGCAAAGGCAGCAGCACCATTTCGGAAAACAATTGCAGGTCTTGCCAGGAGGATTCTTGGAAACTGGTGCATCAAAACCATAAAGTGCTTGCCTTCGGAAAACACACCCTGTTCTGACATATATTGGTCCTTGTATGACATCTAATCCTTTCATGTTGATCTGGTTGGTTTTGATTTACAATATTAGGTTCTCAGAGATGAAAGAAAAGAATAGATAATCAATCGGGAAGAAATAAAGTAAACTTACATCAAAGAACACAACATTACGATTTGAGTATCCGTCATGTTTATCAATTCCATCAAATCTTTGAGGAAACTGCACATAACAAACTTTCTTTCCTGACGTTGGGTCCATCATGAAACACATTGCTTCTCTAAGGGCTTTACTATTATTATATAGTGATCACAATCAACATTCAGAAGATAAGGAGCATTTGAGAGGACAGCTGAGACTCGTGTCTTCAGTGCAAACAATGGAAGTTTGTAAGTTTAAAACTACGTGTTAACTGCCAAAAGAGTATAAAACAGAAAAAGAACTTGCGCCTTACTAAAGCATTCATGGGCCCAGCCTTTTTATGGTGTTCAAACCCTGGCCTCTTCTCACGAGAAGCATAAACTAGGTGAGGTAACTCATTTCCTTCCACATCGCGAACACCACTATGACCTAGGAAAACCTGTGAGCAGAAAAGAAAATTTAGTTATGTGAAGCAAAGAGGAAAAACAAGGAAAGAACCAGACAAATAACAGACCATGCACGAAAGAGACACCAAACATGAACCAAGTTCTATATCACAAGCAGTTCAAAAGTCGCATAAAATAAGTAACCCAATTTTCCCTACCAAACAAAATGCTGCAAGTCTCCAACATTCACGGTCACCAGAAACAAATCAAAGAAAGTTAAGAGAAGACATTAAAGAATGAACTGCATCAATGCTCCTCCCGGTAAAATATCTTCTTTCATGCTTTGATTCTTATGCATAACAAGCAGTTGAGCACCTTGAAGTATACTGACAAAAACAAAGCAAGGGAAATGCAAGACCATCTCACCTGAATCATGCAAGGATGGTCACGAACAATATTTCCAGGCCATGGGGTTCCATCCTGCATTGTCCAACCACCCTCAGGAACCTTCTGTGCAGTGGAAACCAATCCATTTATTTTAAACTTTGAACCCTTCATACTCTCTCTGCATAATAAAAAAAATATTGGTTTAAAAAATTCGAATGCTATAAAGTGCAAAAAAAATGCTAAATTCAACATCAGATTGTTTAGAAACTGCAGATAATTTTAAGAACTCAAAACACATTTTACAAATGAATGACAACAAGTCACACACCTTCATTGCTCTCCTTTCCCTGACAAAAGCCGGATGGACTTTGTTTCTTAGGTAATCTATCTTCTGAGAAAAATACCACTCCGGAGCACGGGGCTCAATACTGATTTTTTTTGCAGAAAGGAACCCATTTCCTAACAAATTCAGTCGTCTCAGAGAGTGCTTCAAAGGTTAGCATGGCAGCACCATCATCTGATACATAGCATGCAACTTTATCGACAGGCTAATCAACAGCGAGAATGGACAGGACAGTGTTTGCAGTGATCAATGGAGGTTCTTTCATTGGATCCACTGTACTCACAAAAACATCTACACTAGCCAATTCTGATGGTTTCCCTTCTTTCTCATACCTGTGAAATAAGGTAAAATTAGCAAGGAAAGTGACACCAAAATAGCATGTGGTAATCTTAGTATATATCATATAATCATGTGAACACATCAAAATATAAGCTGCAGGCACCGCCACAAACCTCAGAGATAGTCAATCAAGATAAGTTTGACACTCTGTAGGGTACCATTTTGAGAGTTGATCCAGAATCCATAAAACAGCAAACCATATTTCACATATTACAGATGTCAACCACAAGCCATAAGCATCCCTGACTGGATGGAGAAGTCTATAGTGAAAAAATAGACCAAGAATTGCAAGACGGAGTATGATAATCATTCTGTATAGATTTATCTTGCTTGAAGGAATGGATAATTTCTTGATAGCGGTTGCCTACCTTCATCCATCATGAAAAAGTAAATTCATTTATTAAATGACAAAGAAACTATTGCACAAATAGAACCAAAAGATGCCATTGTACTGAACTTCAGGGGAAAATGGTTTAGCCTAAAAACTTCAGTGTTCAGAGAAACTAGAATCAACATTCAAATTAGAAGCTTCAAGTAGTCACTTACATAGGCAGATCAGCATCATCTAGATCCTCTCCATCAAAGTTTCTTCCATTCCCTCCTTCGTGCTTAACTACCTGGAGTTTGACATTCTGCCTTTTCTTCCAGTCCTCCATCCTCTCCTTCCATGCAACACTTCCATAACCATCTTTCGGCAATACATGGTCACATGCGCGGAAGGACATGTAGTTCCATCATACTTGTCAAATTCTGAAGTTTTGAATTTTGGTGGTAAAACAAGGTTGGACACCAGGCTCAGATCACTAGCCTCATTCCCCGGTTCATATGGAGTTTGCAGTGCTCTAAATTTCTCTTCCATGAGGCGGAATCTTTCCTCCCATTTCTTTTCCACTTTAGTTCTAATTTTCTCGACCAAATTCAGATATGGCACCTCTTCTTCATAGAATGCCTCGGTATCAATGGGTTGGTTTTCATATGCCCCTACCTGCAGGCTAGTAGATATCCCAACAGGGTCAATGTATACTCTTCTTGTCGGACTTGGCGTCTTTGGTTGAACCTTGCTGTGAGATGCGATACCTTCTGGCTCATAAGCGACTTCGTCTTTAGCATATTCTTTCTTAAGGCTTCTTTCCAGCAATGCGGTTGAGTCAGATACTATCGCGGCTTGTGATTGAGCGATCTGCTCGCTGAGGTGCTGTCTAGCTTTATTGAAACGTGCTTCCAAATCCTTATGCCCTTTTTCCAAATTGACTATTCTATCCTCCATTAGTTTGCTTTGGAACCGAGTAAAATATGAGTGTTGAATGGTTGCGGCTTAACTTTTAATTTCACTGCCACAATATTTACACTATTAATATTATTGCAAAAATAGATGAGTGCATATATAATGATGCAAATGCCATGATTCCATGCAAGAATGTATGCAAATAAAGGTACTGATTCCGCTGGTAATCACCCTTTTGAACTATTTTCATGGGAATTAAAAAAAGGGTCCAGATTACAAAATAGTTGAGTAGAGTTCTACACATAAGCCCTAGCTCTATCTCCTAACTTCTCAGTAGCCCTGAGCAGCTTGATGAACCTAGGTGCTTCCTTCATGTCCGAGGTTATGAAAGGTCGAAGAGCTTCGGCTTCTGCAGATAAATCTGTCACATGTCCCGCAACTCGTCATATCTCTACCATCAGGGCCGTGCAATACTGGTAACATACTAATTTCACACTCACTTTCTTGTAGTTTGATGAAGCCATTCCTCTAACGATAGGTATGAAAGGACTGCTCCAACTCTGTCAGTTTCCATTCTAACTCGGCATTCTGATCTTAGCTCTGATTCAGACTTTGAATAGTGTCGTTGTATAAGTTTTGCATCTCCAGTAGTTTGTTCCTGCTCCCCATGGACTTTCTCTTCCAAACGATAGTGTTCTCTCTTTCGTAGATGATTGCTTGCTTGCCTTTGTCGCTTTTTCTTTTTCTTGGTTAATGGCGTTCCTAAAAGATCGACTTTCACTCTCGATGGCTAACATACAACTTTCTACCTCTTTCTCGATTGCTCGCTTGCCTTTCTCTCGTTCTTCTTCAACTAAACGCATACCGTTCATCTTTTCCTTCTCCACAGCTAGAAATTGGCTTCGGCCAGCATTCTGCACCTTTGCTTGAAGTTGGAGAGTATATTTATGATAAAGGGCATTCTTCTCACTCAGATCTGCATTCAGCTTCTTCAGTTGCCTGATGGTCCCATCTCGTTCGTCGACCTCTAAACTTGCCTTGTAGAGTTCATCCATATGCTGAGTCTGTAACGCCTCCATCTTCTTCTTAACCTCATCGAGTTCATTTCGTAAAATGTCAGCCTCAGACGGTACTATCCTCATATACTCCTCAAGTGACATGGTTGGTCATTGGTCGGGTTCTGGAATCTTGTCATTAACCCTCAGGCGCTTCCAAAGATCGTAATCCGGGATGGTCATGGACTCAGTATCCCCTTCTACCCTTATCTGATAACAGTAATCCCAAGCTCTCATGATGGTCTGAATCCGCGCCTTGAACTCGCCCTTGAAAGAAAACTCACTTCGACTTAAACCAGTGGTGACTGGAACAAACTATTGCGATTCGAATTATCGGGACACCAAAAGCGGAGCACAGGCAATTCCACCGTATAACCCTAACATCATCAGCCAGTCATAATCGCTACAGTTGTATAAGAAGTAACTAACCCTGCCGAGCCACAAAATTCTCCACACTATGCCTTCATCTTGAATGTTCTTAAAGATTCGGGTCTATTTCTTCCTGTTCAAGTCTTCTCGCCATTCCTTCGCTAAGTACTCTCGCAAAGGTGAAAAGTCTCGAAATGATATTCTTGGTAAAACCCTTGTTGGTGTTTTCCACATATGGCTCTGGATCCAAACCTGTAGTAACTGCGCACAGCCTCTGAAACGTCCCCCTTCATGTTTCCGGCTTGCATTTAAAGAAATGAAGGTTTCAGTCAAGATTGCCAGCACGCTCAAATAAATCTAGGATGGCTACATCGATGTTTCCAAGAACCCTCGGAAAGATGACCAAACCATATATTCCTAAGGCGAATAGGTCCATCTTCTTTACCTCATCTGGGTGCGCGGGTATGACGTCTCGAGTACTCTCCCATACAAAGGTTAGGTTATCTCCTTAAACCTGACAAAAGTTTTGAGCTTCGAAGAGTAATTCTGGTTCCTCGGCAGCTTCACGTAGATCCAATCTTTTTGGACGTTCTTCTGATTAAGTAGGGCCGTGTATTCCTCTACCGTAGGTATCATATCTTGCCCGTTGAAAGTGAAGCAGCAAAAATAGGATTCCAAAACTGGAAGGTGGCTCGGAGTAAAGGCTGGTTGACTCGGACGTACATCAACTATGCTATGTCGCCATAACTATCATAGAATAAGTTCTGTAGTCTTTGATCCCATCCTTCCCAAATCCTTGTAAGATCCCATAGGTCATTCTGTTGAAGGCTAACGTAGGTGTACCCAGACACTATGCGTTCACTCGGCAAGCTATTTCCTTGGGTCCTCTGATTGACTTCTGAACAATGTCTGACGGCTAAGTTGAGTTCGTCCTTCTTAAGATACTTTTTTTCCATGATGAAAGATTTTTTGATCGGGCAAACCACTTGATCCAGTACCTTTATATAATGCAAATGCAATGATATATGCAAAAAAAGCAAAACAAAAAAGAAAACGAGTCAGTATCAGATAAAAATCAATAAACACATAAATAAAAAGGGCAAGTTAAATAAGATAAACAAACAAAACAACTTACATCCCGTCTAAAACACCTATTTTATCTATATGGCTCTAAAGGGTAGGTCTTTTATGTTCTCTATATGCAGTGTTGATGCTAGGAGGTACTCGAACTGTCCTTGTTGTCCCCTACTAAGAGAAGCAAGGCCCCCAATCATCACCCATTATAGGCTCCTTTCAACCGGGTTCAATTCAGGGGGACCCATTCGCTTATGCCCCTACGAAGGAACAATATCCTCACGAAAGCATAAGATACTCGAGCCCCGAAGGTACTTTGCTAGGTCCATACGGAGGAACGTTATCCTCACAAAAGCAATAGCGTTTTCCCCCACTTAAAATGACGGGTTTATATGCCAAATTTTAAATGCGTTAAAATAAACGCCCAATTATAACCGAATGTTAATTTAATAGTCACTTTAATTCAGAATTTCCGATATTCATAAAGCGGTAATTATTTAAAAAGATTGACTCTCTTTTGTTTTTGAAAAAACAAAAAACTTGGTCCACAGCGGAGTCGTCATCTGTAGCGATATCTTTTTTTTTTTTTTTCTTTACGCTAAAAGAAATGGGTTTTAATGTGTTTGGGGTCTTTTGGGTATTTAAAAAAAATATCTCTCGTGGGGCTTTAGAAAAATCGTATTTTATTTAAAAATGGAGTCGCCACCGGCCACTAAGGTAGGCCGGACACCATAAAACCAGAGATTTAAAACTGTTGGGTTTGGGAGTCGGTTACGGATGAGGAAGGATTAGCACCCCACACCGCCCAAAATTGGTACTTTAATAATTATCGCTTTATTAATATTAAATTTTCCGAATTAAAGTGATGATTAATTTAAAATTTGGTTATAAATGCGAGTAAATTTTAAGGGCCCCGTTATTCGAGAATAAATCGATAGACCACCATCACTGCGTTTAATACTGGCCACGTTTACGCTCGAATAAAAATGCATCGCATTGACAATTAATATATCCGTTATAATAATATAAAAATGAATATTACGATATCAAATAAGAGTAATTAAATGTACAAATATGAATAACATAACACATAAAAACATAAAAAAAGAAAAAACATGTTTCCAAAATTATTTAATTAATTAACATGCTTGAACACATAAAAAAAACAAATGCAAAACATACATGACATGCCTGTAATATGATACTAACAAATCAAAGCAACATGGTAACATGAAAACTTAATTATTATCATATGTCACGACTTGCACACATAGCATAACAATATGAAATCAAAAATTAATGTACATAATTACTACACTGATATACAATTTAAGACACATAACGGTCATGACAAACATGATATTAACATAACTAAATATGCTGTAGATTAACATGTAGCCTAGTGTACGAAACAAGTAAAAAAATGCTAACATATGGACATGAATATACGAATTGAACTACAACATAACATGTAGCATGGACATATATACTATGAACAAACAAATTAAAACATAAAACATGATATAACACATAATAATAAAAAAGGGCACATGGAACCATTTACATGAACAACATGATTAACAAGAAAGAAGCATGCTAAAAAACACAAAAAAGAAAGTAACCAACTTAACCTGTTAGAAATAAAAAACAAAAAAACATGAAAGAGGGACTGTAATGAAATAAACTGACAACAGAATGCTTAAATAAACAAAAAACTGACATTTAAGGACCAAATTACAAACCGAAATGAACTTGCAAGGACTGAAAATGTAATTAAACCAAGGGGCAAATTTAAACTGAAAATATTGAAAATGCGAGGGGGTAACATGGTATTCTTACCATTGGAGACAAATTTCAGTTTAATTTAGGGGCTAAATCGAAAGATTCAGAAAAGAAAGGGGGACTGGGATAACAATTAACCCAAGGGGCAGACTCAGTTTAAAAAAACAAAAACGCGGAGGTCCTTATGAATGAATTATACCATTTTAAAGAATTTTTTGTCTATATAACAAACCAACCGGCCCTCATTTCAACCCTAGAGCCTCTTATTTCTCTCTGTTTCCAGAAACAAACCACCCCAAAAACCACCGTGCTCAACCGGCCTCCGGTGAGTTTCGACCGTAGTGGCCACCTCCAACCTTCACCGACCAAAGTCTCCGGCAACCTTAAACCCGAAGAACAAAAACCCTTACACCCCTTTTTAGACCCGAAACCTCTTTTTTGCAACTAAAAAAAACTTCCTCCATTTGAACGGCTTACCTCGAAGGGTTTATCACCGGCAAGAAGAGGAACTGCCTCAGGTAAACCCTATCTTTTTTTATTTTTTATTTATTAACATGCATACGTGAGAAAGAAAATAAAGAAAGAGATTTACCCTCAAAACTTTTGTTTTTTTGTTATTATTTCTGAGAAACTCGAGACTGGAAAAACTGATGCATGTTTGATATTTGATACATATATATTTTCTTTTGTTTGGTAGAAATAGGACATAAAGTACATATTTGGTTCGATTTGGTACTGACAATCTTTTTTTTTTTGTGATTTTGGCATGCCCGGCCATGCTTGGTGAGGCGTGAGCGTACAACGGCAGCGGTGGAGCAGCCACGTAAGGGAGCTGGTGGAGGTGACCGTTTGACCAGAAGCATCCTGGGCTGTTGGATCAGATCTGATCCAACGGTTGAGGCTGCTTGGAAATCAGACGGCTCAGATGTTCTCTGGGAACTGGAAAGATTGCACCATATTGCGCCACGTGGCGTCTTGGTATCTGAACGGTCAGCGCGTGTTCTACACGCGCGTTTGAGAAGCGAACAGTCTAGAGAGTGCATCACATGCGCGCCAACTGGAGGGTCTTCACTTGATCTGGGCCGTTGGATCAAATCTTGATCCAACGGCTCAGATCGTGCGGATGCAAGAGAAAAAGAAGAGATTAGGGCTAATAAGAATTAGGGTTTTTGGACATTGGGTTAGGGTTTGGACCGAAATGAGCCTTTTAATTTTGGGTCTTGTAATTTCTTAATTTTGGGCTATGTATTAATATTGGACTAGACACTTAATTTAATTGGGTTTTCAATATTTATCTGTCTACCTATACATATAATAATAATAATAATAACAATAATACGTATATACGTACACACACGAACACACATACGTATACATATACATATACATACACCTACAAGCATTAATACGAACATGCATATACAATATTAACACCCTCATATATAACACACATTCATGCATACAAACTATTAAATCATACGTAACATGCAGACATACATACGACACACATCCCATGATAATTACTAATACGTACACATACATAATATATAGTACACATGCATTCACACATTAATCACACACATATATATTACATATACTAATCACACATACATAATATAATATATGTATACAGGCGATAATAGTAGATATTAATGGTTACATAACATTTGCAACACAAAATTTATGCACCAGATGAAAATGAGTGATTACATCTATGTCATCTTCTTCCTCATCAACATCCATCCTAGGACTGCCTGCATTTTACATCACTAATTAGGGGAACTCCTCCTATGTCATTATTGGCTGATAGTGTAGACCTTAAATTGCAGTGACAATCTCACCTTTGATTCGTTTGTATCTGGTTTTGCACTGAGGACAAGCTTGGTTTCCCTCTCTTCTCTCATACTCATAGCAGGGTCGGCAGACAGGGAAAGCACATTCATTGCAGGCAACAAAGGGCTCTCCATCCACTGTAATCTCAATCTCATCCCCGCAAATCTGGCATATTTCCTCACTCAATTCTTGCACGGACTTTATCTGATAGGAACCACGACCATAATGAGACTACAATAAGCTCCTGATCATGAAATGTGACAACAAAAAATCGAGAAAAAACTAAAACCAGCTGTGGAAGTTCTATTTCCACAACCCTAATATACAGTTCTGACTGAATATATCAGATACTTCAAGTTACTAGTAGCTAACAAGCTAGCATCAAACTTGATAAGCTACCACTGACCTGAAACAACAAAAATTTTCATTTCAACTTATTTTGCAATGCTTTGATACAAGGCAGGAATTTAAAAACAGAATAGAATTACAGATATAAGGAATTTTGTTTTCTTCATTTCTACATTATTTTCACAAAACGAGCATCCCTCCTCGTATCGTGCTTTCTCAAACTGTTGCAAGTTCCTATGAAACTAAGAACAGAATAGGAAGAGAGACGGAGTATCATGCGAGGACAAGATTTATTTAGCAGTTTTATAAAAGCTGAAATCATAAATGCACAGGGATTCTGATGAAGAAATTCAACAGGTTATAAGCTAATCCATTAAGGATGTGCATCAATATCTGCAACAAATGCAGAGCTCACTCAGCATTTTGCATTCACAACATCCACTTGTCAAAATTCCAAAAGATTTGGAATTTTTTGTTATATTTTGACTCAAATTCTAATTGATAATTAAGTTGTGTTTTATTGTAATTCTAGTGGTTGAAGATCATGGGCGAATCTAAAAATTTAAATTTAGTAGTTCACCAATCAATAATAAATACAATCGCATGTAAATTAAATTATTTATTAAAAGCTACATTTGAAAATACCAACAACCAATTGGCCTAGTGGGATGATGCACTAAAACCCTTAAGTAAGGTTAGGTGTTCGAATCCCGACGTTGTAAATAGAGAATATTGGGTTAGGAGGATCACCCATAATTTCGCAAAATCTGGTCTAGATTAGTCGGCCAATAGGTTAGAAACCAATGGTAGAGTAAAAAAAAGCTACATTCGAAATATTATAGAAAATTCAAATTACAAATTACCAAGACATAATAATAACAACAAATAAACTTAATTATTAAAAAATAAATTAGAAAAAATAATAAAGTAATAGTAATAGAAAATAATATATATGATAATGAAAATGATGATAATAATAATCATAATAAATATAATAAAATACAGGGAAAATATATTATATAATAATATTAATTATAATAATAAAAAATATGTTAATTGCCAAAAATAATAGTGGTGCTTTATAATAATAAAATAAAAATCTAAAAACAATAAATATATAATGCGATAAATAAATGATGAAAATATAAGTAAATATGTTGAGGGATCAAATTAATAAAAAACTTAAACTTGAAATGGTCAAAATAACAACTAATTATGTAAAATTATATTAAAATGAATTACTAACAAAAGTAGAAGGACCAATGTATAAATAACCCCCAAAATATCAAATATGGAACTTCCAAAACTACACCGTTTTGGGAGCTTTAAATATTCCATCGTCTTCTTTCACTTTCTTATTTCCTTTTCTTTCCTTTGTCTTCTCTGCAACATTTTCTCGCAAGCTAGTGTCGGTCAATCATCTAACCGCCACTCGAAACCTCCTGCCACCACTGTTGGTTGTCGGCAATCTCCAAAATACAGTATTTGAACCATTTTTTCACCCTAAATCCAAGAAAATTATTTTTTACAATAGTAGGTCAAGTGATTTAAGAGAAACAATGGTAGATCTCTCTGTTGAAGATTACTTGACAATTAAAATTTACTTTAATGAGTAAATATTTATTTTAATTAGGAGATCTTATTGAATAAACTTTTTTGTGATCAAGTATTTGGGTCTATAAATATAGACTAAGTGTAGTATTTTGAATTATGAGAGAACAAGAGAATGAGAGAGAGGAAAATTATTCTAGAGAGATATAACCACTTTTAGGTTCTCTATAATTATTGTGTTTGGGAAGAGCGTTTTGGTTGCATTGGGTAATGAGATTTGTACACTGAATTTTGAGATTACATGGGTGGTTATCATGTATTTATACTTTTTAAGTTTTCTACGTTATTAGTGGATTGTTCGTTTCTCTCATCTGTGAAAAAAATCTATATTGAACCACGTTAAATCTTGTCGTAAATTCGGAAGAATTAAACAATTTGGCTTGACCAACATGTCCACCGGAATCAGAATATTATGCTTTCTTCCAAATCATGCCAAATTCCCAGAATCCAAACAAAAGGAACGCTAACTATCAAATGCAATAAAATGAAATCTAAGGCAGGCCAAGAAAAATCACATCTCACACAATTAACAAAAAAAAAAAAAAACCCACCCATGTTCAACTAAACCAAAATATACAGCCCATTTTATGGAAATGTCAATTAATCAAGTAACACCCTTAACAGCTCTATTTGTATACTTGTGAAGAAAAACCCAAAACCAAACGAACAAAATACAAGATTTATGGCTCAAAATGACAAGCAAAAGGCACCAAACTGTGTAAATCAAATATAACCATAAAGCCCTGCCTTGTTATGTTTCTCCTGAAACTCATATCACAAAGAATAAAGAGGGGCCATTTCGTTAAACATCAAATTAACAAATCAATCCAAAAATGAAAAAAAAAAAGTTTATTTTCCCTGGTTTTGGGAGGTTTGGAGTGTCTTACTCTTACTCTTGAATTTTCATCTGCATTGATGAGCACAAACTCATTTCTGTTGTGAGAACCAGCAATGAGTCGACCAGCAGTGTCCATAAATCAATAACACGAGTGAAGAAAACTGGGTCTCTTCTTCACTAGATGAAGTCAAGTCTCAGTGGCATGAACAGATCCAATTTTAGTCCCTCCGCCTCCCATAAGACGAACCGAATCACAAGCTCGACCGACCAAAAGAATTAAAAAAGCTACCTTTTGATGATATAATAATGTTAATTAAATATAATATAATAAAATGAAGGGAAAAAGGAAAGGAAGCCAGCGTGTTGAATTGTAGAAGTTATTAGATTGGAGAGAGAGTGGCAGAGGAGATGACAGACACAGAAACAACACATCAAACTATAGGTATACAAGGAAGATCAAAATCATACTTATGTCAGACATATTTGGTTTTCAAACATCAAACTATTTCTTTTACCCCCTTCAGGGTTCTGCCGTTCCAATTAATAGGTAAAGTTCGGGTGAAGACACCATCTGCAGGTGACGTCCTCTCTTAAATAGGTATAATTAACGCGCCTTTAACGTTGTTCAAGTCAATGCTGCAGTAATTAGCTTGATGACTGGCTCAATAACCACTCTTTAATAAAGACGCCACCCGCATATAACGTCTTTGTGGCAATTTAAATTTTTAATAATAAACAATTAGGTAGTGTCTTGCCCCGTTACTGTAGTTTTTGTCGTAGATACTCAATTATACCTCAGCGCACCACATATCTCTAAATATCATTTGAAATTGCATTATTCCCAAAAATTTGCCGAAATACAGAACAAAAATGAATTTTTTATTTATTAGAAATTCTGTGTTATTAATTTATTCAATCATCAATTAGTAATTTTTATAAATTTTATTTAAAGTTCGTATAAAATATGAAAAAATAATTTTTTTTATAAAATATTAAGAAAAAACTTTGATACACAAAGTTTTCATAAAATTTTTAATTTTTAGGGCTAGGGTTTAGTTTTAAGCCTTTTAGTTGTGTTTAAGTGGTGACTTCTATGGTTGGAGGGAGTTAGGGGTGTAAATAGACTGGACTTAAATAAACAATGTTGTGTTTGTGTTCGTTTGTTTATTTTTGAAGGTGTTCGAGTTCGATTCATGTTCATTTAAATTTTTAATATCGTATTGTGTTCGTTTATTTATTTTTTAAGGTGTTTGTGTTCGGTTCGTTTAGCGTTAATGAACATGTTTGTCTAATGTTCATGAACCTGTCCGTTTATATGTTCGCCAACATGTTTGTTTATATGTTCATCAACATGTTCGTCTAACGTTCACTAACATGTTCGTTTATATATTCGCAAACACGTTCATTTCATATGTTCGTTAACATGTTCGTTTATTGTTTGCGAACATATTCGTTTATATACCGTAAACATGTTTGTTTATTGTTCGCGAACATAATTGTTTATATTTTCGCAAACATGTCCGTTTATCGTTCCCGAACATGGTGAAATTATGCCGGTAGTTCTTAAGCTCCTCATGCTTTACAATTGGAACTTCAAAGTTCACCCCGTGTTCAATTTAGTTCCTTCACTCACCGATATTTAATATGTAAAAAAAATAAAATGAAAAGAGAAAGCGAATAAACGAGCTTATAAACAAGTCTATAAATGAGCTTATAAACGAGTTTGTTTGTGAACATGAACTAACCGAACACACATATGTTCGTGTTCTTTCTTTATTAAAAGAACATAAATTTTTTGTTCATACTTGTTTATTTAGCTTAATAAACGAACATAAATTAATGTTATACGAATAGTTCACGAATAGTTCATCGAACACTCTATTCATTTACACCGAGTTGTCGACATTTTAGAATTAAAATGAAAAGAATTGAAATTAAAGGGACTAAAATGAAAATTTATAAAATACTTAGACCGAAATGTGCTTTTACCCTTTTTACTTAAACGTTGGGTTTCCAATCATTAAAACATTTTTTCTTTGCATTTTAAGGACTTAACTAAAAGAATAAAATGAGAGGGATTAAAACAAAAATTATTCTAAAGCATATTGGTGTTTAAACTATGAATCCAACGAAAAACTTTGAAATGTTATAACTTTGTGCTTGAGTATACAGTTGAGGTGATTTTCGCTTTGTTGCCGTCTTCATCCAAAAAATTTTTATTTTTCTGAATTTTTTATTAAAATTTTTAACTAGTTGACTTTGATATTTTTTAATCGGGCGGGTTAAAATTTTCATTTTTCTGTTCATATTATTTATAAAGATTCGATAATATGTACTTTTACCGTAGAGAAATGATAATTTCGCTAAATAATTGTTCGTGTGGACTATTTTCAAATTTTTTAAAAAATAAATGATATTTTCCTAAATAAACCAAAATAGTTAATTTAATATATATAGCACTAAAACTCCAACAACCACAACTTTTGCAGACAAACCCCTATTTTGGATAATAAAATTAATAGGTAAAAAAAATCCAGAAAAAACTGACGTTTGATAATGTGGGCTGCCACATCAAGTCATTTTCATGTGAGATGGGCAGATACTGTGCACCTCATGCCTCATGTGTGTTATTCACTATCGGTGGAGCAATTATTATTTTTGAGTTCTGTTGTAAGGCAGCCTAACTTTAAAAAATAAACAGATCGTTTATTCTGGTATTTAGTTATAACATATATTTTTAAGATGCAATAACATAATTTCTTACAGTAATTATAAAAAGTGATAGTTACACAAATACTTATCATAGTAAGAAATTGTGTGATAACTTAAACGATTACCCGATAACATTAATTATTACAAAATTCATAACAAATAAGGTACATACACAATATTATACAAGACTTACAGAAAAATTTATGAAATTTATAAAATAAAAAGTAACTACAAAAATTATTACCTAATATCTCTTAACCTAAAACCAACTAAATTTATAGTAAAAAATTATATTATTACACATTATCTTAAAAAAATAAATCTAAATGTTACCAAGCTCATAACAAAAAGTACTTACACAAATTTCCATGTTTTCATGTATAAATTGAGATCTTCTTTCTAAGTGCCTAAAGAAGCCCTAAGTTTGCAGCGTCACTCGTTCGCCGACCACTGGCCGCCAGTGGTCCGGTCAGGTCCTCCTCCAGCTTAATAACCTCCTCTACCGTTGCTGAGTCTTCTAACTCACTTAGTGGTCGATGACTTTGCCCTTAGGGCTCATGTCTCCATCTCGTGAATCGGTTTTTTGAGGGGGACAGTTTCTTCATGAAACGATTACTCCGGCGCATGTTTTGGATGGCCTGGTTCACCGACAACCTAGAAGCTAGGCAGCACTTCCATCGTCTGGTTTTTTTATCTGCCTTTATTTTTTTCTCTTCCCGTGTTGTTGCAGGCGAGGCGTGTTGGTGTCGTTCTGCTTTTCTAACGGCCCGTTTGATGATATGCTCCGGCTCTGTCTCCCCTCGCCCATTCAGCCTTCAACGATTCTTCAGATCTGGACGCGAAGCTGTTGTTTGTACTTCACTGCATTTCCATCACCGTTTTCATCATTCGGTGACCACCAGAATGACATGTAGTTGTTGGCTTCGGTTACTGGCATATTCTTTCTTCGGCTAAGGTTGGTTACGCCTGGTTTCTCCTCTGTTTTCCCGGGGGTTCCTCCGGTCGTGCTTTTTATGTTCTCGTTTTCGTTGCTTGTTTGTCGTTTTCTATGAACGTTTGTGTTGTTGATTTGTTGTTCTTCTATTTTGTTTGTTTCTTTTTTTTGGTCGACTTGTGACCTTTTTTGGTTTGTTCCGTTGTGTTGTCCACCGGTTGTCCTTGTCCGATTTATGTATCGTGTTTTTTCTCTTTAATTCCAGTTGTCTCTGTTAAAAAAAAAAATACCTACCCAATGATTTACAATATCTATAAAAATGTTTACGAAAATTATAAGAAAAAAAAGTAACTACACCAAATATTTCTTCATATATCTCCTAATCTAAAACCAACCAAATTTATAGTAAAAAATTGTGGTACTACGCAAAGTCTTAAAGAATAACACTATATTTTACCAAAATTATAAGAAATATGGTACCTACACAATATTTTTTCAGACCTACAGAAATATTTATGGACTTTATACGAAGAACGGTAGCTACACATATTATTACACTGAATCTCCTCATAACAAACCAAACTGATGGTAGAAAATTGTTTTATTACACAAAGTCTTAAATAATAACTCTATATTTTACCAAACACATAAAAAATAGGGTACCTACACAATGTTTTACAGGATCTACATAAATGTTTATGGGATTTATAAGAAAGAAGGTAGCTACACATATTATTACCTCATATCTCATACTCTAAAACCAACCAAATTGATGGTAAAAAATTGTGTTATTACACAAAGTCTTAAAGGATAACTCTATATGTTACCAAAAGCATACCAAATAAGATACCTATACAATATTTTACCAGACCTACATAAATATTTATGGAATTTATAAGAAAAAAAGTAACTACACAAATGTTTACCCTATATCTCCTAATCTAAAACCAACGAAACTGATGGTAGGTAATTGTGTTATTACACAAAGTCTTAAAGGATAACTTTATATGTTAGCATACACATAACAAATAGGGTACTTACACAATGTTTTACAAGACCTATAGAAAAGTTTATGGAATTTATAAAAGAAAACGTAACTACACAAATTATAACACAATATCTCCTAATCTAAAGCCAACTAAACTTATGGTAGGAAATTGTGTTGTTACACAAACTCTTTAAAGATAACTTTATGAAAGGCTCAAAGTCTTCAACCGAAATTAGCACCGATGAAGGGTGTAGAGTTTTTTTTTTTGAAATTGGGAACAAAAATCGAAAAAAAGAAATGAAAATTTGAAACATTCGATTTTAGAGTGGAAACCTTCTAACCAAGGTCTAAATCCACTACCTTGGCATCTACACTAAGGATTTTCCAATTCACTAATAATGAATTCTTCCTTTTTTACGGGTTCAATGGGTAACCTTACATCCCTATCTTTTCACGGGCTAAGATAGAACCCCCTCTCTAGTTTTTATAAGGATCAACTAGAACCTATCCCTCTCCTTCAACAATAAGGTCTTGACATTTGTAAACAAAATACCTCTCTAGGTGGGTGTTTACACATTTTGGCTCACTAGGATTGGACTAAAGAATTTACAAGAGATTAAAAAGAACTAAACACATTAAGACTCTTCTCTATTGAATTTTAGGCTTGGATGTCCATCCTCTTCTTTTCCAAGTGTCTTTGGTGGTTGTATTTATAGTGTGGAATAAAAAACTAGCCGTTGGGGACTTTTAAATTACTTGCAAATCTTTGTTTGAGGCGAAAACACTTTTAAAAGTTTTCAAACATATTTTTCAAATTAAATGGACTTTGAACTGTTTTTGCAATATTTGTTCAAGTCCAAAAAACATTTTTCACTTTGTTATATCAAAATAAATATCTCTGTTGGGCTCGATGAATCAACAGTTCTTGCTTGCCAAGTAGTGGAGAAGTTGCTATTGGGTGATATTTGTGGGAAGCAATAAGACAGAAAAATGAACACAAGAATTTAGAGTAGTTCAACTTTCTAACCAAAGCCTACATCCACTACCTTAGCTTCCCAACTAAGGATTTCCCAAATCCACTAAGAATTTCCCCCCTTTTAACAGGCTTAGGAGGCAACCTTTACAACCTAGACTCAATTACCAAGCCTAGCATCCAAAGCTTACAACCCAAGCTTTGGGAATCCTCTCAAACAAGAGAAAACAAAGCAAATAATAAATCCCTCTACAAGGTATGTGTTTTCACTCTTGCTCTCACCCAAAATCCTAATACACTTGAGCTCACATAAACATTTTGGCTCACAATGTAGTCTATACAAAGAAAGGGAATTAAAGTACAAAAGACTTAATTACAATCATAGACATGTTGGCATGTTGATCATTAGTTGTTCCAGGTGCTTGAAGGGTCTTTTTATCCTCCCAAATGAGTTTCTAGCCGTTGGTGACCGTTAGGGATGATTTGGAGCCTTTGGTGTCTTTATTTCTCATAATAAATATAGTTTTGGAGACATCTATATCGATACACGGGTAGTCGTATCGATACTTGTTCTTTAGAAACTAGCCGTTATGCTCGCCACAGCCTTAGCGTATCGATACGACTTTAGAGCGTATCGGTACGATGGTTTGGTATGCTATAGTTCGTATCAATACGGGGGTTCAATATGAGGGTTCGGTACTGTAGCGACCTTTTTGAAAATCAAATTTTTAAGTTTCGAATGGGATCGCTAAAAAATGAGTAATAGGTTTCCTTTTATTTATTTGGAAAATATTTGGAAAATTGGGAGTTCTTTAAAAAATTCGTGTTTTTGGAAAAAAATAAAACTTAGAGTCGCCACCGGCCACTGAGGTGGGCCGGACACCATGAAAACCAGAGATTCGATAAAAAATAGGGTTCGAGAGTCGATTACGGATGAGGAAGGTTTTGGCACCCCACACCTCCAAAAAATTGGTACCGTAAAAAAGAAAATATATAATTACCGCTATGTTAATATTAAACTTTATGAATTAAAGTGACGATTAATTTAAAATCCGGTTATACATGTGAGTCTATTTTAAGGGTCCCGTTATTCGAAAGTAAACAACAAGACCACCTTCACTACATTTGAATCTGGCCGCATTTACTCCCGAATAAAGAGACATCGTATTAACATAATTCAATACCCGAATGCAAATTTACATGACATGGCATAGAAAAATAGGTTTAAACATGATCGAAATGAAGACATAAAATAATTTACAAAATAGAGATTCTAAATATCATACATTAGAACACTATATGTCACAAATATTATATTATATACATATAAGATATAATAAGGTACTATACACATATATATACACGAGTGTACATATATATATATATATATATATATATATATAACATAATTTAACACCATCTTTATATATATGAATTATACAAATTACATATCGTATAGTACATACTCTAAAGGGATATATAAAATATGTAAATATCCAAACCATACTATATATTAAAAATATATACATTATATAAAAGAAAAGAACATATATTATATTTTAATGTAACATATATTCACATATGCATACATTAAGACCACATTATGTAAACATAATTTACTACCATTTAGTTTTATGCACATATACGTATAGTTGCTTTTTATACTTATTTTATGCATAATGACTTATGAACAAAGAAACCAAAGATACATTATTTTTAATATCACATGCAATATATTAATATACAAGGTATTATACGTAAAAAACCAAAAAACAAATTAAAACATACATATGCCATTTGACAATATATATATATATATATATATAATGTATATAAAGGTTGAAACACCCTATGTAGTATTATAATTTAAAAACAGTTTAATCCTTTAAGAAAATATATGCATATTATTTCGTAAGAACATAATATACATATATGATATCTATATAATCTTAAGAATTATACATTATAAAATAATCTAAAAAAGTTAAGCAACACAAACATGATTTAAGATATGCACACGTAACAAGATAGAAAATACATCAATCTACCAATCCAACATACATCATTAAACATAAAAAAACTAACTAAGATAAATATAAATACAGAACAGGGACCAAAATATAAACATGCTTGAACAGAAGGGCTCGGAAAATGATTAAACCACCGAAAATAGGGACTAAAGTAGAAAGAGACTGAAACCTAAAAGGGCAAAAAAAGAATTAACCCTTCAAAATCAGTTTTAATTTGAAGAGGGACAACATTGAAAAATAATTGGAAGTAAGGGGACTAGTTCCGTAATTTACAAACGCGGAAGGGCCTAAAAGAATACACGAAAACACGGAAGGACATCATCAGAATAAAACCATTTTTGAAAAGCTTAGTCCGAACGAGATTAGGGTGAAATTGGAATTTTTGAAAATCTGTAGGGACTAGGGATGTGATTTGAAAACACGGAACGTCTTCCGGGTGTAAACATCTTGACACGGAGGGATTAAAAGGGTTATTAACCCATTTAAATTTTTTTAAAACCCATAAAAGAAGCCTTTCGGACGAAGATTTGATCTTTTTTTGCCATTTTTGGATAAAAAACGCTGAAACCTCTCATCCATCTCTAAAATTATCGATATCAAAAATCTAAAACCTTCAAATTCCCAGAAACCGGCGGAAGCATCGCTGCACTCCGCCATGCCGAACGTCGTACCAATGTCGGAAAAATAACCACCAAACCCTAAAACGCTTCTTATCATCTTCCCCAAAACAACACCGACCTCCGTTTCCCCAAAAAAATCTACCGCTTTGATTTGAAAGGCCGAGTCAAAAACCCATTTGAAACCAGTTCGAAAATCCATCTTTTTATTTAAAAATGAAACAAAAAAAACCCTCCTTCACCGGTTCACCACAACGGCTCAAAAGCCAGAGGCTTTTTACTAGGCGAGAGGATGAAGGAACTACTACGGCCGCACTTCGAGGGTAACCTGATCTAAACCCTAATCCCCATTTTTTTTATTTTTTTGTTTATCCTTTTTGTAAAGTAAGCATGCAAAAGATTCCAAGAACAAAATACCTCAAGGTTGTTCTCTTTTTGTATTGTTTTTCTAATGCCCATAATAGGTTTACAATTTTTTTTTGGTTTTATAACCGAAAATACATGAAAAACCAAGTTAATCCTATTGGCTGCTCTGAATTTCTATTATGCCAATTTTGAACTTGTCTTTTGGCTTGCCATTTTTGCCTTTTGTTAATCTCTGTTTTTTTGTTGCTACATGTTGTTGTTGTGCCCAAACGGGAAAGTTAAGACTGGAGGGGCGGCTAATGAAAGATGGTCACGAGATACTTAAAAGTTGTGCGTGCAACACACACGCGCTTGAAGGAGCGCGAAAGCCGGGGAGAGGGCGCGTGGATCTTATGGAGAGTTTCTGGCATTGATCATGGATCGTTAGATCGAATCTGGATCTAACGGCTGTGGATGGCTGCGCGGATCTTCTGGAGAGTTCCTGGCATTAATCATGGACCGTTAGATCTGGATGGGCTGCGCAGAGAGGAAAAATCATTAGGGCATATGTAATTTTAGGGTTTTGATATTTGGGCCCAACCGGGCCACTATGTAATAAAACATTTTTGAGTTTTATTTATAATTGTATATGGACTGTAAATATAAAAGGACTTTGGGCTTGTTTTATTATACAACTATTTTATTTATTCATTTATTCAATATTTAATTAATATTTTGTTTTATTTTTTATATTTGTTTAATAATATAATATAATAATAAGACTAATAATATTACTAATTAGCAACTCAAATAGCATAATTAATAACATAGTAATAGTATAATACTAATATGAGATGGTAATCGTAATGTCATTAATATACTAATAATATAATACTAGTCGAAAATAAAAAACAAATAATAATAGCAATAGTAATATTTTGGGGTTTTTCATAATATATCATTTAATATGATAATAGTAATAATATTTTGGCTTTTTGTTATAATAAATAATAATTACAATATTAATTAATAATATAAAAGGTAACAATTAATGCCCATTATTTCAAATAAAAAAAACGGGATAATACCCCAGACAAAATTAGTGATTACAGCTGCCCCTCTTTGCTTATTCTTGTAGAACAAGAATAAAGCAAAGACCATAAGCACTAATTTTATCCGGCTTTCCTATTAGACGATTTGCTTATTCGAAGCGGCAGCAAACAAGCCAAAATAACTTGCTTTCCTGGAGTGGCGAAAACAAACTGGGTAGCGCTGGACAAGTCATTCCGGAGTGGCAATGGACAGACCAGAACTTCAAATGACTCGTTCCTCCGAAGCGGCAGCGAACAAATAACTTGCTTTCCCGAAATGGAGAAAACAAACTGGGTAGCACTGGACAAGTCATTCTGGAGTGACAATGGACAGACCAGAACTTGAAACGACTCGTTCCTACGAAGCGACAGTGAACAAATCCAAATAACTTGCTTTCTCAGAGTGGCGAAAACATACTGGGTAGCGCTGGACAAGTCCTTCTGGAGTGGCAATGGGCAGACCAGAACTTCAAACGACTCGTTCCTCCGAAGCAACAGTGAACAAATCCAAATAACTTGCTTTCCCGGAGTGGCGAAAACCAGGGTTTTAAAAAGTGGTCCGCAACCGCGATTGCGGCCGCTATATAGTGGTAGCACCGCCGGCCGAAACCGCTTTTTCAAAAAAACGCCCTGTGAATCGTATTCACACCAAAAGCGGCGGATTGTGGCCGCGATTTAACGGGTAGCGGCCGATTGCGGCGATAACGGACCGCTATTACCATTTTTGCTTGATTTCATCCGCTGAAATTTTTGTTTTGAAACAGAGAGCAGCAGCGCCATGAAGAAGAAAAAGATGTAATATTTTGGGAGTGGGTAAATTACAGGGCATGACATTGAACTTTTTAAAGTTCTCATTTTGGCCTAATATTTTATTTTTTATTCAATTTAGTCCTAATTTCAGTAAAAAATTTGTCATTTTATTTTAATTCTATTTGTCATTTTATCTTCTTTAAATCTATCCAATTTACATTCGAATTCAATCTTATTTTTTCGTATTGTATATCAATTTTATTATCATGTTAAATTAGTATAATTAAATAATATTTTGAGTTGAAATAATACATTAGATTTTTGTTTAATTTTATGTCATGACTCAGGAATATACAAATTTCAGTTTATTTTGAAATTGAAGCATGACACCTCGTATTAAATATCCAATTCACCTCGTATTGCATTGTTGATATTTACCTTATCATTTTTTAAACTTTAGGTATTGATCTGTATGACAAATATATATTATTCTTGAGCTTGTCAGTGAAGAATAATAGAAGATATATGTTTGATAAAATTGTAAGGAAACTCCTTCCTCATAGTTATATTATATATGTCCATTTTCGTTTAGAAAACACTCTAAAAATCATTAAAATTGACTTTTTTATAATTATAATTATAATTAGTATGTTTTACAAGAAAATGTACAAAATTTAAAAAATTCACGACCGCGACACATGCAATGACCGTAATAGCCTCCGTTATGTCTGAAAACGCGATAACCGCGACGCGACCGAAAATGCGACCGTGACCGAGTTTTAAATCCCTGGCGAAAACATACTGGCATATCCTTCCAGAGTGACAACGAACAGACCAAATAACTTGTTTTCCCTGAGTGGCGAAAACAAAAATGGCATATCCTTCCGGAGTGGCAATAGAAAGACTAGAATACTTACTTTCCCGGAGTGGCAAAAACAAACTGGGTAACGCTGGACAAGTCCTTTCGGAGTGGCAATGAACAAAACAGAACTTCAAATGACTCGTTCCTCTGAAGCGACAGTGAACAAATCCAAATAACTTGCTTTCCTGGAATGGCAAAAACATACTAGTATATCCTTCCAGAGTGGCAACGGACAGACCAGATAATTTACTTTCCCAGAGTGGCAAAAACAAACTGGGTAGCGCTGGACAAGTCCTTCTGGAGTGGCAATGAACAAAATAGAACTTCAAACGACTCGTTCCTCCGAAGCGGCAGTGAACAAATCCAAATAATTTGCTTTCCCGGAATGGCAAAAACATACTGGCATATCCTTCCAGGGTGGCAACGGACAGACCAGATAATTTACTTTCCCAGAGTGGCAAACAAAATGGCATATCCTTTCGGAGTGGCAATGGACAGACCAGATAACTTATTTTCTCGAGTGACGAAAACAAAATGGCATATCATTCTGAAGTGGCAATGGGCTGACCAGATAACTTGCTTTCTCGGAGTAGTGAAACCAAAATGGCATATCCTTCTGGAGTGGAAATGGACAGACCATATAACTTGTTTTCCCGGAATGGTGAAAACATACTGGCATATCCTTCTAGAGTGGCAACGGACAGACCAGACAACTATTCTCCAAATAGAGGTGTCCATTCCCTATGAGCCTGAACGGATAGGCTTTTTGACTTTTATGTCCGAAAATTCTTGAGCTATGGGTATATGCCTTATTTGGTTCTAAAATACTGATATTACGAGTTTGAAATTCCTCGCTCGTAGTCTCTTTCTTGTGTTCACTTTTTTGTTTACCTCTATTCTTAGAAAGTACCCGATCTAAGAATTAAATACCTATAACAGATGAAATGCTATGATAGAATGATTTAGCATCCTCCTAACTTAGGGATGTCTAACTAAGGATAATGCACGAATGGATTTATTATTTGTTTTTTTAGAGATGCTGGGGATAAACCCTTACTTTCTGGTTGAGCTTCCGTCTTTACCCCATTCAACTCAGCCTCAATTGTTGCCCCTTCATTGACTCTTCATGACAAGTCTTCTTCAATCTCAACATTGGGGTGAATGCACGTCTCTAATTTTTTTGAATTTTTCTTACTTCCATGAAGTCTTATCTGCATCTTTCTCATTTGAACATAGATGTTGACTTACCCTGGTCATAATCGAATCTATCATTTGCTGAAGTCTAAATTCATAACATCAACCTTACTCGACTGTTATCTCTCTATTACTCTTTATGATGAGCCTTATTCTACCTCGGTATAAGGATGAACACATGCCCCGCAAGCTTTCCGTACTTCGACAAGGTCCAATTTTCAAATTTTTGAACCAAACAAAGTATTTCTTATTTCTTTATTAAATCTTCAACTTTCGTCTTATTCTAAAAGGCAACTGCCATCTCTTTCAAAATCTATCATTTTCCATCCTGTGACATCACCCTTACTTAGCTTGGGCTCAACTGTTATCTCTTCCAAAACTCTCCACAATGAGCCTTCTTCTATCTTGACATTGGGGTAAACACTGTGCCCCCAAGTCCCCAAATCTTCATTATTTTTTATAAGGTCCCTAATCTTCATTATTCTAAGCCATACAAAATGTTACGGCAGAAAGTTACTTCAAATCTCTGAACTGTTTGGCATATTGAATCTTGGAATTATTTTTGTTCCAACCACTGATAAATTACTCCTTTATTCTAGGTTAACCATATAGATCCTTGACCTGACACTCCAACCACAGGGCCATTCAGGGAGCCATTCTTCTCATTCTTTACCTTGGTAGTACCTCATTTTACCTCTAGGTTTAACTGTTTATCTTGCCCCAGACCATTGGTACGATCTTTCTTCTGTCTCGATGTTGGGCTGGAAACATGCCCCCTAAACTTCCAAACTTTTTTCTTCAAAATGGCTCAATCTTTTTTTTTTGCTAATCTGATCAAGACATTATGGAAAAACTCATCATTTGCTATTATTCTCTTCAGACTCACTGATAGGTTTTGTATCAGGTCGACCATGTACACCCTTGACCTAAAACTCTATCCAGAAGCCATGCAGAATGACAACTTTCTTCTTTCTAGATCTTGGTAACAACTTATCCCGCCTTCTGGTTTGGCTGTTATTATCTTTTGCCTTTGATCTAATAGGATGATCTTTTCTTCTATCTCAACGGTAGGCCCAAAAATATGCCCCCTAAGTCCCATAATTTTATTACTTCAATGAGATTCAATCTTCATTTCATTAAATCAATCAAGGCATTGTGACAGATACTCACTTTGAGTCTTTAAATCGTGTAGCATACAGAGGCTTGCTATCATTCTTTTCTGGATCACTGACGGGTCACTGGTGTTAGGTAGATCAAATACGTTTCTGTCCCCAAATTCTAAAATTTATTCTTGAAATAGCACAAAGAAACCTTATTCTTCCTATTTATTTCTTTATATTTTCTTTCTCTTATTCTTATTCTCCTTTTTTTTCTCTTTCTTTTCTATGCAGTTTGCCGATTAACGTTTCAACAGAGGATGCTTTTTGGGTCAATATACAAAGTCAAAATCAATATAAGAATAGAATACCCCGAATATCAAATGCAAGAGCGTCTTAGATTCAATCCCCCGATGATCCATAGCTTGCCTTTGAATGTTGTGGCGATATTTAAAGCTGTGAAATTCCTCACAGATTGCTCAGTTCATCCTCATAATTATGGTATTTGTTTGATCTGTTCGAAAACTACTCCTTCTAGTTCTCATTATTTCTCCGAAATACGTTTACAGTTTCCAAATTTGTTTAACCCATAGAGTGTACAAAAACCAGTCTGAGAATTTTAGTACAAGTATATTCTTCCAATTACAATTAATATTGTATTAGTGCCTTCAAATAGTCATCTCTGACGTTAGGGTATTGAACAGGTGAAGCATAGCTCCTTATTAGATTTGTTCTCCCTCCACAGCTCCATCAAGATGCTCTTAGACTTATTTGATTGTTCATTCATTTCTTTAATTTTTAAAAATGTTCTCTTTCTTCTTGGGAATTCAACTCATCACAGTACTTTGTCTCGAGAATAATGATGGAACATACAACAATATCCCGGGTTACTTGGCATAGTCATGATTTGAAAATTTACACATACAACCAAGGCTTTGGACTCAATTAGAGTAAGTGGAGCAAAACATCCTTATTTAGCCTTTTTCTATAGCGGAGTACCCCTCTTATTTTAATTTTCCTCTTTTAAAAATACTTTATTTTTCTTTCCTTTTTTTTCTCTTTTTTGTATTAAAAGAATTTTTACATTCTAGCAACTCTATTAGACTTTTTAGGAGATTTTCCTATCATCGAACATTATCGAAGGAGTAGTAGTCTTACGTCTCGCGCTTTACCGACCAAAGCGGGCTGAGCACGAAATCATACTTTATCATGATCACAACATTCGATTGATCATTTATTAGAATCAATGCCACATCATGCACGCGATATCTGGGGATCTACGAGAGTGAGAAAGAATATACATATACATTTACTTAAAAAGATGCATTTTTTCATTGAAATGAAAACAAAGCAAACATATGCCCTTAAAAGTACTTGCTACTTTCGGGCAAATAGTAGCAAAGCTTATTACACATAAAGAGTAGCAAGGAAAATGCAAAACAAGCTAATAAGGACAACTTAAAACACGGATAGGATGCACTAGAAATCCTCAACCATCGTAACAATGGTCATTCACCCTGACCCCTCTAACTTCTCAAAGAATTTAATTTCTTTGTTGTCCATCATTCCCTGAACCAACCGCTTGAATTCTTGACAATAGTGGATTTCATGTCCCTCTTACTAATGGTACTCACAGAATGCCCCATGTCCCTCTCGTGTATTCTTCATACCATGCTTGGCCAAACCTGTCATAGAAAGCTACTTGAAAACCCAGCCCAAAGGAGACATGATTTTTGACACATCCGTCTTCAACCTCTATCAACCTACTTCTTTAAGAGCATTCATGCCTTGACCTCCATGGCTTGGAAGTGGATTAGTGGTTGTGTTTAGCTCACCCACCTGCAATACCTTGAACTTTATCATATTCTGGACTAATTTCTTGAACACTTGGCAATTTTCAATTGAATGTCCCATATCGGCATGATACGCGTAACGTACACTGGCGTCATACCAAGAAGGGTAGGTTTTATTAAAGGGAGGTACATAATAGGGCCGGACCAAGTTTGCCTTGTATAGCTGTGAATACAACTCCTTGTATGAAATTGGTAGCGGGGTGAATTTCCCATGCTTTCTCTTGGGTGCCATTGTTTCTTTCTTATTCAAACTTTGAGCACTTTCGGCTGTAGCTTGAGGTTGGGAGGCTGTGAGGTTCTTCAGGGCCACGTGATCCTTTTTCTTAAATCGCTTGCGAGTAGGTTCTCCATCCGTGGAAGAAGACAAGATTTTCAAGAGAGTCTTCGATCTTACCTAACACCAACTCGGTGGGACATTCGAAAACGGTGCAGACTACCTCGTAAGGTCGATGATGGCTTGATCTTTATCAGACAAAAATCTTTTTCGCTGTAAAGTCACAATCCCAACTCTCACTTGTTTTTTCGACCTTCTTTTACACCAATGAGTCTTATGCCAAACTCTTTCGTTTGACCATCACACCCATCAATTCATCGATTTGCCCCTAGTTTCCTCTTGGAGCTTCTTCATATGTGTTATTATCTCTCTTTGATTCCAAGCCAGAGCTGTTCGAGCTTAGCAACCCTAGCCACTAGGTCATTTATGCTTCTAAAGCTATACTGGCTAGAGTCATCCCTTTGTTCTCTCTAATTTCCGAGGTGAATGCTTCTCTCACACTAGCTTCCATTGTAGCAAAACTGTCTTCCATTTGCTTTTTTTGAGGTCAAACAAAGTATGATTGTAGAATTTTTAATTACTGTCACAAAGTTTCCCAACATTAATCTTATTGTTTAATTACTTAATGCATGATACATGCTTTATGCAATACATAGAACAAATAAAATACATGGATGTATGCAAATAAAGGCATTGATTCCGTTGGTGATCTCCCTCGAACAACTTTCATTGAATATTAAAAGGTTCTCATTACAAAGAAAGATAAACTCCTATAGATATGCCCCAACCCTAACTCCTAGCTCTTTGATAGCTTCGAGCAACTAAATGAACTCGGCTGCCTCCTCCATGCCCGGAGATACATTATAGGTGTTGAACTTCATTAACTGTTTAATTGTTCCGTCTAGCTCATCCACATCTGACCCGATAAAGCCCGCTGGTGTGCTCAGTTTACGAAGCATCCATTTTCTTCTTCACCTCTTCGAGCTCGCTTCTTAGGATGTTGGCCTTAGAAGGAACCATTCTTGAATGCTCTTCAAGCGACATAGTCGGCCCTTGGTCGGGCTCCGGAGTCTTGTCATTAATCTAAATGGCGTATTTTGGGGTAAACACACGCTTACTGTCCTCTTTGACCTTTATGCAGTAAATGTGATCCCAAGCTCTAGAAACATCTTGAACCTTCGCCCTATATTCATTCTTGAATGGAAACTCGGAGGTAATTGAGCCAATGGTGAGAGGCACAAATTGCCGTGACCCAAATTGCCTTGACACCAACAAAGGAACGTAAGCGATTATACTGTACAATCCTATCATTATTGGCCAATTGTAATCTCTACAACTATACAAGAAATGAAGGATGCTACCAAGACACCCTCTACACAATGTCCTCATCTTGAATGTTCTTAAAGATAGCCGTCCATTTTTGTTTGTCTGGCTCTTCCCACCATTTTTTGCTAGATACTCTCGCAAAAGGGAAAAGTCTTCGAAAAATATTCCGGGTAGAACCCTAGTTGGCGTCTTCCAAAGATGACTCTGATCCCATACCTGAAGTAACTGTGTGCATCCCCTAAAGCGCCCATCTTCGTACTTTCGGCTTGCGTTAAAGGAAATAAAAGTTTCAGTCAAGATTGTCGATACCGGGTTGGCCTTTTTCTTTAACCGCTCGAATAAGTCCAAGATGGCTACATCAATGTTATCCAAAACTCTAGGGAAAATGATCGGACCGCATATCCCCAAAGCGAATAAATCCATCTTCACTCTCTCGTCCGGTTGTGTCGGTATGATATCTCGAACGCACTCCATAAAAAGTGATGCTATCACCTCGAACCTGAATCAAACCTTTGACCCAATCTTCGCTCATCCCGACTATGGTTTTAAGCTTCAAAGGGTAGTTTTGAGACCTTGTCGGCTTCATGTAAATCCAATATTCATGAATGTTCTTCTGATTGAGCAAAGCAGTATACTCTTCGATCATAGGCATCAAATCATTCTCGTTGAAAGTGAAGCAACAGAAGGCGGGATTCCAAAACTGAAAGATGGCTCGGAGCATAGGCTGATTAATTCGAACATACATCAAAAGTGTTTCAAATCCCATAGGTCATTTTGTTGTAGACGTTATATGTATACCTCGCCATAATGCGCTCACTCGGTAGACTATCACCTTGGACCCTTTGGTTGACTTTGGACCAATGTCGAACAACATAATTAATTTCCTCCTTCTTGAGGTACCTTTTATCCATGATGAAAGATTTCAACTCGGCAAACCACTCGAATCAATACCTTTATGTTATGCAATGTATGTACGAAAAATATATGCAAAACGAAAATAACAAAGAAGAAACAAGTCAGTACCGGGTAAAATCAACAGACATATAAAAACGAGAAACAAGAAAATAACTATTTACATCATTTCTAAAGGACCTAGGGTAACTGCATGGCTCTAAAAGGGGTGAGCTTTCTACGCTTTCTACATGCAGTTTTGGTTCTAAACGGTACCCGAACTGTCCTCGACGTCCTCTTCTAAAGAGTAGCAAGGCCCTCGGTCATCACCCAATATAGGCTCATCTCAACCGAGTTCAATTCAGGGGACCCTTTCGCTATGTCCATACGGGGAAACTTTATTCTCACGAAAACATAGGGTAGTCGAGCCCCGAAGGTACTTACTAGGCCCATACGAAGAAACAATATTCACACGAAAGCACTAGCGTTTCCCCCCACTTAAAAGGACGGGTTTAAATGTCAAATTTTAAATGTGTTAAAATAAACTCACATTTACAGACGAATATCAATTTAATCGTCACTTTAATTCACAACTTTCGATATTAATAAAACGGTAATTATTATTTTTGTTCTTTTTGAAAAAATGGCCTGACTCACTTTAATTTTGAAAAATCAAAACTAGTCCCCAGCGGAGTCGCCAACTGTAGCGACCTTTTTGAAAATTGAATTTTTAAGTTTCGAATGGGATCGCTAAAAAAGGAGTAATAGGTTTCCTTTTATTTATTTTGTAAATATTTGGAAAATTGGGAGTTCTTTAAAAAAATCATGTTTTTGGAAAAACAATAAAACTCGGAGTCACCACTAGCCACTGAGGTGGGCCAAACACCATGAAAACAAGAGATTCGATAAAAAAAGGTTCGAGACTCGGTTACGGATGAGGAAGGTTTTGGCACCCCACACCGCCCAAAAGTTGGTACCGTAAAAAGGAAAATATATAATTACCGCTCTGTTAATATTAAACTTTCTGAATTAAAACGACGATTAATTTAAAATCCGGTTATACATGCGAGTCTATTTTAAGGGCCCAATTATTCAAAAGTAAACAACAAGACCACCCTGCATTTGAAACTGGCCGCATTTACTCCCGAATAAAGAGACACCGCATTAACATAGTTCAATATCCGAATGCAAATTTACATGACATGACATAGAAAAATAGGTATAAACATGATGGAAATGAAGACATAAAATAATTTACAAAATAGAGATTCTAAATATCATACATTAGAAAACTATGTCACAAGTATTATATTATACACATATAAGATATAATAAGGTACTATACACACACATATATATACGAGTGTACATTTATATATATATAACATAATTTAAACCCCATCTTTATACATATGAATTATACAAACTACATATCGTATAGTATATACTCTAAAGGGATATATAAAATATGTAAATATCCAAACCATATTATATATTAAAAATATATACATTAAATAAAAGAAAAGAACATATATTATATTTTAATGTAACATATATTCACATATGCATATATTAAGACCACATTATGTAAACATAATTTACTACCATTTAGTTTTATGCACATATACGTATAGTTGCTTTTTATACGTATTTATGCATAATGACTTATGAACAAAGAAACCAAAGATACATTATTTTTAATATCACATGCAATATATTAATATACAAGGTATTATACGTAAAAAACCAAAAAACAAATTAAAACATACACATGCCATTTGACAATATATATATATATATATATATATAATGTATATAAAGGTTGAAACACCCTATGTAGTATTAGAATTTAAAAACAGTTTAATCCTTTAAGAAAATATATACATATTATTTCGTAAGAACATAATATACATATATGATATCTATATAATCTTAAGAATTATACATTATAAAATAATCTAAAAAAGTTAAGCAACACAAACATGATTTAAGATATGCACACGTAACAAGATAGAAAATACATCAATCTACCAGTCCAACATACATCATTAAACATAAAAAACTAACTAAGATAAATATAAATAAAGAACAGGGACTAAAGTAGAAAGAGACTGAAACCTAAAAGGGCAAAAAAAGAATTAACCCTTCAAAATCAGTTTAAATTTGAAGAGGGACAACATTGAAAAATAATTGGAAGTAAGGGGGACTAGTTCCGTAATTTACAAAAACGGAAGGGCCTAAAAGAATACACGAAAACACGGAAGGACATCATCAGAATAAAACCATTTTTGAAAAGCTTAATCCGAACGAGATTAGGGGTGAAATTGGAATTTTTGAAAATTTGTAGGGACTAGGGATGTGATTTGAAAACAAGGAACGGCTTCCGGGTGCAAATATCTTGACGCGGAGGGATTAAAAGAGTTATTAACCCATTTAAATTTTTTTAAAACCCATAAAAGAAGCCTTTCGGACGAAGATTCGATCTTTTTTTTTGCAATTTTTGGATAAAAAGAGCTGAAACCTATCATCCCTCTCTAAAATTTTCAATATCAAAACCCTAAAACCTTCAAATTCCCAAAAACCGGCGGAAGCATCGCCGCGCTCCAGCATGCCGAATGTCGTACCAACGTCGGAAAAACAACCACCAAACCCTAAAACGCTTATTATCCTCTTCCCAAAAATAACACCGACCTTCGTTTCCCAAAAAAATTCTTCCGCTTTGATTTGATAGGCCGAGTCAAAAACCCTTTTGAAACCAGTTCGAAAATCCCTCGTTTTATTTAAAAACGAAACCCAAAAGAAAACCCCTCATTCACCGATTTACCACAGCGGCTCAAAAGCCAGAGGCTTTTTACTAGGCGAGAGGAGGAATAAACTACTACGGTCGTACTTCGAGGGTAACCAGATCTAAACCCTAATCCCCCATTTTTATTTTTTTGTTTATCCTTTTTATAAAGTAAGCATGCAAAAGATTCCAAGAACAAAATACCTCAAGGTTATTCTCTTTTTGTATTGTTTTTCCAATACCCAGAATGGGTTTACAATGTTTTTTTTTGTTTTATAACCGAAATACATGTAAAACCATGCTAATCCTATTGGCTGCTCTGAATTTCTATTATGCCGATTCTGAACTTGTCTTTTGGCTTGCCATTTTTGCCTTATGCTAATCTCTGTTTTTTTGTTGTTGCATGTTGTTGTTGTGCCCAAACGGGAAAGCTGAGATTGGAAGGGCGGCTAGTGTAGCAGAGATGGTCACGAGATACTCAAAAGTCGCGTGTGCAGCACACGCGCGAGTGAAGGAGCGCGAAAGCCGGGGCATGGGAGCATGGATCTTCTGGAGAGTTCCTGGCATTGATCATGGACCGTTAGATCCAATATGGATCTAACGGCTATGGATGGGCTGAGCAGATCTTCTGGAGAGTTCCTGACATTGATCATGGACCGTTAGATCCAATCTGGATCAAACGGCTATGGATGGGCTGCGCAGAGAGGAAAAATCATTAGGGCAAATGTAATTTTAGGGTTTTGATATTTGGGCCCAACCGGGCCCTATGTAATAAAACATTTTTTGGGTTTTATTTATAATTGTATATGGATTCTGAATATAAAAGGACTTTGGGCTTGTTTTATTATACAACTATTTTATTTATTCATTTATTCAATATTTAATTAATATTTTGTTTTGTTTTGTTTTTTTATATTTTTTAATAATATAATATAATAATAAGATTAATAATATTACTAATTAGTAACTCAAATAGCATAATTAATAACGTAGTAATAGGACAATACTAATATGAGATGGTAATACTAATATCATTAATATACTAATAATCTAATACTAGCCGAAAATAGAAAACAAAGAATACTAGCAATAGTAATATTTTGGGGTTTTTCATAATATATCATATAATACGATAATAGTAATAATATTTTGTCTTTTTGTTATAATAAATAATAATTACAATATTAATTAATAATATAAAAGGTAACAATTAAAGCCCATTATTTCAAATTAAAAAAAACGGGATAATACCCCAGACAAAATTATTGATTATAGGTACGCTGCAGGGAAATAGCCGTTGGGGGTTTTGAACTAGCCATTAGGGATTTGAAAAGCAAGGATCGGTAGGCCTATACACGTATCGGTATGACCCCTATCTGTGTCGGTACGCCTAAGCCTGTACCGGTACGAGTTTTTGGTTCTGGAAAAATACTGTAGCTGAAACCCTAAAGTGTATCGATACGAGGTGTAACCGTATCGGTACGATTGTGCTGAAAACTTGAGTTTGGATACTTTAAAACATTTCTAACACTTCCAAAATCTTTTTAAAATACTTCAAACTTATTTTCAAGTTGTTTGGACTTAAAAACATTTTTGAAGTCTTTTCAATTTAGTCAAAACTAATTTTCAATTATTATATCAAAACAAAAATCCCAACAATCTCAACACTCTATATGTTACGAAATACATAACAAATTGCGTACCTACACAATGTTTTACAACACCTACTGAAAACTTGATGGAATTTCGAGGAAAAAAGATAACTACACAAATGCTTACCCCATATCTCCTAATCTAAAACCAACCAAACTTATGGTAGGAAATTGTGTTATTAGACAAACTCTTAAAGGATAGCTGTATATGTTACGAAATACATAACAAATTGCGTACCTACACAATGTTTTACAACACCTACTGAAATGTTGATGGAATTTTTAGGAAAAAAGGTAACTACACAAATGCTTACCCCATATCTCCTAATCTAATCCCAACCAAACTTATGGTAGGAAATTGTGTTATTACACAAACTTTTAAAGGATAACTCTATATGTTACCAAACACATAACAAATAGGGTACCTACACAATATTTTACAAAATCTACATAAATATTGATGGAATTTCTAAGAAAAATGGTAGCTACACAAATGCTTACCCTATATCTCCTAATCTAAAACCAACGAAACTTATGGTAGTAGATTGTGTTATTACACAAACTCTTAAATGATAACTCTATATGTTACCAAACACATAACAAATAGGGTACCTACACAATGTTTTACAAAAGCTACAGAAATGTTGATAGAATTTCTAGGAAAAAGGTAACTATACAAATGCTTACCCCATATCTTATAATCTAAAACCAACCAAACTTATGGTATGAAATTGTGTTATTACGCATATTCTTAAAAGATAACTCTATATGTTACCAAACGCATAAGAAATAGGGTACCTACACAATATTTTACAAAACGTGCTATGCAATTTCTAGGAAAAGATGGCAAGTACACAACTTCTTACCCCATTTGACCACGTAAAAAAGAATCGATACTATTCATGTAGCATCGATACAGTTCATGTAGCATCGGTATAGTTCATGCAGAATCGGTACTGTTATGGTAATATTGTTGGAAAATTTTTAATATGGTAAGAAATTGTGTTATTACACAAACTCTTAAAGGATAACTGTATATGTTACCAAACTCATAAAAAATAAGGTACCTACACAATGTTTTACAACACCTACTGAAATATTGATGGAATTTTTAGGAAAAAAGGTAACTACACAAATGCTTACCCCATATCTCCTAATCTAATCCCAACCAAACTTATGGTAGGAAATTGTGTTATTACACAAACTTTTAAAGGATAACTCTATATGTTACGAAACACATAACAAATAGGGTACCTACACAATGTTTTACGAAGCCTACAACAATGTTTATAGAATTTCTAAGAAAAAAGGTAACTACACAAATTCTTACCCCATATCTCCTAATCTAAAACCAACCAAACTTATGGTAGGAAATTGTGTTATACACAAACTCTTAAATGATAACTCTACATGTTACCAAACACATAACAAATAAGGTACCTACACAATGTTTTACGAAACCTACATAAATGTTTATGGAATTTCTAAGAAAAAAGGTAACTACACAAATTCCTACCCCATATCTCCTAATCTAAAACCAACCAAACTTATGGTAGAAAATTGTGTCATTACACAAAATCTTAAAGCATAACTCTATATGTTACCAAACGCATAACAAATAAGGTACCAACACAATATTTTACAAAACATTCATAAATGTTGATGGAATTTTTAGGAAAAAAGGTAACTACACAAATGCTTACCTCATATCTCCTAATATAAAACCAACCAAACTTATAGTAGGAAATTGCATTATTGCACAAACTCTTAGAGGATAACTCTATATGTTACCTACCAAATAGGGTACCTACATAATGTTTTACGAAACCTAGAGAAATGTTTATAGAATTTCTAGGTAAAAAGGTAACTACACAAATTCTTACCTCATATCTCCTAATCTAAAACCAACCAAACTTATGGAAGGAATTTTTGTTATTACACAAACTCTTAAAGGATAACTCTATATGTTACCAAACGCATAACAAATAGGGTACCTACACAACGTTTTACAAAATATACAGAAATGTTGATGGAATTTTTAGGAAAAAAGGTAACTACACAAATGCTTACCCCATATCTCCTAATCTAAAACCAATCAAACTTATGGTAGGAAATTGTTTTATTACACAAACTCTTAAAGGATAACTCTATATGTTACCAAATACATAACAAATAGGGTACCTACACAATGTTTTACGAAACCTATATAAATGTTTATGGAATTTCTATAAAAAAGGTAACTACACAAATTCTTACCCCATATATCCTAATATAAAACCAACCAAACTTATGGTAGGAAATTATGTTATTACACAAACTTTTAACGTATAACTCTATATGTTACCAAACTCATAACAAATAGGGTACCTACATAAATTTGTACAAAACCTACCGAAATGTTTGTGGAACTGGTAGGAAAAAAGTAACAACACAAATTCTGACCACATATCACCTAATCTAAAACCAAGCAAGCTTATGGTAGGAACTTGTATTATTATACAAAGTCTGAAAGGATAACTATATATGTTACCAAACTCATAACAAATAGGATACCTACACAAATTTGTACAAAACCTACCGAAATGTTTATGGATCTGGTAGGAAAAAGGTAACAACACAAATTCTGACCCCATATCACCTAATCTAAAACCAAGAAACTTATGGTAGCAACTTGTGTTATTACACAAAGTCTGAAAGGATAACTCTATATGTCACCAAACTCATAACAAATAGGGTACCCACACAAAGTTGTACAAAACCTACCAAAATGTTTATGGAACTGGTAAGAAATAAGGTAACAACACAAATTCTTACCCCATATCACCCAATTTAAAACCAACCAAACTTATGGTAAGAACTTGTGTTATTACACAAAGTCTGAAAGGATAACTCTATATGTTACCAAACTCATAACAAATAAGGTACCTACACAAATCGTTAAGAAACATACACAAATTATTATATATTGTGTATAAAAAAGTAATAACACAAAAGCTGATTTGAGTTAAACAAAAAATAGTGTTAAGAGTTGGTACTGGTAATGAAGGATCCGTACTATTGTGTACCATCGGTACCATTTTAGTTCACTGCCTACATAAATTCATACCATTTGTATTGACACTCTTGTATGTGAACCGGTATTAATCCACAATTTAGACATACATCTTCATGGTATATAGTCGGTAGCACAAGAACAATTTCTATATCATACATATAAATAGTAGGTTTTAAATAAAAATCACTTGAAAAATTATTTTAAACTTATTTTTAATGACTAAAGTTTTATAGAAGTCTTTAAAGGAAAATTGTTCTAAACCATTGGAAACAATTGTTCTAAGCACTAAGAAAATTTGTACGATTAACAGTATCAAAAGACAATAGACAAATAAGATGATAAGCACAATATAAGTAAAAGTCAAGGGTAATCCAAAATATTCATAGTTACATAAGATCAATGTCATATTTTAAAATAAATGAATAATGTAGAATATTCAAATATATCCAAATCATTCAAAATGAAACTACAAAATTAAAAACTTCAATGCAACAAAAAAAATCCAAACTGTAATCCATAAATTCATAATGACAACCAAAGACATAGATGCAAATCATGAAAAACAAGAGAAACAAATCCATCAAGCATCTGATGCCTGTGGTGGGTCAAAGTACGAGAACGGAGCTCGAAAGTTAAAAAGTTCCGAAAGAGAGCGACAACCTCATCAAACAAAGGGTTGAACCAATAAATAAATTAACTACAAACTTCCTCAAGTCTAACAAAGAGACATTGTTAAAGAAATTGGATAAGTCAACCTGCAAATAAATAAATAAATATGTTTGCAACAATTCAATCTCAATTCTCAATAAATTTTATTAACCAAAGCGATAAGTTTAAAGATTATATACATATATATTATTATTAAAAAGGAAAAAGAGCTTGAAAAATAAAATGTGCGTAAGTATAATGTTAAACAAGAGTTGCAATAAGGCAATATATATATAATTATATTAAATTTCATATGTAAATATATACAAAGATGAGAATAATATATAAGTATGTGGTTTTAAAAAATTGAAATTTTTATGTTATATGTAAGAACAATACAGATACTACATGATACTTTTACTCAAATTTCTACATTCGTTCAAATGGTATTGATATTGCAAGAACAATACTGATACCAAAATGCAGGAAATGTCTCGAAAATGGTCCTCAATCTAACTCTAACCTTCTCATAGTGTCCCTAAGACTATACCTAAAGCCACCAACGTTGTTCATGCGTCATTTAACATCATTAGCAAGCATTTCTAACATCAATCTCATCTAAAGAATATTGATTCACGAATTCCAACATGACATGCTTTAGTACACATTTAACCTACAAGACTCATTTTTTTTACTCATATGCATCATACTAGTAATGAAAGCGTTTTATCTTGCACAAAACACCCTAAAGGTGGCTCCTTTATCCCCCTTTTTAAGCTTGCTCCTTGCCTATACTTTTGGAAGACTCTCCTCTTTCGTTAACTATTTAACAATCATCATAGAAATGCATAAGGATTAATGGAAGGATGAAAGACAAAATCATTTCTCAAATTCCTTCAAAACCTTTCTTAAGTCATAACCCCAATGAAACCCTAGCCACCCCATAACACTCATATATAGAGACATAGATCTTATTTTTTAAGCTTGATATGTGAAGATGAAGAATCTTACCTCAGATATTACTTTACTCCAACTCCAACTCAATGAAATTGGGGTTGAAGAAGATGAAAGAAAGAAAATGTGAGTTTGTAAAAAAATGTCGTTTGATTTCCCCCTTTTTCTTTCTATAAGGTTAACCATTTAACCTTTATCCCATTTACCTTTTTTTGGAATTTTTTTCTTTTTTTAATCCAACAGCTCAGATTTTATTATACTCAATCTAAAGGTCATATCGGTACTGCCATTTTAGCCTTTTTTAAGGTGTTTTCTTTTAGATTTTCCCTTATTTTCGTGGTTGCCTCTAGGAGTGTAAATGAACCGAGCTTGAACGAACAAGACTATGTTCGTGTTCGTTTGTTTATTTTTAAAGGTGTTCATATTCGGTTCGTGTTTGTTTACATTTTTAATAATGTGTTCGTGTTCGTTTTTTTTATTTTTTAAGGTGTTCGTGTTCATTTGTTTAGTGTTCACGAACGTGTTCATTTAAGTGTTCGCGGACATGTTTGTTTCTTCGCTCGCGGATATGTTTGTTTATATGTTCAAAAATGTTAACTAAATTAACAATAAATAAATAAAATAAAAGCAACAAAATAAAACTTACATTTCAACATGAACTTATATAACATCCTTAGCAACAACAAAAAGTAATATTTAGATACATCTACAAGCATTTTCACCCAAAAAACGAGCTTATAAACAAGTCTATAAACGAGCCTGTTCGTAAACATAAACGAACCGAACACACCACAGTTCGTGTTCATTCATTTATTAAACTAACATAAAAATTATGTTCATACTCGTTTATTTAGTATAAACGAATATTATACGAATGATTCGTCGAACTTTTTGTTCATTTACACTCCTCTGTTTTTCTATCGACTCCAACACTTTATACTCAGTTTATTCACTATTTTTATATTATAATCAGTATTATTATTTTCTGTTTTGAATGTATACTGAAAATAGTTTAAATATTTTGATAAAAAAATAAATAATGCATTTTGATTTATATATGAATTGTTGTTTCTTAATTGTTTTCTATAAAAATATACCAAACTGAAAATATCTCAGTAAAATAATATCTTATTTTTCCCTTTTTATTTCATGAAAACCGAGGGATTGTATGATGTTTTTATGTTTTTTTAGAATGAGTCTATAACTGGCATCGCACACCGCTAAATACTACTAACGCAATACATCGCTGAACAATATTAAATTTTCAATGACTTTCAAATAAAAATTAAAAATTCGCATGACTCAACTTACAATTAATAATTATAAAATTAGAATTAAATTATTTTTCATATTTTTATTTTATACTATTTTTAAATTTTTATTTTTCAAATAATTGGATCATATTCTCACCATACTCAAACCCTAGATAAACAAACCCTAAATCTTTTTCTCCTCCTTGCCATCGCAGCCGTCGTGCTGCCGTTATCCCAACTGCTGTCGGCGACATTGCCATCGCCGCCACTGCCATCCTTTAGTGACGCCGTTGACATAAAACTCTGACATATGGCTGAAACTTACCACCTCCAACAATGTTGCACCAAGGGTTAGGAAGACGATATATGTTTGGGGAAGCTTGTTCCTGAGTCGTTTCAGAACCAAGTGCAGAAGAGTTGTTATGTCTAACAATGGCACTAAAGGGCGGCGGCGGCGATGGCAAGAAAGAGAAAAAAGATTTAGGGTTTGTTTATTTAGGGTTTAAATATGGTAGGAATATGATTTAATTATTTAAAAAATAAAGATTAAAAAATAGTATAAAATACAAATAAATTAATTTAATTTTAATTGTAATTTTATTTTGAATAATTATAATTGTATGTTGAGTCTTACGATTTTTTAATTTTTATTTAAAAGTCCCTAAGAATTAATGGTGTTTAGGGATGTATTGCGTTAGTGATTTTAGCGGTGTGCGTCGTCGGTGGTAGAATTTTCCTTTTTTATAACTGATATTATCTTATAATATTAATCAAACTACAATGAAATAACTGCTAGTGAAAGGAATAAAAATCTTATGTTCTTTTTTGAATCATTTTTTATGTCTCGACACTAAAAAATAAATTTTAAACTTTAACCGTAAATTTTAAATCTTAAACCCTAAATCTTAAAAAATACCCTTTATCCCCAATTCTCTAAACCTAACCTTGAATCCTAAACATTATTTTTTAGAGTGTGAGTATAAAAGAAGCAGAAGATTTGGACTCCAGTCAAAGATCTATGTGAAAAATATTCTTGGCTTAATTTATTTTTGACAAGAGTTAAATCGGCTTTATTACAACAATATAAAAAAACAGAAGAGCAAGAACAAGATCCCAAAACAAATAAAAAAAACTACAATAAACCTAAACAACAAGCTTAAAGTAACAAAGCCTTAGGAGCAAGCTTAGAGAACAAAGCAGAAAAAAAAAAAACAACATACATAAACAAAGAACGAAACGAGAAAGATATAACGGGTATACAAAATCGAAACTGAGACCATAATAAAGCCAACATAATTAAATTTTCATCTGCTTGAACACTTCTGGTAACACAGAAGGATAGAACTTTAATAGAAATGTAAAAGAAAGGGAGCCATCGAAAGGTCATCGTGCAAGAACCTTGACCATCCAACAAAAAATCACAACGAAAACAACTAAAAACCATTAAAAAGGAAAAAATCAGCGAAAAGAGAGAGATTCTTCTCGCCCACAACCAGCATGAGCCAGACCATCTTCTCGCAAAGGAGAGTCCAACCAAAAATTAAAATCATCGGGATAGTAGGAATCTATCAAGCTGGTCAAAGACCTACATCGGACAATTAGGCATCACGAAAAAAAGAGACAATCAGCTGAGAAGGAAACGGGCAAAAGAAGATAATGAGAAGAACAAAAACATAAAAAAAAGGATGAAAACTCTTCAAAACTGACCAAGCATCTTCACCCCAAAATGTCAAAAAATCCTAAAAGATAAAAGAGCAGTTAGAGAAGAAAAAAAGGAAGAAGAGATGTTGATCATTAAATTCAATCTGTTCCAAACTTAAGTGTTTCTTTAAAGGTAAAAAATTATTATATCATCTATATATTTGGAACGGTGGTAAGGCCGAGGTCATTACATTAGGTACCCCTTATGCGGGGATAGGGGGTCCAGAAATATCTTTGACGAGTAAATCAAGGATCACTGGGTGTGAAACCAACGAAATCTATAGAGAAACATCTAGAGAAGTATTCAGTTTTGCCATCATATCAGTCGGCGTATTCGCCTCACGGCGGACAAGAGTGAAGTTCAAGAATCAATCCCTATCAAGAATGAGGGCTATGGATCAAACTAAAGCGTATGGGCTCGTGACGGAGGGTGGATCAAGGAGTCGATGAGCATCAACATTATCAAGTTGCACGGTAAGACGATCAATGCCTTATTCCAGGCAAGGGAAATACCTTCAAACACGCCCCATAATTCGGCCTGAAGGACACTAGACTTGCCAATGAACTTGCTGTAGGAGGATAAGAAGTTTTCATTGCGGTCCCGAATTACACCCGCAATGGATCCAAGGCCGGAGGAGAGTGAGACCGCACCGTCGAAATTAAGACATGCCCAACCAGGATTAGAGGGTTGCCATTGGATTAACTCGAGCATTGGGGGATAACGAGCATGGGAGTGGTGTATCGAAGTGGCATAAGATTTAGCCCATTGAACACTCACTTCGAGCAACGAGGCATTGTCCACGTGCTCACCGCAAAACACAATCCTTTTACGCCGCTTCCAACACTGCTATTATTATAATATTTTTACAAATTCATTTTTTACATAAAATATTTCTTTTTTTGTTTTTAATATACATTTTAATTAATTAAAAATATCAAATGTTTCTTTATAAAATTAGATATTTATTTATTTATCAAATCTTCAGTTAAATTGATGTTGTCAATTTAGTCTCAAAATAACCAAATAATCTCATTTACTAAATATCTCATTTATTAAGGATATATAGTTTAGTTTTTCGTACAACATAAAACTATATATTTTTTACAAAATTATTATAAGGTACAACAATTTCTTTGATTTCTTCATTATAATTGTGAAAGAATATATTGAAAATATAATACTTTTTTTAATATTGTATCTTCTTTTTACAGTATAAATCACGATACTAGGAAGTATCGTGAGTCAATCTGGATTGTAAGAAGAAAATAGCAACTCTAAAAACTTCTGATGACCAGGAAGTAGTTCTTTTTGGAGAACGTCAGGGTTTTTTTTATCTAATGTAATATCGGCCCTCAAAGCCGAGAAGATGATCAAAAAGGGGTCCATTGTATACCTTGCTTATATTATTGATTTGAGACAGTCCGACTCTGGGATGGATAAGATCTGGATTGTGAGATGCTTTCTCGATATATTTCCGAAAGAACTGCATGGTGTTCCGCTGAAGCGTGATGAGATCGAGTTTGGTATCGAAGTTTATCCAGGCACAACTCATGTGTCTATAGCACCTTATCGGTTGGCACCGAAAAAACTTAAGAATTGAAAGTTCAGTTGCAAGAATTGCTAAACAGTGGATTTATCTGACCTAGTGTTTCTCCGTGGGGAGCCCCTGTTCTTGTTGTTAAGAAGAAGGACGGGACACTTCGGTTATGTATCGATTATCGGAAGCTGAATAAGCTAACAATCAAGAACAAGTATCCCCTTCCTCGTATTGATGAACTCTTCGATCAGTTTCGGGGAGCTACGGTGTTTTCTAAGATAGACCTGAGATCTAGTTATTACCAACTCAAGGTTAAGGATTCTGACGTGTTCAAAACAGCTTTCCGGACAGGTTACGGTCATTACGAGTTCCTTGTAATGCCCTTTGGGTTGACTAACGCTCTTTCTGCCTTCATGGATATGATGAATAGAGTGCTTCAACCCTATCTTGATCAGTTTGTCGTAGTCATTATAGACGATATCATGGTTTATTCTAAATCTGAGGTTGAGCATGAGGAGCATCTCCGGATTGTTTATGGTCCGTGAAGATATAACACTTCTCTCCATAAAGATAGCGTCTCCAGATCTTGAGAGCAAAGATCACGACAGCAAGGTCATGGGTAGGGTAGTTACACTCATGCGGTTTCAACTGTTGGGACGCATAGGCTACTACCTTACCATCCTGCATCAGAACACACCCCAATCCAGTATGAGAAGCGTCATTGTAGACGGTGTAAGCCTTCCCAGGCCCTGGCTGAATTAGGACCGGTGCTTCAGTCAACACGGTCTTAAGCTTCTCAAAAATAGTCTGATGAGCCTCAGACCAGACAAAAGGAACATTTTTCTCAGAAGTTTAAGTGTGAATTCTGGCTATTAGAGGTGATGTTTTGGGGCATATCATTTCTGCTGAGGGTATTCGGGTTGATCCGAAGAAGATCGAGGCTATCATGAGTTGGAAGCAACCCAAGAATATTTTTGAGATCTGAAGTTTCTTGGGTTTAGCCAGCTATTATTAGAGGTTTGTTGAGGGTTTCTCAGTCACCGCGGCTCTATTGACTAAAATTCTGAGAAAAAATGTTCCTTTTGTCTGGTCTAAGGCTCAATAGACTATTTTTGAGAAGCTTAAGACCGTGTTGACTGAAGAACCGGTCCTAATTCAGCCAGAGCCTGGGAAGGCTTACACCGTCTACAATGACGCTTCTCATATCGGATTGGGGTGTGTTCTGATGCATAATGGTAAGGTAGTAGCCTATGCATCCCAACAGCTGAAACCGCATGAGTGTAACTACCCTACCCATGACCTTGAGCTTGCTGCTGTGATCTTTGCTCTCAAGATCTGGAGACACTATCTTTATGGAGAGAAGTGTTATATCTTCACGGACCATAAGAGTCTGAAGTATCTCCTCACTCAGAAGGAGTCGAACCTGTGACAACGACATTGGTTAGAGCTTCTTAAAGTCTATGAATGTGAAATTGAGTATCATCCAGGCAAGGCTAATGTTGTTGTCGATGCCTTAAGTTGTAATGCCATTTTAGATTTGAGAGCCCTATTTGCTCGAATGGGTTTGTATGAGGATGTCAGTCTTTTGGCAGAACATCGAGTTATTCCTACTCTAATTTGTAATATCTGAGCTGAGCAGTCTTCTAATCTATTCTTGATGCACCGTATAAGAGAGGTTGAAGAAGGCACATCTCAGGACTTCTCTATTGACCAGGATGGTGCACTGTGTTTTCGGGGCCGATATTGTATTCCGAGGAATTCTGGCTTGAAGTAGGTTATCCTTTGTGAATCCTATAATAGTTCTTACTCTATACATCTCGGTGGTGATATGATGTATAAGGATCTTTGAGAGAGATACTGGTGGAAGGGCCTGAAGAGGGATGTTGTTGGGTTTGTGTCAAAATGTTTGACTTGTCATAAGGTAAAAGTATAGCATCAGCGTTTGTCTGGGTTACTTTAGCACATTGAGATTCCTCAGTGGAAATGAGAGCGTGTGATGATGAATTTTTTCAGTGGTCTTGCTTTGACTCCCTTAAAGAAAGACTCTATCTGGGTTGTTGTTAATCGGTTGACTAAGTCTGCACACTTCATTAATGTTCAAGTTAACTATTCTTTGAGTAGGTTAGCTAAGCTTTACATCTCGAAGATTGTTAGATTTTATGGGGTACCTTTGTCTATTATTTCTAATCGGGACCCAAGGTTCAAGCGAAGTTTTGGAGGTCTTTTCATACTGCTTTGGGTACTCGTTTGAATTTTAATACTTCATATCATCCGCAGACCGATGGCCAGTCTGAACGGGTAATCCAGATTCTTGAAGATATGTTGAGGGGTTGTGTTGTAGATTATAGAGGCAGTTAGGAGGATTTCTTACCGCTTGCAGAGTTCACTTACAATAATAGTTACCGGGCTATTATCAAGATGGCATCGTATGAGGCTCTATACGGACGTAAGTGTCGTACCCCTATTGGCTAGACCGAGCTTAATGAGTACAAATTGTTGGGACCGAATATCGTACACGAGGCTGAACAGACTGTTAGATTGATTCGGGATCGGCTTAAGGCTGCTTTTGACAAATAGAAGACTTATACTGATTTAAGACGTCGGGACATAGAGTATGAGGTAGGAGATGGGGTCTTCTTGAAAGTATCTCCGTAGAGAAAGGTACTTCGTTTCGCTCGGAAAGGTAAGCTGGGTCCTCGCTTCATTGGCCCTTACCGTATCATTCGTCAGGTTGGACCAGTTGCCTATCAGCTTGAGTTACCACCAGAACTGAAGCGTATTCATGATGTCTTCCATGTTTCAGTGTTGAGACGCTATCATGTTGATCCGTCTCAAATTATTCTTGTGGAGGAGATTGAGATTCGTCCCAACTTGCGTTTCAAGGAGAAGCTAGTTGAGATTCTTGCTCGGGATAAGAAAGCTCTTCGGAGGAAAACCATTAAGATGGTCAAGGTCTTGTGGCGAAATCGTGGTCAGGATGAGGCTACATGAGAGCCCAAGGCTATTATTAAAGCTCAGTATCCACATCTTTTTGATCCAGGTAAATTTCGAGGCAAAATTTCTTTTAAGGAGGGGAGAGTTGTAACACCCCAATTTCTCCCCAAATTAAAAACCCTGATTAGTAAAAAAAATCCCTAATTCATAACCCTAATTGAAAACTGGGAAATTAATTGAATTTTTTCTATCTTTGTGACCTACTTGAAGTAATCTAGAAATTCTGTGGTCACTATGTAACGCAGGCGAAGTTAGGGGCCTTTGGTTGTAATTTACCCTTTTTCCCTAGGGTATTTATACCCTCTTATAACACCCAAAAAATCCCCTATGCTACCATTTGAAACCCTAGTCGCATACCTCCCTCAAAAATTCTTTGAAAACTCTAGACCCTCCCCCATTGTTTTCCGGTGAAGCTCTGACCGGATCTAACCGATGTGCGCAGCTTGCACGACCATCACCCTTATCACCCTCTTTCCCTCATCTTTAAAATCTATTCAGTCGTTCACCTCTGTTAACCGTCCCCTGTTCAAAAATCAAAGTTGGCCGTTTGGCTCTCTCTCATTCGCCACCGTCGTTTTGTTTTGTATTCGCGTTGGGTAAGCATTCGTGTTTGGTTGTTGTTTTATTATTTTGATGTGTTGTGTGGTCAAAATAAGAGACCATTATGGTCACTGGAATGCATCACCAGCGATCGAACCGTTAAAAGGGTTTGGGAACCCTAAACCTCGTTGCATTGCACATGTGTAAAAGGGGTACTGGGCCATCAGGTTCTTCCATGTAAGGAGCCAATGCCCATGTGCCTTGGGCGTGTTTTTGGGTTTAAGCCAAGCTAGTGTGGAGGGCCCAAAGGAGGGAAAGAGCCCAAAATGTGCCAGCTCTTTAGGAAGGAACCGGACCAAGCAACGACCCGAACCGGGTCAAACCTAGATCGAAGTAGTGAACCGTGACCTGACCCGACCCGTTGACCCGAGCTGACGTCAGCATTTACTTTTTGGCTGACATCAGTGTTGACTTTTTTGGCCAAAGTCAACTTTACGTTTTTTGACATTCTAATTTTAAATTCACTATCTGTTTTGCCAAATTCAAACCCAAAAGACCATTTTACTATTTACAATTAATTGTATTTACTATTTTAAGAATTTTAGATGTTAGAATCTGATTCGAATATGATTGTGTTCAGGTGATGTTGACTCGGAGACTGAAAACCTTTCTCTTCCTCTACCGGTTCGACCTTTTTTGCACAGCCTACGAGTTCTGCACGTAAGTATGGTTTCGTTTAATGGTTATGCTAGTGTGGCATAGTAGTAGTAGTAAATAATTGTGTTTTGTTGACCTCGTAGATGTTGACTCTTTCTGACCTAATACTAGAGCTAAGCGTGGGAGACGTCACTCTCGACGTTGAGTTATTAGCTGCCTAAGGTGTGTCTCTTTTTGTGCTACATTATTTCTGTGCTCTGTGCTATGTGGGCATATGTGTATATGTGATTGATAAAATTGTTTGAATGATTTATGAATTATGTTATACATTGGGTGATGACATGCCATGCACCACATATTAGAATCGGACTGAATTAAATATTATACATATATTGTACACCACTTGAATATTAGATCGGATATACACTCGAATTTGGAAAATAAAATCGAAACATAACATATCATTTGGGTTGGGAAAATTGTACGGGGAAGTTCAGTTGGTTTACCATTCGGGCTGAATTTCGCTTCGGATCAGTGGCTCCACCCTCAAGTCGAGGTTCCACTTCGGATGGTGACGATGTAGTTAGAGTGGTTCTGGGGAACCTTACTCTTCGGATGGTGTATGGAGTTGGGTGCATGACATTACATTTATGTCTCTTATTATATGCACATGTATAATGAAATGACTTTTAAACTATGTTTGTTGCTCAAATTTCTATTATGTGTTTTGATCTGCACTTTAGAGACACACTGAGCTTCATAGCTTACTCCCCCTAGTTCTTCTTTCAAATACTCAGGTTTAGGCGTACGGTACTTGAAGGATCTCATATCTTCAGATTTATACACGTTTATCAGTATGATTATTCAGAAATTTATACATTATTATTGTTATTATTTCAATTAAATTTTGTATTTGGGACTCAGGACATTATAATTATTTAAGACTTATTGGTTTGACATGCATTATTTGGATTTCTTTTAGATTTTATAATGACTTTTAGAATTTTGCTAAACGATTACGTTTTATTTAAATGATATAATTTTGTGGTTCGTATCTTTTATAATTAAGTTGTAATTTGAATTAATAAACCTAATAACCTTTCTTGAGGGACAAGTTTTTCAAACTTAACTTCCAAGTTTCGACTTAAGAAATTAGGTCAAATTTAGGAGGTAACAGTCTGGCGACTAGACCGGGTCTAAGAGGTTACATTTGTTGGTATTAGAGACAATTTATGATTGTTGGGAGGTGGGTTATAGTTTTTGATGTATTGTTGTTGAATGATTCTATTGTATGGCAAGCACGGTGTATGATTTTGTGAGTTATGGATTGAAATGTGCTATGCTGGTGAGATAGCTTGGGGACACATTGCCTTATTACTACTAGTGTAAAATGATTTTTGTTTTGAAATGTGAGCACCTTGGATTCTTGCTTCAAGTTGGTCTAATTATTATTTAATTATATTTTCATGCTATAAATTCATATTTTTGAGTATGCCATCGAGACAAGAGCTGAGGTCAAATATGTCCATGTTTCTTAAAGAGAATGATGAGATATGGATCAATATAAGATTGAGGTAGTTATGGTTTGGGATTGAAAGGATGTTGAGGCTTATGCTGCGAAGTTATCTCGGTTGTGTTTTTAGATTAGGGGTTGAGGATGCTTGGATTCTGGAAGTTTATGTTGTTAGGGATCTTTTCCTGAGATGTTCTAGATGATGTTATTGGTGTTGTCTTTTGATTGTGAAGTAGGTTCAGTATTGAGACATACTTTGGTACGGTGCCCAAATTCTTTTGAGCTATGAGGGCGAGCGATAGGAAAGTGTAGAAGTGATGGTATCTTCATGTTGTGATGTGTTGAGATGAAGCTTGTCAGATAATCAAGTTTGGCTAATAGGCTTTTTAGCAAAACGTCCGTCCATAATTAAGCCGGGTGCAAGTTTTGGCAAGTTGAATGAGATGTTCCAGGGTTGCAACTATGTTGTGTAAGTTCGGTCTAAAAATGTTGTTAGTAAGTGTAAATTGTTAAACATGCATAATACAAAACACTTATATGTATATGTTTAAATATGTCATTACATTCATATATTTGGGCATGACACTAGAGGTTTTGCATTTATGTGCATAGGCATCTATGAGGGCATATAGGTAAACATGCATACATATGTTCACACTTACAGATGACTTTTCATGGATCGATAAAACTTTGATAGAGGTTAGCCTAGCAAGGAGGTTCTTTAGGATCTTATAGGGTGGATTTTTGGAGGTTGAAGTTGTGTTAGATTTGAAGCGAGCAAGGTTGGTGTTAGGAGTGTGTGGCTTTTGAGGATTAGTTGATTGCTGTCGAAATTCGTTGAGAAATTTTCCTCGGATGGTGTATCATTAGTGAATTGTGACAGTAGAGATATTTTGTGGTTTATAGGATCACATTAGGCGTGATTGTCCTCAGTTAGCTAGGGAAGGACAAGCTACTGCACCTGTTGTTGTACTATAGAGAGGCCATGGGAACAGTCGAGGTTATTTTTACCTTAGGGAGGATGGTCAGAGGACAGTTGCTCATACCGTAGCGGTTTAACTTGAAGGTGGTAGACCGGTAAGGGTTTTCTCATATCGTGTGGGAAGGAATGATACATATATGATTGTAGGTACATTTACTTTGCAGTCCATACCATTGCTTTCTTTGATAGATTTTGGTTCTACACATTCATACATCTTGTGCGAACATGCATGTTGCTTAATTTACCATTAGAGGTGTTAGATGTTGGTATGCGGGAAACTAGTTCTTATGGTGAGACAGTAGTTGCTAGGAGGTTGTATATGAGACGTCTTTTGATGGTTCAAGGTCATGTATTTGAGGCTAATTTGATGGAGTTGCCGTTTTATGGTTTTGATGTAATCTTGGGGTGGATTGGTTGTCTGAACATAGGGCTGTGGTTGATTTTGAGACCAAGCGAGTTTCGTTGAAACTTGCTGAGGATTACAAACTGGTGGTTGTGGGCGAGAATGCTAAATTCTTATCCAATGTTGTTTTAGCTTTAGAAGCGCGGAAGTTGTTGGAGCTTAGGGGTCAAGCATATATAGATTATGTTATGAACCCAAATATGAAGAATGCTTGAGTCCAGGATATCCGTATCGTTTGTGATTTTCCATGAGTGTTTTCTTAAGAGTTGTCAGGATTACCACCAGATAGAGAGTTAGAGTTCTATATTGGGACGTACGCGGATATGGCTCTAGTGTCAATTGCATCGTATCGTATAGCACTGAAGGAGTTGAAGATGCAACTTTAGGAATTGTTGGACCATGGTTTCATTCGGCCTAGTGTGTCACCGAGGGGAGCACCAGTGTTGTTTGTGAAAAAGAAGGATGGCACGATGAGAATGTGCATTGATTATCGGTAACTGAACAAGTTGACGATTAAGAATAAGTATCATTTCCTGAGGATCGGTGATTTGTTTGATCAGTTTAGGGGTGCTACGGTGTTTTCCAAGATTGATATGAGGTCTAGATATTATCAGTTGAAGGTGAAGGATAAAGACGAGCCGAAAATAGCTTTTCGTACGCGTTACTGGCATTATGAGTTCTTAGTGATGCCGTTTGGGTTGACAAATGTGCCAGCAGCTTTCATAGATATGATGAATCAGGTGTTCCGTAAATTATTAGATCAATTCGTGGTAGTGTTCATTGATGACATTCTCGTGTACTCTTGTACTAAGGAATATCATGATCGACATTTACGAATTGTGTTGAAAGTTCAGTTGGATAATAAGCTTTATGCGAAGCTGAGCAAGTGTAAGCTTTGGATCAAGCAAGTGGTTTTTCTTGGTCATGTTGTTTCGTCGGAATGTATCCGGGTGAATCTGCAGAAGATTGAGTCAGTTGTGAATTAGAAGCAACCTTAGTCGATGTCAAAGGTTTGTAGTTTCTTAGGGTTAGCAAGGTATTATCGACGCTTCGTTGATAGTTTTTTGAGGTCCTTTGACGAAGTTGTTGCAAAAGGATGTAAGTTTTGAGTGGACTGAGAGTAGACAACAAGCTTTCGATAAGTCGAAGGAAACTTTGACGCAAGCTCCAATCTTGATTCAATCTGAACCAGGGAAAGAGTTTGTGGTTTATAGCGATGCATCCTAGGTTGGCTTGGGGGTGTGTTGATACAAGTAGGAAAGGTTTTGCTTATGCATCTAGGCAATTGAAAGTGCACGTGCGCAATTATCCTACGCACGATATTGAGCTTGTTGCGGTGTTGTTTGCGTTAAAGATTTGGCGGTATTATCTTTATGGGGAGAAGTGTATTGTGTACACGGACCCCAAGAGTTTGAAATATTTGATGTCGCTAAAGAAGGTGAATCTTAGGCAATGGAGATGGTTGGAGTTGCTCAAGGATTATGATTTGACGATAGAGTATCATCTGGGTAAAGCTTATGATTTGACTATAAAGTATCATTAGGGATCGGTACGCGAGGACCAGTCTCGGCTCAATTTGGGAAAAAAATGCCAAGGTGTACCGATATGCTTGATAACCGTATTGGTACGCATAGCTAAAAAATTGGCATGGTGTTGGTACACGGGTACCTGTACTAGTACGCCCTTTGGCTATTGGAATCCCCTATTTTGAATATTGAGCATCCGTATCGGTACGCTTAAGGACCATACCGATACACCTTTAAAATTTATATACGTATCGATACGGGGTGTTAGTGTACCGATACACATTTAGTTATTTTCGTTAAAATGTTTTCTGAAGTTTGAATCTTTGCAGTTTAGTCCCTATTTCTTGATCATGCAATTAAATAAGTTTGGGTGATTATTTTAAGTTGAAATTTATCCACTAGGCATGAAACTTGACTAATTAAGGTTTGATAACCCTAATTTTAAAGAAGACCTTACAATTATCTGTAATTGCAATTTGGTCCCTAAAATGCAATCTCGTGCAATTGGATGCCAATTCGACGACCGATTGAGTTGTAAATTTCACCGTTTCCAGCATGATCACTTTAGGACTTAATTATGCATTTAGATAAGATAAAATAAAAATGGATCGTTTTCTAAGTAATTCATCCAGGTTTGTCTCGGCAACGCCAATGTAGCTCGCTCAGTTCGGTCTGACGACTAGACTGGGTCAAGGGGGTTACATAGTTAGTTGTATCGATACCCATTTTACCCGTATCGATATGCCCCTTTGTTTTCCCAAAACTCCAAACTCCAGTAGCTAAAATGAGTCTCGATATGGCTTAGACTGTACCGATATTGAAGGGTCAATATCGATATGCATGTATCGTGTACTGATACCAAGTGTAAAATTGTCCAATGACTCTTTCAATTTTGAGGTAGCTACCGATACCCGAAGCCCGTGTATCGATATGCTCTGTACCAGACTGCATGTAATGTTGGAAATAAAGTCCCCAACGCTCTAATCACCCCTAACGGCTTGTAACAATCATAAAGCCATTAGAGGGTTTAAAAGATATCTCCAAGCATCCATGGAAGTAGAATAAAATAACTTGCTAACAGACAATGAAAGAGAAAGTGTCCTAGAGCTTAAAATTGTCATATTTGTTGTAAAAAAACTAGTTAGCCAAATTATCACATTAGCTCAAGTGTTTAGAATTTTTGGTGGAAGCTTAATAGTGCAAACACATTAGCCTTGCAAGAGTTTTCATTGCTTGCTAATTTGTATTCTTTTTGTAAGAGAGTTTTTCTAGACGGTCTAAGTCTAGGTTTGTGAGGGTTATCTCCTTGAGCCCAGAAAAAGAAAAAAAATAAATTAGTGAATTTGTGGAAAATTCTTAGTGTGGATAGCTAATGTAGTGGAGGTAGACTTGGTTTAGAAGTCAAAACCACTATAAATCATTGTGTCACTATTTTTATTACTTAACATTTCATCCACCAAAGCAAAAATCCAATTCACCCCCTCTTGGCATATTCGGTTGATCGTTCGAGCTTCCCAACATTTGTATTGTAGGTTCCTTAATATTTTTACCTAAAACTAAATTTATATCTCTAAATTCTTTCTATGTTTGTATTATATACTTTTAAGTTTTAAATTTTTCAAAAATATTTGTATTAATTAGTTAATAAAAGATTCGAAAGAAAAAAGAGATTAATATTTTTAATTTTTTTGGTGATAAACTTTAATATATATATCCAAATATTTCTATCTTAAAACTAACTTCAAATCACTACTTTTTGTGTTTAGATTATGTATTATGAACTTTTAAATTTTATGTGTTTACTATATGATTTTTTAAAACTTTTAAATTTAAAAATAAATAAATAAAAAATGTGAAGCGGGTACCCGACTAAAGCGGGACGACATGTAATACCTGAAAGAACCGGGTACCCGACAATGAACACCCCTAGTGATCAGGGATGGAGTTAAAAAAATTAGATTGTTGTGTCAAAATTTAAAAAAAAAATCCATATGAATTTTTTTAAGTAAATAAATGATGGAGGTTAATTTTCTTCAAGAAGTATTAATGGTAGAATTTTGTGACACAAGTTGTGCAAAATTAATTTTACACAAGTCTGCATATTTATACTATAACTCAAATCCTAAATTCCTAACCCTAAACCTTAAAAACTAAACCATAAACCTTAAACCCTAAATTTTAAACACTAACCTTAAATTCCAATCCCTACAATCTAAACCTCTAAAATCTTAACCCCTAAACTAAAATCTTAACCTATAAAATTAAAAAACACGTATAAACTAAAGTTTTCATAGCCTGTGCGTCAAAAAATTTTCCGAGTACTAATACTCTTTTAGAGTGATGTGAATATTTTTTTAAAGTGATGTTTATTTTTATTTTCTACTGTTTTTATATAAAATTCAAAAATTGGGGATGTAAACTGATGTTCTATTTCCTTTAGGCTTTAATGACTCTGCCAGTGGGTGTGGTGTCAAATGTCAATAGAAATGGGGTCTGTTGTCAACCTTACAATGCCCGAGTAATTAGGGTTAACTATGGATGCTGTGCTTTAGAGGGATGATAAGATTACTGTCATTTAACTAACATTAAATAAGTGAATTCGTGTATTGATCTAATGAAAAGTTGTACAACTAACATTTTAGAAGTTTAAACGGTTGTTATATACTTATATTTCCCTGCTTTGCTTGTGTTGATCCAATTCCATGTATAGATTATAGTGCAAGATCTCATTGTAATATGTTCGAATAACTTACCATATCTCAACACTATCTCTCTAAAAAGTATTATGAGTAAAAATTAAAGATTAGTTTCTATGACACTTTTCTGAATAAATACCTAACAAAAATACAGAGTTTATGGAGATATTCCAAAGCACAGATGATCCAGGATCATCTTTAGGTGGATATGATCAATATTCCAATAATCAAAGCATCAGATACAATATACATCTGCTAAAATATAATTGATCATTCCACTGAGTGTCATACTCCATTATTGCACCTACTGAGCTAATAAAGCCCAGAAATTCATGAACAGTCTTTATTAAGTTGCCATAGCTGTTTTGCGACATCGGTTATCATCGGTCGAATCTCCGGATTTTCTTGCGTGCAACAAAGTGCAATCTTTGCAAAAGTTACCAACTCATCACTATTGATTCCTTCGCTTAACATATTTTGATCCACGGTTTCGGTTAACAGGTTGTTCTCTACAGAATTCAACACAACTTCTCTAAAGGTGGTTTTCAGTTCCTCCACATTGTGATCCCCAGATTTTTTTCTAGTCAAAAGCTCAAGTAATAGTATGCCAAAGCTAAAAACATCAGCCTTTTCATTTACTTTGCATTCCAAAACCTCAGGTGCTATGTACCCAACTATCCCCGAAATCATGTCTTCTACAACGTGCGATTTTCCCTTCGGAATGGCTACGGAGAGTGAGAAATCGGCAAGCTTAGCAACATAATTTGTATCTATTACTATGGATACAAGCGAAAGACCTCGATTAATAACAGGACTAGACAAAGCAGTATGAAGATATGCAACGGCATTGGCAATGTCCGCTGCGATCTTTAGTCTAGACTTCCATGGTAATGGCTCTGGCTCAAGTTGCCCCTCACAAACATCAAACATTAACCTCTTGAGATTTCTTTCACCCCCAAATTCATAAACAAGCACTGGATTTTGAGTCTCTAAGCAGCATCCAATGAGTTTTAGAACATTCTTGTGAGCACTCATTTGTGAGCTAATTACAATATCGGTTATAGCCGTTTCGAGACATTTGTTATGGCTTTTGTACCTTTTCACAGAAATATCGCGACCCCGCAGAGAACCTTTGTATAACACGAAATGAACATACCTCGAAATTTCCTGACCGACGTTGTAACCGTTCGTTGCTTGGCTCAGCTCCTCGGCGGAGAAAGTTCGAATAGGATTGCATTTACCATCAGATGAGGCAATAAGCTTTTCAAGTAACACGCTTCCATTCTTCATCAACGGTCCCTCGTCCTTGCTTTGCCTTTTGATTCCGAGAAATGATCCAATCTTGCTTCCCTTAGACATTACACAGAGCAACTACATACAAAGATGCTAAATAAGAGACTAATAAACTGGAATTATGGTACAGATGAAAGAGCATTCAACCGTTATGTTATACAGAGCATCCAAACAAGGAATTCTAGCTTTCTGCTAAATTGATAAAAAAACAAGGATAAGTTGCAGAAATACTAAAAAGGGGACCAAAAATAGGAACCTGTAATTGTTGAACTAGGTACTCGAGGGACAAAGTAGCAGCGGAGCGAAGCACATCTTGGGGTGTTTGTGCAAGAATAAAATAAAAGGCAAGAGCAAAATCCCGAAAATGTAATATCATTGCGTGATAAGAGTTGATTGGGCTAGCATAGACATTCATAGGAAGCTTCCTTTAAAACCCATAGAAAGGCAGGCAGCTTTCTCTGACTTTCTGTCTTCAATGATGGTTATTTAAATCCATTCAACAAAAATCCTATTTACCTTTTTGGATGTTTCTTTTTACAATAACTCAAAAAAATTAAATTTTAAGCCTTATCATTAAATTTTAAATTCTAACACTAAAAATATATATCTTATGCTCAATACTCTAAACCTTAATCTTATACTTTAATCTTAATTTTTTAGTGTTAAAATATAAATAAAATTATTAAAAAGATAGATATTTTATATTTAGATCTTTGGAGTCACCAATAAGCCCAATTGCCACAATTTTGGGCCCAATTTCACTGGACCAATTTAATCTCACTCCTAATTGAATTCAGACAACTTTTATTGTCTCATACAATCAAATGAGATGTTTTACATCATTTATCAATTAGTTTAGTAAGATGGAATGTTAAGTTTTTAAGTAAAATTTTATATTAAAATTATAATGTTGTGAATGGGAAATTTGAGTTGAAAAAATTATTTTTATAACCTTTACAATAATCTATCTGATTTAGTTGTTTAATAAATTAAATATCAACGATTATAAAAAAATAACGACAATGTTTGACATGTAGCAAATATCTAATAGCTATAGCGGATTGCATTAATTGATTTGACTAGCAAATTGTATCAGCTTATTGTATAAAAGTGTTTGGTAAAATTAACCAATAACTGAATCATTTGAACAAAATGACATACAATGACATGTTTATATTTAATACTTGTTTTAATAGTTTATTAGTTATTGATATTTTGTATCAACTAATATTAATTAGATTATGAAAATTATTTTTTAATAAAAAATTACTAAGCATATTTGAAGGAAATATATACATTAATTTTTTAATTATGAAATTATCTTTTTAATATATTTTTATTATCAAATTTAGAGGTATATATTAATTTTTTATTTATAATTTTATCTTTTTAGTTTTATTAGTTATTCAAATGCAGGTTATTTAGAAAAAAGTTGTAATTGACAATGACAAAAGAGTCTTTACACCTCTTATATCTAACCATTTAGCCCAAAAACTCTTAAAATGAGCTTTTTTAGTTTGAGAGATTTCACCTAAATCTGCTCTTATAATCCTCTATTTACCAAACATCCAAATTTACAGATTTGACTGGTCAAAACTCCAAAAATAGTTCAAATCTCTAATTTTAACTCAAAAAATTATTTATCAACATGACCAACATGTCTTACAATTTCGCTTCGCACTACAAAAATGACATATGCCGACAGTAAAAAAATCATGCGTAAAACACTTAAAATTCGTTGATATATGGTTCAAAACCCTTTATTGATGGACAAATTCGACAGACAAACAATCGTCAGTAAAACACTAGTCGGTATATATCTATAACGACAGAAACAAACGTCTCTATAGATGTTGGACCCTATATTGACAGACAAATCCATGTTGTATGGCACCGACCGGCGAAAGATAGGGTTGTGTTGCCTATCTTTGGGAAAATGTCGTCTGCTGAGCTAAAGCTTATCAAAGGCTAGAAAGTAATCCACCCAATCGTTTTGAGGAGGTATGGACCCTTGAAAATGTTTGGGTGCACTGCTTGAAGGGGAAAAGTCCCAATGGGTGGGACGAAGAAGATTTTAATGTGTTTCTAGAGGGCTATCTGATGAATGTGCCTATTCATGTGGAGGCTTGGCCCATTGGTGATGGGGGTGATGAACGAGTTACGAAGGTTCTTCTAGGTGACGAAGATGAATCATGCAACTTCTTTTTAGAGCATATTAGCGTTCTCACTCGCCTCTGGAGATATCATGAAGAAGATGTCCCCATGAGGGGTTAGTGGGGAAGTCGTTGCTATTGCTTCAAGAAGTTGTGTTAATGTGAGTCCATCCAGCTCTGATCGTAGTAAGGGGGTAAAGAAACGAGTGGTTTTGAGTTCATTAGCCGCTTCTAACTCGGAAGACAAGGAAACTGTTTGCGTTTGGAATACAGGTCGAAAAGGCGAATGAATACTGTAATAGTTTGTTATGGCTTTAAAGGAGAATGAATTCTTTCTGCTTATATAAGTATTGTGGCTCATTGATCTTCTTTTTTTGTTTTTGTTATATGTTTTCTAGAGGTTGTAGCTTCTCCTTTGCGAGTCATTGGTGATGAAATGGGGATCGAATTACGGTGCTGGATACTCCGCTCTTTGTGGCGAGTAGCAATCCAATGGGTTCGCAAGGGCTGGTAACAATGGCGCCCACGAATGCTTTTAGCAACGGAGAAGTAATTTTGCCTTATTCGGTAGCGTTAGCTACTACAACAATGTCTTTGGTGGACATAATTCTCGTTGCTCTTTATGTGGGGATTTTCTCTTATAGCCAAAGTGCATCTGTGGGCGTGCTAGCGAATGTCGTAAAGGTTGTGCGAGGAAGTGTGGCAAGGCAAATGAGGGCTTACGGCTCAAAGGGGCGTCCATTGGGTGCCAAGGAAAAGATGCTGGGAAAAAGGCTCGTGTTTTATGCTGGGGTTATAAAATTTTGCCTGAGTTGAACTGTGGTGCTCGACCTGTTTCGCTCAAATTTTACAGTTCTTCTTACAAGGCCACGACCGACGCTATTGAGGGTGTTGCTCCTGCCGGCTTGGGTGCCAGTCTGTCTACAGCTTGTGTTCCTTTAGGTGTTTTGAGTGATGCGTTGCTGTTACTTTTCGTTTAGTAGCTTTGCTACTCAGTTTGTGACAAAGTTTTGCTTATTAGGTTTGTTTACAGGATCAACTGCTACTGATTCTATTGTTGTTCATTGTTCCACCGAAGATATATCCCATGTGGTTGCACCTGATGGGCCTGCTTTTTTTTCAGATGTTGCGATGACTCCTTTGGTACCTTTGTCTGGCAATGTTTTTTCGTGCGAAGGCAACAAACCCTTTGCTCCGTAGAGCGTGTTTTATCCTTAAAGGGGGTGTCGAAAGCAGAGAATTGGTTCTATCCCGAATCTGCTTCAGGTGTTTTGAGTGATGCGTTGCTGTTACTTTTAGTTTAGTAGCATTGCTACTTAGTTTGTGATAAAGTTTTTCTTATTGGGTTTGTTTGCAAAATCAGCTGCTACTGATTCTATTGTTGTTCATTGTTCCGTCGAAGATATATCCCTTGTGGTTGCACCTACTGGTCTCGCTTCTTTTTTAGATGTTGCGGTGACTCCTTTGGTGCCTTTGCCTGGTGATGTTTCTCTGTGCGAAGACAACGAACCTTTCACTCCGTAGAGTGTGTTTTATCCTTAGAGAGGGTGTCAAAAGCAGAGAATTGGTTCCACCTTGAATCTACTACCATGAGGTTATTTGAGTTGTATTCGAATAGTTGTGGCACATTTCCACCTTGTACTAGTATTAGGAGAATTGTTGAGAGGGTTGGGGTGTTTTTCAAGAAGTAGGTTGCGTTCAATTTAACATGGAAAGAAACGCAAAAGTCTTTGAGGAAAATGAAAAGTTGTGTTCGCAAGTGGAAGGTTATACTTTGCTGCTTGAGGAGAACGTAAAGCTACATATATAGGTGGAAGGTTATGCTACTCAGTTAAAGGAGCTGCAAGAAAAATGTGAGACGGACATTTGAGCACAAGTAGGGAATTTGCACAGAAAGCATGCAGAGATGGCTGAGAAAAATGAGATTGATCATGTTCTTAAGATTAAGAATAAGCTGCTTGAAACCTCGAAACAGAGTTTTAAGACTGAAATTTGAGGTCTTAAAGAAAAATTAGAGGAAACAAAGAACGCGGAAGATGAAAGCTTTGCAAATTTCACAAGAAGATTAACAAAGCTTAAAAAATCACACAAGAATAACATTATGATGCTGAAGGCTGCCCATGATGTTAATGTGGCAGAGAAGATTAAGGCAACTGCGGACACAACCTCTGCCTTTATGGTCAAGGGATAGAGAGATCTCGAGATGCTACCATTCTTAGCTTTCAGTTGGCGCGTGGCCCTTTTGATGTTAGGGGTATGGATTTTAGATCTCTTTGCGAGGTAGCGCAGATTTTAACATTAGAAATCCTTTTGGGCCTTCCTGTGAAGACTTTGCTGCAAAGTATAAAAACATCGTAGCCTCTTCTACCTTTGGTTTGAATTCGTCCTCTTTCCTAAATGACCGCAGCGGTGCTGCAAGTGAAATTGAGGGTAGCGGTGTTTTGGGTGATTGATGTAATGGTGTAAGATTGTTATTGTTATTTATTTCTTTACTTTCTTGTATGAAAGAAAAACTTATTTTGGAGGTTGCTCTAGCTATTTTGCTATTTTCTGCCCAGGTCAAAAATGCATTTTGATGTTATTTTATTATAGTAAATGATCTATTTTAGATAGCTCTTGTGGTAGAAAACCTAAAAAATCTGATTAACTTCCGAGCAGGTTATGATTCCAAAAAAGTTTAGAGTAACTGTATTTTCCCATTATATAGAACGAGATAATTCATTCAGGTTGACTTTCATATTGGAGAGGATCTATGATTATGTTGGATTTTGTCAAAAAATTTAAGATTGTTGCTACTAATGTAGTTGGGAAAAGTTACCTGATTTGGCGTACGCGATTTTCGGCATTGTTGTAATCTAATCTAGCTTGTCAGGAACTTCTTATTTTTTATTTATGATAAAGTTTTTCTATTGTTGGTTGTGCTAACACAGTGAATTGGCTTGTGCCACTTGGGAAGCTTTAGTAATACTATCAGTGTTCTCAAAACGTGATCAATTGTGGAAGATTAGACAGATACTTGCTATTTTAGTGAGTAGAACACCGTGTGTTGCCGCTTTGCTTGTTATTTATTGACTTGATTTTTCGTGTTGGGTATTTATTGGCTCTTTGTGGCGATTTAGACAACTCAAGATAGAATTCCTGATTGGCGGTGACAAGCTCACGCGCCTGTCCTCTCAGTTGTTGATTAGAAGTTTGAAAGTTGCACGTTTTTAGCTATTTACTCGATATTTTAGGTTTTGGAAATTAAATGCTTGTATCAGTGGGCCTCTACTCAGGTATATGAAACGTTGTCGTTTGGCACCCCATTGTCTAGTATAAATAGGGTTCTTTTGGATCTATGTCTGCATAACCTAATACGGCTTGTCCGTCGGTAAAGGTCAAGCTTATAGCGGCGGACGTACCGTAAGTAAAAACTCGTTGTTATATATTTACCATATATACCAACGATACATTCCACTTTGATATACTTTGTCCTGTCCAAACAAAGATTATCATTATGATTACTCATCAACGATCATTTCCCTCTAAGGTGACAATTAGTCACGAAACCCTTCGCATTCTTGCCATGACCAGCTATCACACTACAAAAGTAACAGAATTCATAGATAGATGATTCGTCCCCATGAATCTTACAATTCAAGAAATAAGTCACCAAAGTCCACCAACTAGTCCCGCTTAATTGACTCGATGCTACATCTAACCAATTTAACCAGTCCACAAAGAAAGGATACAACGACAAATGGAACCCAGCTTTAAAAGCAAATAGAGGGGTAAAAAACCACGACCTTCCCTCATTAGAGCATATACTCAGACGAAATGTCCCAACTGGCACACTAAATCGGTAACGAAAATGATTAACAGCAAGAAGACCCCGACACTCTAACGTTTTTAACAACTTATCTGGTCCGGTAGTACAACGAACCTCATCACTCACCACAATAGATGACTCAACCATCAACACAGGAAAAATTGTATCTTCCCTTTCAAAAGTTTCCTTTACTCTCCTAAAAAAACTCACAAGCAACAAATAAGACAAACAAAGTAAAAGCCAAGAATGCCAACTAAAGTTTATTCATAACTAAAAACAATGTCTTTTTCGACATGCTTTTCTATTGAAGAGGTTCATCATGTGACGTTTTACATGCAACGATTTACACCCAAATAAAACTGACCGGACTATCAACAATTTCCATTATGCGACGTTTTTTAAAACATTCCTAACTCTCATATAAGCAATCTGCCCTAAATATTTCACAAACTATCAATACAAAAAGCTTCCCTGCATGTCGAACCCTCTTTTGATTCCTCGGGTTCGCCAAAGTCACTTTATAACATTCCCTCACCTGGGGGGGCAATCGTTAGTACCTATAAACAACTACCGCCACGTGTCGAAACCAGAATGAATAATATTGCGAACGACGAAGCATAAGGGACATCCGGTGATGAGCATAAAAATGCATGCGGACCACAACGCACAGGGTCACCCGCGAACTGTGTGATACCCTCTGCAATATGTGGCGGAAAGACAAGACAAGCAACATCGTGCCTCATCCGACGATCACATGACTACACACATGCCCGCTACGGATGACGAGAGGAACCTAAGACGTCAAGTCATAGCTAGTCCAATCGACACGCCACGACAACCCTATCATAACACATGTCCAAGTAGTATAAAACTGCACATGCAGCAAGGAGAATAGGACATATAGACCACCTTAGATACCATTACCCACAAACAACAAAGAACAACACACAAGCTCTGACCCAGAACGAACATCTCGACCACCATCTCCGGTCCTTGTTTATTTTGACAATCAACCGGACAAAAAAAGTAGTTTTATAAAAACTATATCCAAAAGTAGATTTAAATCACTGACAATGCTTGAAACATATGAAGCATTGACATGTCTGTTTTGTTAAGTCATAATGTGGGTTTTTTTCCTATCAAGTTTCTAAAAGTAGATTTGCCGGTTTTCAATTTGAAGAAGAAATTATATTTCACACAGAACCAACAAAAACATAGCCAAATAAACCTGAACGCAAAACAAACATATTCAAATAAGAATGCCCAAAAATGGAGCAGAAAATGAAAATTCCGAGCTAACATAGCTGAAAGCAATTTATGCAAGAAGATGGAAGTAAATGGAGAATATTACAATCCGTATTCACAAGATTTTAACTATTTACAGAGGGAAAAGGCTGAAACATGAAGCTAAAACAGATGAGTTATAGGCTTTATATTAGCATACATAACATGAAGAGATGCAGTTATAATCTTAACTGATAAGAACTAATTATTTTAAAAATACATAAGATACATAATCATTTCAGCTGTGATTTTTATCCCAAGAAAAAAAGGGGTTTATTTCAGTTCCATTAACCCACATTGCATTTGTACAGCTCCTCCAATCTGACTTATTATTTCTGTCAAGTTTCTAAAAGTTGCCGGTTTATCAATTTGAAAAAGAAATTATATTTCACACTGAACCAACAAAAACATGTCCAAATAAACCTGAACGCAAAACAAACATGAAGTAATTAAAAATCTTCAACCGTTGGTTTTACCTAAATTGAAAGAAAGAGACTAACCTTTGGGCAGAGAGCAACGATGGAGAAAGGGGTAGAATATCGCTGACGATGGGACTGCCTGACCAGTCGAGATGAGAGAGTGAAAGACGATTTGAGGGAATTAGCAATTAGGGATTTCAATGTGCTGGGTTTGGGGATAGGGGTGAGGTGAGGTGAGGTCGTGAGAGTGAACGAGTGAGGTAAGTACTCTTAACTCAAAAAGATGTGTTTTAATAAAATAAAAAAATAAAACACTCTTACAGATATAATTTTTTGTTGGTAAAAATTATATTTAACTGACACATAAAATCAACCATCGTTATATGATTTACTTTTACCGACGACTTTTATTTTGTATACACAGATGAATAATATAACTTTCGTTAAAAATTAGAGATTTTATGGACAGTTTTATTTTTTGTCGGTATATATTTTATACCGACGACTTTTATTGTCGATATAACTAAACGTCGGTAAATATACATTTTTTTGTAGTGTCGGATGAATTTAATGCTTTGACTTTTGATAACTGTCACAGGGTCATTACCTTCTTCCCAAAATACATGTCTAATAGGGTGTGCAGTGCCACCGTATTTATATCTCAAAACCTCCATTTTCCTTTCCGATGTGGGATTAATGACCCCGCTTTTCTCAAGCGTGACATTCTCCCCCACTCAACCTCGTGACGCCCTCGTCACGAGCTTCCGCTCTCGTGATGGGCTACCTTGTCACAGTTGTCCACCCTGCCTACCCCACTCATGGGCACTCGGCATGAAATCGGGCAATCAAAGGGTCGCTCTGATACCACTTGTCATGGGGCCATTACCCTCTTCTCAAAAGACATGTCTAATAGGATGTGCAGTGCCACCGTATTTATATCCCAAGACCTCCCTTTTCCTTTATGATGTAGGATTAATGACTCCGCCTCTTCTCAGGCGTGACATAATTCCTCAGCGTTGCTTGTCTTGAACGAATTGATACGGCATGTTTTTACCAAACTAACATGTATTTTTCATCTCTTAAGGCTAACATAGGTTTATTATTTTTGTGATTCACTAATTGACCGAGTGACCAAGAATATTTATTTTGTCTGAATTGAATTTCGACATAAGAATGTAATATCTCTACTTAATAAAAAAGCATTTGACATCCAATCCAAGTATAAATTCTCTCGAATAAGCACATTTGGTCGGTTGATCAAGCTGTTTATTTTTATTCTTTCATTTCCCTTAGACAATGGGTTCTAGACTAACTATAAACACCCCCTTCCTTTCCCTTCTCTCTATATAATATTAGAATTAGAATTACAATTTGCGAAAAATATATAAATACTCTAGGTTTGGTCAACTGTGGGTTGCCACCTCAATCGCCGCCTGTTCCCAATGTCCCACTTGTTTGGGGCAGTCAAAGGAAACCCTTAGTTGCCAAACATCTTAGGTGACTTGAATTGATCCAAGCCATTCAAAACATAAACCAAAAGCTCACATGACCATGACCATGACCATGACCATGACCATGACCATGACCATGTTAAACAACGCATACATGCATCGCATTCCACGACTCATTCTTTCAACACAACCATGGTCCATGTACGGGACCATCATTGCAATTATTTTAACAATGATTAATATGATATATAGAGAAATAGAGAGGTTGACTGAATTAACCCAATTTATCAACATAAATATACATGTACCACAATATCATCCCATGTTGTCATTTGTTATTTTCGGCAAATAAATTTGTTCCTGAAAAACTCTTTCATAATTGCTAATGAAAATAATCACAATAATTTTATTATTATTAATTTTTATAATCATAATTGATTTTTTAAATTTACATAAATAAAGACATTTTGGTTATTATAATATTTATCACTTTATTGGATGCAAATTTGGGCTACACAATGGAAGATGGGAGACATCTCCCTCGCATCTTCAATATCTCATGTCTTTTTGGCCATTATTTATTATTATTGTTGTTGTTTGCAGTCATGCTAATCTATTGAATTTGGCAGTCAATGCATTAATTCCTCCTGAGAAGCCTAATTCTCCGCCACTGACATTCCATGTAATTGGAGGCACCCTCTTCTGCATAAACTCCAAATTTCATGTAATGATAGCTTCCTCCCGCACCAGACCCTTCATATCTTAGAGTACCGTCAATGTAAACCTTCACATTGGATGCACCCTTGTCATGGATTACGTTCACTTTGAACCACCTGTTATACGCGTTTGACAGCACCACCGGAGACCTGTAAACGGTGATCGAGCCGCCGTAGACTCGGAGCATTACGGTAGTAGCACGAGAAGAACCACCAAACACTTGCATCACCGACGTTGCAGTTGTTCCACTTGGGATATATGCCTCTCCCTCAAATTGCCAAACACCGGAGGAGTAATCATAGCCCTAGGGAAAGCAAAACACACCACTAAGATACTTACTCGAATGAACAAAATGAATAAGAAAAACACCGAGTTTCCAACTTACTCGAATTCGGATTTCAGAGCGTGGTCTAGTTTGGCTACTTGGGGTATGGGGCTTGTCTGTGGAGTAAACCCAGAATCTGTGGACGCCATTGTTGAGACTGTATCGGTCGCTTGGAGACAAATCATAAGGCTTTTGCAGCTCGAAATTTGATTGAGATAGAGGAACCTCAGTAAACCCACTGGTAGGCTGGGCATTGGCCTGGAAGCAAATCAACTGACATAAACTCAGACAAAGAATTGGGAAAAGAAGTGCAAAGTTAGCCATCTTATTTCTTAAAAGAGCTGGAAAGGGGGATTGAACTATAATTGGTTTGGATGTGCAAATTCGTTTTGTGTTCAGGGCGTATTTATAGAGGCTTGGGTTTGAACTTTGAAGACTAGTAGCCGACGCCAAATGACAAAAGAAACCCAAGTGGTATGAGAAGAGAAGTAAATGAATGTCTGATGCATGAATTTTTAATAAAAATTCAGGTTTAAAGACTTGGTACTGTAGATTCATCAATGTTGGTTGTGTTAGAGAAGTTCAGAGCACCAGGAGAAAAGTCAACATTTTGAATTGGTGTAGCAAAGTATTAAATTAATACTTTGCCCCAAAAATGAGGCAACTCGTTCATTATCTTGTTTTCCTTTAGCTGTCTTATTCGCCACTAAGGCTGCATTCAATAATGCTTTTTCAACATGGGTTAGAGTGTCAAATGAAGAAACAATACTAAACAAGTATGAGATACGCACTGAACGATCGTTAATTATTGTTTTTATTTAATTTAGCGCCCAAACGGGCATCTTACTTCAGCCAAAAAATTCAGCTTCTAAACAATTGGTTGTATGGCCCTCAATGAGCGTTCGAAAATTTATACTGAACGGGCCTTAAGTACATTTCCCGGATAAAAGTTAGGTCTTGTGATAAGTTGTTGTAATACCTCAAAATTTGTTAAGTTGTTTAAGAGTCATTTAATATTAAGATAAGGGCTTAAAAGCTAATTTAATGACTAAAATGACAAAATCTAAAAGTTAGGATTTCTTTAATTATAAATTCTAGAAAGGAATTTCTGAGAATTTGGAGTACCGTGTGATAGAGAGTAAGCAAAATAGGGTACTTGTGAAGTTTGGTTGAAATCTCATGAGAAAAGTATAGGCACCTGATGGAATATCTTTATTGCCCATATAAGTAGTACATGTTACAGGAAGTTGATATGTATAATTAGATTTCTGGTAATAGATTTATGTGGAAATATATTTTTGATCGAACAATTAGGGGATAAGCAGATGCTTGATTCGAATAAAAATGCAGTATAAGATATTGAACTTCGATCGAACTGCAAAGTTAAGCGTGCTCAGGGCATAGGATGGGTGACCTAATGGGAAGGTCTCATGTCAGTACTTGAGACTAATAAAAAGGAATCAGTTCGAGTTAATATTATTCATATGGATATCAGATAAATGATTATTAAGAGAATTTTATCCGATAAAGATTTTGGGTAAATTATCAGTATATTGGACCGAGTCAAAATTTCAAGATTTTGATTTTTACAAAATTATGGAATATTTTGTATATCAATATTTTTTATTTATGGAAATTAGAAATGTGAGGATTTCATATTTGACCCGATAGTTCGAAAAATGGAAAATCGTAGTAAGTGATTATTGGGTAATCGGATCGAATTGGAATTTTAAAAATAGTTCCAAAAGCCATGGAAAATTCATAAAATATTATTTTTATGAATATTTTAATGTTTCTAGTTTGATTCTAACTAGGCTTGGTTCTACTTTTACAAGATGACAAATTTGAAAATAAGATTTAGTTGGAGGATTATTTGGACTTAAGTAATTAAATGAATTTAATATTTATTTAATTAGAAGCACTTGGCATAAATAATAAAAAGATGAACAAAAAATTAGTTCTTCTCTCCTATATTTCGAAACCAAGAAAAGAAAGGGAAAAATACACAAAATTTTCCTAGACAATTTTGAAGGCTCCAAAGTTAGAATCAAGGTACGTTGCTTTAGAAAAAATGATCTATGCTTAATGCTCTTTTTATTGATAGTAATTTTGCATGGTAAATTGAAGAATTGTTCTTGATATTGATGAGAGAGAAAATAGGGTTTCACATTCTAGTTTGAAGCTATAAACCCTAACCCTAGAATTTGGGATTTTATTTGGGGTTTTGAAATTGATGATGGAAATGAAAGATTTATGATATTAGAAGCTTGATTTTGATGTTAGAATGAAAAAAAAAATCCTCAACTAGTCCTTTAAGTGACCATCTTGGTATACATGAGGAAATTTGGAGAAATAATGTGAAAATTTTCCTAGCGATGGATTTGAAGAGATTATGAATTTAAAAGCTTGATTATGGCATTAAGACTAAAATAAAGTCATTGAAAAGTTTAGACACCTAATTTGCCATGTAGGGAGAATTTGGGGTTTTAAGTGTTAATTCTTGGAAATGAAGAATATATGTTGGAAAAATTATTTTGAGCATATTAGAATGTTGTTTGAATGAAAAACAACATTAGGAAGGTTTAGTGACTAATTCGGCCAAGGGCTAAAATAGAAGGAAAATTTTGAAAAACATTGTAAAATGTTGGATTGATTAATTAGTACAGGTTTGTAAACCTTTGTGTGGAATTAGTGACTAAAATGTCACTTTAACAAAGGCTAGTGGATTGAAGGGCATTGAGTAAAGTTAGTAAAAGTGTTAGAATTATGGAGTATTTATGATTGAGGTCGAATAAATTGCAAAAAGTTGCAAAATGGTCACTAGGGACCAAAATGGACTATTCGGCTACTAAGGGAGAAAAGGGAACATTTTTGGAAAAAATTGTATATTCGAATAATTATACCAGTATTTTATTGTAACACCTTCTTCCTGTGACCGTATACCAGACACGAGTCGAAAATGTCATGACCTTTTAAAAAGTCTTTTAATCGAAAACTGGGGCAATTTAAAATTTTTTGGAAACTTCACAGTAGTCACCCATCTTGAAATTTCCTTAGCTCAAGCACGCTTAACTTTAATCAATTCAGAAATAAAATATTAACTCTAGATCCGATAATAAAACTTTTACATAAATAATACAGTCATATTAAGACAAATTATTTTATTAAAAATGATTCTATTTAATATTATTCGGATCTAGCCTCATATAGGATATGCCAAATCAGGTCATATAATAATTAAATTGTCATTAAATAGACCGGTTTATATAGTACATGCCACTATTAAACATATATATATATAATATGTATGTCATGATTACCGAAATACATGTCGGTTATCTTCTATACATAATGATGATGCAAAAGTTGTCATCTGCTAATCCCGATCACCTGTGTTTATAACATAAATACACGTTGAGTATATCTCAGTGAGGCATAAGATGAGTGACATATAATACACTAATGCATGATAATTTATAAAACATGATAGTCATTAAATTACATATGCGGTAATGCACGAATTTCTGTACTGTAAAATCATGTACATGTACTGCAATAATTATGTACTGTAAAATCATATACATGTATTGTAAAGTCATATATTTGTATTGTATAATTATACAGTTATCATGTGAAATCATATATCCCAAGGTAAATATCAAGAGATGAGTAAACGAGTCGTGTACTCCCAAAGTACCAGCCACTCTCCTTAGGGACGAGGCAACGGTAACGAGCTCGTAGCAACCCTTATGTGCAAATGGTAGACACAATTAAGTATCGGGCAGTAGACATATATAAATGTCAACGATAGACACACAAGGTGTCAGACACATAAAGTGTCAAACAGTAGATACAATAAGTATCGGCGGTAGACACGCAATGTGTCAGTGTAGCTACTAGACTCTTATGGTATACCACAATACTGTCATTCTTAATATTATACTACCAAGGGCAAACATTTAAAATAATTCCTGCAAAAATGGCAAGTAACCCATATACAGTTCATATCATGTAAAACATGTCATGTTAGAGCAATTCATACTCCAATATGTTCTTTAACTTTCATGGTATACATGCCATTTGAAAATTGTATGCATGCTATGAAACATGTGTGATCATAAAAGATACCACAGTCTTTAAATCAATAAAATAAAGTATCATGCCAAAAAATATATTATGTTGTTTATAAAAATTCTTTACCTTTTTAGGTGACTTATCGCAAGTCTCCTTATAGTATGTTAATAAACATACTTTTAAAAACATGTATGCACTCACATGGGCCATTTATTAGCTTGCCTCACTAAGCTCTATTCGATCCTTTCTTTCATAGAACCTCGAACCTTCTTTTGATTCGGATCCAAACTTCATTAATCACATGAATGTAAACAACATTTGTTAGATTCAAATCTAACAATTTCTCAAACATGCTATCAAATCTAATTATTCGAATATACAAATTTCCCTTTCCCTTCCTTATACTGTCCAAAACTCATTTTGGTCCTTAATAACCATTTAGAACTTCCATTAACCCTTTTCAAGCTTACTAATTAACATTAGATACAAAATGTATCAATTCTCATTTTCTGGCAAATTGCGCTACCTTCAAAGAAATATTTCTATAAAATAATATACAACTCAGAATTCGATTTCGTTTGTTCTGGAAGAAACTAGATTCAATAAGATTTTCAACCATATAAATTAATATCCTAAATTCAACTTGTATGATTTATGACAAATTTTCAAAGTCAATTACAATGTTAGAATTCGGAACAGACTGGTGCTCTGTTTTCTGACCTTTCGTCACTTAAAAATTCATATCCTTTGACTCGAAACTCGAAATCAGTTTCCGTTTGCTGGAAACGAAACTAGACGAACAAATCTTTACATCGGTATAAAATTCACCTCTAACCATTTTTGTAGAATTTATGATGAATTTTCAAACTTACTGCCATAATCCAGTTTTCTACACAGCTTCCATAATTAACTTCAACTTTTATACTAACTTCTCCTTACTTCTCTACTTGTCAATTTAGTCCATTTATTTGTTTTAAACCATTAACTTATTACATTCTTCATCAAATAATTATTCACAATAGTTCTCTCTAATTTTCCTTCTTTATCGAATGGTCACTAATAATGCAAAGGTAAGGATCCAAATTTCTTAACTTTGCAAATTAGTCCTCAATTCAACATTAACACTTTAATTCCATCATTACAACTAAAATTCAGATTTAGTCCTTATCCAAAACCTCATTTCTGAATTGGTCACTTAATTTTCACAAATTGTCAAAATGGTCAATAATTCAATTTAACATCGGTTTAGCATTCAAACATCAATTTCACATCTCCAACATCCTTAATAACATAAATACACACTAATTCCATACAAATTCAGGTTTGGTCCTCTAACTTTTAAGAATGTCGAATTGGTCCCTATCAAATTAACTTAGGGTCTTTCTTCCAAATAACAAATCAAGCTTACTAAATCATTAATTCAACATCAAAAACCCTAAATTAAACTTGAATCCATAAACCCTAATCATCTTCATAATAATCAAAACATGTAGAACTTAAATCCAAACTCAGTATCATTATTTTAACATCATACTAGCTTGATTTCAACTTGAATTCAATCATGGAATCATAAAATCTCAAAAGCCCCAATTTGATCCATAAACCCAAATTTCTTTCTCATATAAATTCTCATCAATCAAGCATGGATTCCATGAATTATTGATATCAAAAGATAGAGCTTGAAGAGTAGAACAACTTTGTAGTTGAAGAGATTACTTGAAAATCGAGTTTCGGGGCTTGAATCGAGCTTAAATTTTTTTTCTCTTTCTTTCCTTAGCATCTCACGCTTTTGGCTGGAAAAGATGAATTGTTCATCTTTTCACTATTATTATACACATGTGACTATTAAATGAATATTAAATTCATTTAATAGTGAAATTACAATTTTGCCATTAAAATCTAACGGTTGAGATTAATCTTATCATCAATCAAGGGCCAAGATTAAATCTCCCATTTCATCTTTCCAAAATTACCCTTATAACTTTTTAAATATTTCAAAAATGACATTGGGGCAAAATGACCAATTTGACATCCGACTAGTTTTTATTTACTAGTTTGCCATTCTTGTAAAAATTCAACTAAATCTAGTTGGAATCCAACCATCTATAATATAATATTCATAAAATAATATGTTATGAATTTTTCCATGTCTTTTGGATCAGTCTCCAAAATTTCTATTCGATCCAATATACAGATAAATAATCCTTTACTCAAAAATAAACTGCATGATTCATCTTGAATCAAACTAAAAATATTTCCAACACTTGGAAATGACTTTTATAACCTTTATCTATCACATGGAAAAATTTCATAATTTTCCAGTTTGATCTAGGTATCCGAATTCCACTTAAACTTTAACTGCGATTTTCCCAATAATCGAAATATCAGATTGAACCAATAATTTCACATTCAATTCACATCCTTAGATTCTCTATTTATTTATGAGATAAAAACTCCTAACTTTTAAGTAATTACAACTTTGGTCCTTTAACTTTTCATATTTCAACTTGTACCATACAAGTTTTGAAAACTTATCATTTTGGTCACTAAAATTTAACCTTGAATTCCCATTCCAATTTTTCTTGTATCTTTACCAAATTTTGCGAGTACTTATTTTACTCGTTCTCTGTCACATGACACCTTAAAACCTCAAAATTTTCTTTTCTACAATCCATAATTGAGAAAATCCTAACTTTTGCATTTTTGTCATTTTAGTCACTAAGTAAGCTTTTAAGAAATTATCTTAGCACTAAATGATCATTAAACAATACTGCAAATTTTGGGGTATTACATTTATAGTTAAGCAATGTTAGATTAAAAATCTAACATGTATATTGTTATATATTTTCAAATGGTATTGTACAGCTATTGATGAGGCTAAGGGTACCAGATCATAAGAAAGCAAGGAAAAAGTATCGAAATAGCTTATTGAGACTAATAACATGCATAGCCTAGGTGAGTGCATTTTTACTTATTTATTATATATGTGATAAGAATGATTGCATTATATATATTTATGACATGTTGATAAATAGGACGACTTGCGATGAACTGACCTTGATATAAATAAAAATGTATGATGGATTAATTATGAAAATAGCATGAAATATTAAATGGCATATTGATACAATGATTGTAGCATAATGATTTATTCAAGGTAAATCGAATTTTAGATATTTGGGTATGAATTACTCATTATCTAATTATGGATAACAATATTGACGAATTGGATATTGAATATGAAAATATTATATTGTTATGCCCAAGTACTAGTGTGAGAGTCTTTGGTATAATTGGATATCCATAGAGTTATAACAGCTGCAAACCAACACTACGGTGCGTTCTAGACACGTCGGTGTTGATATCAGACGCTACGGCATTGCAGTCACTTCAGTGATGTTTAGGCACTACGGTGTCGGGTAGCACAAAAAGATGCTATAATAAGGAGAAAAGGGCGTCCTCGAGTACGTATTCACCATCAGACACTATGGCGTTGCAGACACTACGGTGTCGTTATAATGACTCGTATACCATAGGTTCACATGAGAACTTTGGTATAGTTGGATATCCATAGGGTCTTAGCAGCTGGGTCTTAGCAGCTGTGTCCTAGCACTACGGTGCGTTTCAATCACTTCGGTGTTGACTTAGACGTTACTGCGTTGTTTAGACACTTCGGTGTTGTTAGCACAAAATGTGCGATTATAAGGAGCAAAGAGCGTCCTTGATTATATGAGGAGCAAAGAACGTCCTCGAGTATGTACTCATCTCAGCCGCTACGGCGATGTAGATGTTATGGCATCGTAGACACTACGGTGTCGTGATGACTCACGTACCATGGCATCACATGATTTTGTACTTTGGGCTATAAAACTTGAAATGCATTTATGCAGGTAGTTAAGCTAAAAAGCTTATCGACACAGGGCTGGTAAGACAGATCGAATCCTATGATTTGAATATTATATTGGTTTAATAAACTATACATGTAAGGTAGTTCTATGCATGATAAAATGTTATCAACTGCAATTGGAAATCGCTTGCCATTTTGCAAGAACTGTATTACACTGTTATATGACAAAGGAATAACTTGATAATTACTTTGGGCCATAAGATTTTACAGTACAGTACATGACTTTATAGTACAGAATTATGGTGGTACAAATTTCTTACATGATTATTCATGCATTATAGATTAATAATCATTCTTTACATTGTTATGATTATGCCTCACTAAGTTATACTTAGCATCTGTTTTGTATCACACGTAGGTACTTCGGACTAGATAGCAGAGGAGGAGTTGCACATCGTTGGATCAAGTTAGCCTGTATTATCAGTAAGTATCACCACATCCTAGTGGGGCATGTATAGATATTAAATAAGTAGCTATTTTGTATGATCTAGAAACATGATTTAGTTTGAGGAATTAAGAATATTATAAAAGATGCTCCAAACGATTTTTAAACTTAGTTAGTTGTTTATCGTGTTGCGATTTTAAAAAATCAATAAAGGGTCTAGGCAGCTCACATAGTTTTCACCCTGAATTATATTTTAATTTTAATAACTGCTTAAAATATATTATAAACCAATTCAGGATCAAAACTAGGTAACTTTAGACATATTTGTAATTTAGTAAAAATCGAGAAAGGACAACCACTGAAATAGCTAAGCAAGAATAGTATAAAAAAATTTACAAGTCTGAAAATCAGTTTAAATCAATTAGTAATATTTTAATGTGTATTCGAATATTGAATATACGTTGAGGGTGTTACAGTTGCGGAAAATGATTTAAAAGAATGTATAGGGTTTCTATAAAATGATCTTTCTCTTTTGCAATATATAATTAAAAAACTTTAATGTTTTTATATTATTCTATTGTTAGAAGCATGATTTATTAACACATTGTAAAATTCAAACGTTTTATACTTCTTTTAAATCATAGGATGAGTCAAAATGGATTGTTGAGATTAACATTAAGGAATGAGTTTTTTACGAAAGAAAATAATTGGATTATCCTTAATTTAAAAGTTTTAATTTCAATCGTTAAATTTAATTAATCCAGTGATCTAGAAAACATGAATTTTTTTTAAAATTTTACATTGTGTAAGTGAATTCTAACCTCAATTGATAATATATTATATGTAATTTATTATTGTGATTCAATTTTGGTATAATTTGTATGGTTTCGTCTTAATTCTTATGATTATGTCTCAAACTTTTTAAATTGTTTCATACGTTCTCATTGTAATTCAATTTTGGCTTAGGTTCAAAAAAGCCTACATTTTTTGAAAAAAATTAATTTAGTTTTTGAATATTTTTTTCGCATAATTAAGTTCACAAACTCAGAAAAAATTAATGTGATCTCTTGACCAATACTGATAGTTAATTTTAATTTTTTTATTAATTTTGTTGTTACGTGTTGCTACAAGGTGATGCAACAAGGTATTTCTAAGATTTTTAATTTTTACTTGAAGATTTCAAAAATCTTTAAAAAAACCATTTTTAAATTATAAAAAATAAATTAATTATTTTTGAAAATCTTTAATTTATTTAAAAATAAAAATTTAAAAAAATTATAAAATATTACAGTTTTTTAAAAATAAATTATAAAAACATTAAATATTAATATTAAAATTAACAATTTATACAAATTCTAAAATAATACAATATATTTAAAAATTATAAAAATATTAAAAAATCTAAAAATATCTTGAGGATGTCTTGGAAAGAAGGGATCTACGACACCATGTCTAGGAGAATCTATGACACTACAAGATAATTGTTTTCTCCCATCTTGATCTAATTTATCATACGATGAGTCTACTACGCTTAACAAACATCGTTAAACACTATTAACGCTGAATATTGTTGAACATCATTAAATTGATTAATAAAGATTAAAAATTTTAAGGACTTAACATGTAATTATAAATTATTTAAAATAAAATATTAATTAAATTATTTTCCATATATATAATATTTTTTATTTTTTTTAAATAATTGAATCAAATATTAACCCTAAAATCCTAAATCTTGAACCCTAAAATCCTAAATCATAAACCCTAAACCCTAAATAAAAAATAATGTAGGCCTATCAATGCGACGTCTGCCTTGAATCCAATCCCCAAATTGCCCACAAAGTCAAGATTGAGATAAGAAAAATGGATATATGGGGGATGAAGTTAAACACGAAGAATAAGTAGCCGAATTGCCTACAAAGTCAAGATTTAGATACAATTTCCCAATGGTGCAAGTCGCCTTGATAGGCCTAAATTATTTTTTATTTAGAGTTTAGGGTTTAGAGTTTAGATTTGATTCAATTAGGATTGGTATTTGATTCAATTATTTTTAAAAAAATAAAAAAAATATTATATATATGAAAAATAATTTAATTAATATTTTATTTTAAATAATTTATAATTATATGTTGAGTCCCTGAAATTTTTAATCTTTATTAATCAATTTAATGGTATTTAGTAGTATTCAGGGTTAGTGGTGTTCAGCGGTGTTCGTTGAGCGTTGTAAAATTTTCCTTTATATCATAACACAATTATTCATTTCACATGAATAATTTTAATAGATTTTATATTAAATATTTATATTTTAAAATATTTTTAGGAATCCTTAAGACATAATTATAATCAAACCGTAACTAGACAAATCTATTGACAAAATATCTGTAATCTATCCAACGTAGACAAGTCACACTCCAGCTATATTGTCCAAAATGATTTTTTAGATTTTTTAATTTTTAAGAATGTTTTTTTATTTAGTAATAATTCAGAACTTTTAAAATATTTTACAATTTTTAATGATTCTTAAATATTTTAAAATAATTTTGTAATATTTTTTTTATCTTTTTAAAAATAATTATGTAATATTTTAGAATTTTGATAATATTTAATAGTTTATTATTTTTAAATAAATTTCAAATTTTTAAAAAGTAATTTAATATTTTTATATTTTTTTGAAGATTTTTAAATAATTTTTAAAATAAAATTTAAAATTTTGGAAATGCTATGTGGCACACTCTAGTGCTGGTATAAACTTTTATAAAAAAAATTTAATGATTAGTGTTGGTATATTCATGTTTTGTACATGTTTTTCTTCATTTTGTGTCACACTTTAATTCTTTTCGTATAATGATTCAATTTTAACTTTAAACTCTTTCTTTGAGATGGTAAATATAAAATTATGTAAGTAAAATTTTAAGTTCTTTTCAAGTCTTTGGTGGATTTACCATTAACTGGGAAACAATTCGTGTGGTTTGGTCCTGATAATTGATGTAGAAGATTGGATAGATTTTTGGTTCCTGTTCAATGTTTCTTTCGATTCAAGGAGTTGAAACAATCTTACCTTAAGAGGTCATTATCGAATCATACACTTGTCTTACTTTCTACTAAGCTTGTTTTTTGAACTGTTGGATGGATAGGTAAGAGAACATGAAGCGAATTGAGTCTGAATGGAGAATTTTTTGAGGTTTCATTTTGGGGTTGGTGTTCAAGCTTTAAAAACTAAAATTGTTCTTGAAAAAGTGGAATATGAGTGGCTTTGGAAACACTGATTCGAAAATCAGCTCACTTTAGAAGATGATTGATGTGGATTATGGGGGGTGAGGAATCCTTTTCTTTGGAAGAAACTAAAGTTGCAATTGGAGGTGTGAGGCCTTTAAAGCCTTGGGTTTGTTGGTTCTAATTTGAAAATTCTTGAAAAGATGTGTAACAAAAGTTTTTTTTTTTTTTTTTTAAAATTAAGCGTGATATCTAAAATAATAAAATAATTTATAATCTAGTACATATGCATTTGAGAATATCATGTTGTAAGATAAATCTCTAAAGTTGATGCAAGCTTTTTTGAGAGATTTCTAGATTGTTTTACACTATCTGAATTTTTTTTAGTAATCATATGGTTCCAACCAAATGATCTTCTCCTTTATTTTCACTCTCGTAAATGACTAGTGTGTGGGCGCCTCTCAAGATTTGAACACTGGAAAATTTTAAATAATACATAGAATTAGTTTTCAAGAATTTTTGCATACGTTAAACTTTAAAGAATGGGATATCTAAGTAAGAAAAAATATTTCATGTACAAGCGTTTGGGATGAAAAACTAATTTTTCACATGTGAGCTTAGTTTATGGTTTATGGGTTTAGTTTAAGATTTATGTTTTAAGATTTAGAATGTATGGTTTATAGTTTTAGGAGTTAGGGTTTGAGTTTAAAGTTTTAGGACTAGATTTAGAATTTTAAGTTTTATAGTAAAAGTAGCCTGAAAAAATTCACTGTCAGTGCATGGTATAATTGCCCATCTAATCAATAGCTTAAGATATCTATTTATAGAAAAATAAAGAGATCTAAAATTAATTAAAAGTACTTATACAATTAAAATACAAATACACTCACTTAAAAATAAAGTATGTTGTTGAGATCTCCACTAATTGACCAAATGAAAAAGGATGTTCATGTCGCTCAATCTTGTATGAATTCAAATTCTGACATTTACTTTAAAAATGTAATATTTTTCTACTTAATAAAAAAAATAAACCACGTTGAACATTTGGTTTTGAAATTGCCGCACACAAATTTGTTAGCTTGATCGTGCCTCAATTTAATTTTACAAGTAAACATGAGGTAATGTTCTATTTTGACCAGTGATCTTTTAATTTTAATAATCAAGTCATAAAAATTGATATAATTACACATTGGTCTTGTTATTTACACATTCTAACAATTTAATTTTAATTTAATTCAATAAATTTATTTTTCACCAATCAAATGGTAACATGTCATTCAATTTGCTAAATATTGATAACATTTTATTTAATATTGTTTTGTTGGTGAAAATTAAAGACAGTAAGAAGGGAGTGGGAAAAATTTAAACCTCAGTTTAATGGGCCCTAAAAAAGATGCCTAACCGCTAAGTCAAGGTTAATGCTTAGAAAATGAACATGAATCGAAATTAAATGAGATTGACTTATGCTTTGTTTTGGCCATATTTGTGGCGGCTTGGACATGAATTGGAATTAATTGAGCTTCAACTTTGAAGACAAGAAAGAAGCCGACGCCAAATACAAAACACATTCAAATTGCATGAAATGGAATTTTAAACAGTGTACCATTAAACGATAAGTAACAAGTTCTGTACTTTTCGATGAAAATAAAACAAGAAAAAAGGATAAAAAAAAATCGACAGGAAATGCCATTAAACGAGAGTTGGTTACTTGTAGCATAAGCGGAGGACCAACAGCAGTCCCAAGCCATCAAAGGGAGTGAAAAGATTCAAACTTGAAGCATACGGTTCTATCTGTTTATATACTTGTATCATAATATTTTAAACCTATTATATAAAATATCCGAACTGCTCTTTTGCAATGAACTCTACCCTACTGCGACAAGGAGTTTGCCACATCGATCACAAAACGGTATCTGACATCAGATTTAGCAAGCCTTTCGATGGTGGTGTTGAGATTTCGTCTATCCGAATCAGCTCGATATCTGCAGCTATATTGTGCTTGGCACACAAGTCTAGCATCTCCTGAGTTTCTTTCATCCCTCCAAAATCACTTCCTCCAACAAACTTCCGTACTGTAACTCACCCAACATATATACGTAAATGTTTTTGGTTAAATAAGACATAAATTTGAACCTAAAATTTAAATTCCTCAAGTGGAACACGCATCATAAGTTATGAGTTCAATAAAGCTAGAAAGGTACCGGCAACTAAAGGAAAAACAGGCAATTCCAGTGGCTTATTAGGCAATCCCAGAGTGACCAGTTTTCCATTCACCTTCAGCAGACTAAGCAATGGAAGTAGGGGATGGGCTGCAGAACTGTGTCAATGATATAGTCCATGCTGCCAATAGCTGACTGCAATGTGCAAAGAGCAAGCACAAACTGGATTAATATATCATAATCTGCAAGCATCAAGGTGCTTTGTTGAGTAATGAGAAGACTATAATAACATCCATATGCTGAATCAGAACAACAACGAAAAACATTAAGCACTAGTAAGCAGAAGCCTAATCCCGACTCCTGCAATGCTGCAAACCACAACAAAACTTCTACCCAAATTGTTTGCCAACGGCTGAAAGTGCAGTTCAGAATCAACCAGCTGCTTCAGTACTGCATCCTGACTAAATTGTTCAAACTTAGACATCAAGAGTACTTTAGTTCATCTAATAAGCAAAGTTGATTAATCATGTACCTTCATTTTTGCAGGATCACTGGAAACAAGAAATGAGTCAGCCCCAAGTCTATTGATTGCTTCACTCTTTCTGTGGGGAGCTACTGATGACAGTAACTTTCAAGCCAAAGGCCTTAGCAATCTTCACAGCAACATGGTCAAGCCCACCAAGTCCGGAAACACCAAGATGCTTTCCTGCTTCAGTCATTCCATAATATTTCATAGGGCTGTACACTGTGATCCCTGCACATAACAATGGTGCACCCGCATCCAGTGGCAAGTTATCAGGAAACTGTAGCACATAGCGCTGGTCAACCACAATCATATCCAAATAACCGCCGTAGTTTTTTGTCCCATCTGGATTGTGAGAGTTATAGGTAAATATTATCTGAGGGCAATAGTTCTCCAGGTCCTGCTGGCAGCATTCACATGTCTTGCAGGAGCCAACCATAACACCAACCCCAACCCGATCGCCAGCTTTGAATTTTGTCACATTCTTCCCTACTTTTGTAGCAATACCAACAATTTCATGCCTGCAGGACACCATATGCAAAATTTATGCATGTTCCAGTAAGATGGACTAGAAAGATAATAAGATCCATCTGACCATATCTGCACACTCGATAGACCATTTAATTAGAAACTCCACTGAAATGTTCTTAATCAGTTCTTAGTACTCCAAAACAAAGGAAAGGAAATATACACAAGACATTAACAAAGTTAATAAGTTAGATACACAGTTAGCAACTACTCAGAGGCTGGCTTGGTCAGCTCACGTTATATTTTTGTTTTTTCCTTCATTTGTTTTTAGCAGCCTGGTATATTTTGTGGCAGGACGCCTACTTTCTTTTGATAAAATTATAGCACACACCCGTTAAAATGTTATTCTTCAACCGTATGAAGAACAATTTAAATATGACATTACAGAAAATCAGTAATGCATAGGTGTGTGATTAAGGTTAGACAAAGGATTGTTGTGCATTTAAGAACTACATATTTACTTGAAGTGGCTTGCTTTAATATGAGAATATCCACTCATTTATGTCAGTTTAGGAACATTTACGTACCGCAGCAGACCATCATTAAAAGGAAAATCATTGTCAAATAGAAGTTTGAAACTAGAGAAGAAAACTTGATAAGTACCGGTCATTTGGCACTCTACTAAGAAAATAGAACTGATATGTACCAGTAAAAGCACTCTTTGCAACAAGTAGCCAAATACATAATGAGGTCTCATAAGTGATGGATTAGAAACTAAACTAATAATAGTCTTAAAGAAAACATAATCTCAACGGATAGAGTAACCAATAAACATCCCTCATCTAAATGTAAGAGTAAAACATCACCTAGTATAACACTTTAGAGGATTCACTGCAAAGGGAAGACACTACTTAAATATGTACCAAGGGAACAAAGGACAAGGGTAACATAAACCCTTTACTGGGATATGACTGCAAAAGCAAACATAATTTATTTGCTACCAGTTAAGAGCTAACTTAAGCACCTCTAGATAACACAGATTTCGTATGGTCTGCGGTGTTCTATAAGAAATAACAGAAATACAAAAACAGAGAAAAAAAAAACATCACCACAATAAAGCACTACAGATTAGCATCATAGTTTACGATAGATGTAAGTTTGAAGTGTCATACCCAGAACAACAGGGTAAGAGGTGAAAACTCAAATCATTTTTGAGAATATGCAGGTCCGAACTTAGTTTTAAAGGGTGCTAGACGCTCCGAAGCACAAAGAGTCCTTGGAGCCAAAGCGCTAGGCGAAGCGCTCGCCTTTCGTAGGTGAGGCACACTCTTTATCGTAAAATTTTATAAATTAACCCTAGAGCATATATCGTACTTAAAAACCTAATAATTATATTATAAATTCTAAAATATCAAAATATTTCAATTAGATGTAAGTTTCAAAACTATTAAAAATAAATATATTAAAATATTAATATATTTATATTATTTAAATATGTAAGTTTAATGTTTTATTTAAATTAATAAATATTTAAAAATATATCTTATTTTATTATATTAGTTTATATCAAAATAATATTAAAATTAATTTCTTGGTCTAGAATAAGTATTTAGGTAACAAAATGAATAATATAATTTTCATAAAATTTAAATAATAATAACAAAATCCTATAATAAAAGGATAATGCGGAAAAAAAAACCCAATTTATTTTGAACAAAGAGCTAATACACGTTTTTTCTTTTATTTTATAATAATGTGAAGAGAAAATAATTAAAATAATAAAACCTGAAAGTCTTAGAATCCAGGCTAACACCTACCGACACAACTTTCAAAACAAAATAAATGCAGTAAAGTGAACAATCGGTTCACCAAAACAACCCACTTCTTCTTCTTCTCCAACTCGAAAGTTTTGTTCTTTCAAATCCAAAAAGCGCTAAAGCACATTGCCTCTCACCCATTAGAAAGCGCCAAAGGCTAGCGCCTACCGTCGCCCGCCGTATGCCGCCTCGCCTTGGCCATATGAGGCGTTTCTCCGGTCGCCCAGCTGAGCCTAGCGCCTTAGGCGTGCCTAGGCGTGCTTTTTAAAACTAAGGGTCCGAATGGCACACTCCACAATAAAGAATCTTTAAAGTGACATCCTCATCACCAGTTTCCCTGCAAAAAGAATTGGAAGAATTCGTAACAACCATCATCACTCGAATTATGCGTAATGTAAAGACTGAATGAATAAATTGATACGCTAATATCATAATCCTCATGTTGGATACCAATGAGGTGAATGAAAACTAAGCTTAATTAGAGCTTGGGTTATCCCAAATACTTCGCCCATCTCCTCTCCTGCAAGACTATTCGAGTTTAATCCCAGTACTTGCAAATCCCCGTTCTACTACCACTTTAGGCTTCGACTTCAATTAGTACCAAAAAGGTCCCACCCTCCATGAGTAGCTAGCTCATGAGCTACTTCTTCATTGACAGTGACACAACTGTTTACATGAGTTTTCCATTTTATTTTATCATTTTACACGATAAACGGTGAACAGTAAATCTAATAAAGGTCAGGGTTTATCTAAACAATCTAAAAGTTTCAACTTTCCATATTTTTATTGCTAATCGTAAGTCAAGTTCATATTTTTTTGCATTAATTTTAGTAATCAACCACAACACACACGTGAACACTAGCCAAAAGAACACAATGAGTAAAAGGCTACAAAAATAGCAGAAAAGAGAAAGGAAATGAGTTATTATGAAGAAAGAAGAGATAAATTAGTAAACCTTCCGGAGAAATTGAAAGGGGAGAGGGTTCCAATTTCATCTGTGGCAGCCCAACCAAAAGCTTTTTGTTGCTTCTGTTCCTCTGCCGATTTTGACCATTGCCTTCTTTTACTTTTTGCCGTCATTTTGGTTGATGGGTGGGCAAAAAAGAAGTGGGTGAGTTACAAGATATATACAACGGAGGTGGGCAGGGCAGGGCAGGGCACTATAAGGCAAGCTTTGACACTGCATTTACTCATGCTTCGTTGGTGCATTGAGTATTTTTTTACTGCTAATTATTTTTATTATAATTAACTTTAAGATATTATAATTATATAAATTTTATATGGTAAATAGTTAATATTAGTATTGTATCACATTCCTTCCGTGAGTGATAAATACTTTTTAAAATTAGTAAAATTGTTATAACTATAACATTATAGGTTTTATTTTTATACACAAGATGTGTAATTTTTTTTACAACTCTTTATATTTAAGTTATAAAATTTAAAACCTAAATCCCTAGCTCTAACACACTAAAACCTAAACTTTAAACCCTAAACTTTAAATTATAATAATAAACCTTAAATTCTACACCCTACAACCTAAACTCTTAAACCCTAAACTATATTTTTATAATTATCTAATTTTTAGAATTATAGTTAATTTTTTATAAAAAAAACCCAAGTTATTTGTAGTTCATGGGTCAAATTGCATATTAACCTTTTTGTTAACTAAAATTATATTTTTTAAATAACAAATACAAAAAAAATAAAAAATTCCTATAAAATTTTATATTTCTTTTAAAAAATTAAATAAATATATAAAATTATACATACATGTATAAGATATTAAAAAAATATAAAAAATAATAGTAGAGTTATATACAGTATTATGCCATCTTACTATAACAATGTTATAATTGTCTTTCACTTGCTGGTTGATTGAAAAATTGATTGAAGCTTGTAAGCTAGTTGTAATACTGGAAAAGGTTAGCTCTAGCTAGATCGAAGTTGGGTAATCTAGTTGTTATTTTAGCAAGATTTAGGGATATTTTCTTGCCTTGTGCGATCTTTGAGAAGTAAGGCCTTAAATCGTGTTAGTTTATGTTGAAACTTATAGAGTTTATTTCTTTTGGGTAGATTAGCCCAAATCGAGCTGTCATTGCTAGAGATTTTACAGGAATCATCTAGGAGAGGATGTTGTCTCCTTTTTTTGCCCCTTCAGCGTCGGTTACCAAAGCTCAAGTCGTTCGACTTGAGCTTTCTTTCGCTTTGAAAAAAGGTTTTTTCAAGGTTCTTTTGAAGTCTGATAATTTGGGGTTATGAACCGTATGAAGTTCAAGAAGTTAAATGCTTGAGACTCTGTGGCTGTTGAGGAGGATAATTTAAATTTAACGTCTTTGATTCTTTTCCTCGCTTTTTTCTTTTGTTCCCTGTTCTTGTAATAGAGCTGCCGACTGAGTGGCAGAAATTTTTTGAACGAATTCTTGTTCAGTTAATTGGCCGATCGACGTTCTTCCTGACCTGAGGACCCTCTTGTAGTCTTCTCTCTTGTTTCTGTTACCATGTTTTTCGATAAAAAAAATAACTATCGGGAGAGATTGGATTACAATAGAACTTCTATCGAGTAATAAGTTATGTTTAGGCATTGTTGCAGCAATAACCATCAGTTAAGGTAAACATCGTAGTCGATTTTAACCCCTTTAACACCATTATTCACTCTTTGTTATAGTAATTAGATACTTTGCTCTGTTGTGCTGCATTTCCTGGTTACTCATTACTTTATTTGTTTTGCATTTTGAATTGCAATGTTCATGATCACAATTACTGATTTTAGTTTACTGCTTTAAGTTTGATAATCAAACATTAATAGTGATAATTCAATTCAAGTAGAGACGATATTCAACTCATCACTATATTACTTGTTGGATTGCATACACTTCCGTAAAATTTACAAACCTTACAATTTAATTCAACAAGTTTTTGACATCGTTGCTGGGATTGATTATTGGTATTATTTGTTTTGGTTATCAATTTTTCTCCGAATGAGAAGCAAGTAAAAACTCCAATTCAACCCCATGCTAAAGAAACAAAACATCTATCAATGCAATAACATATACTAAAAGCTTCATGAATTGTTAACAAGAATAATATAACAATGTTGAAGAGAAAAAATATGCAAATAGTCAAAACTATTTAAAATCGATTGTGACTCATGTGAGAAGTTTTTCTCCTTTAAATAAGATTTTATTTGGTAATATGTAACATGATGTTGATCCAAATCATTCGAATGTTATACAAACTACAATTTCCAACACAATTGAGCTTGAAATGAGGATGGATGTTAGGACTTGATGTTTTCTTAAACCTTTATCAAACTTTTGGGTTATGAGTTGATGTTAAATTGGATCAATTCGAGAAGTTTTCAATCTTAGAGGGAAATGGTATACAATGAGGCTATCATATTAGTACCAATTTATATTTTATTTTTGGTTATAGATCCAAGAGCATGAGGCAATGTGTGGTCCAATCACATTATAGAAGTTTAATAATATCACCTGATGGACAAGCTATAGAGCAGCTGAATCAATCGATCTCAATTCCTAAAGTAGGGGAGTAGTTCTTATTTTTTTAGTTATTGTACTTTTCATTTATTTGTTTATTTATGAATTTTGTTGGTACCTGCTAATCTCGAGCTTCGCGAATGTGTTGGAACTATGGTCCGCGAACATATATTTCGCGAATGACCACCAACGATCACGTGTTGACACGCGTGGTTCCAATTTAATGATAGACTTCACCTAGAACATTACTTAGAGTGCCCAATCACAATGTCAGGATAACCCCCAAAGAACACATGTCCTGGTAACTATAAGTAACCATGCAACTTGGTACCTACGAACCTCTACCTTCGTGAGTGTTGGTACCTGCAAACCTCTAGCTTTGTGAACGTGTTGGAATTGTTAGACAATGGGATTAGTAATCCAAGAAAATAATAAATAATAAAATAAAATACTGAATTTATTATTATATTGAACATAATAAAATATAAGTAAATCGAATAATACAAATCAAATGAAGTGATGTAAAACAAACCATAATTTGATTCAGGAGAAACGAGTTGAGGCTTGTGAGAATACAATTTCCTTAAGACAGATTTTTGGTCACTCCTATGGTGTTTGAGATACGTTGGCCGTCTATCTCCCAAGATACAACAACTATATGATCAACTGTAGTAGCACGTCTGCAGAGATCATGAACTGTAACCTTACCTTCCTCTATCACCGAAAATACTTTAAAAAATCACAGAGTAAAAATAGTAGAAAATTTTTGTATTTTTTCAGTAGTTAAAAAGTCCTTAAACCCAGTAGGTTTGTATGCTATTTATAGGAGTATGAGTTTCATCGAAAATAAAACTTGTGTATTATCTGAATTTTATTTAAAATAAAATTCAATAATTAAATAGCATTGTCCCAATAATATTTGAATTAAAAGATAATATTTTATCCTTTTAATTCCAGAATATTCAAAAAATAATATTCAAATTTAAGGATAAAATCTGATCATTTATCTTTTTATTTGAGATATTAAAATGCTATATTTAAGAAAAATTATCTTGTAATAGGTTAAAATATCCGCAAACCCACAGAGAGCCCGACCAGTCCAGACATTCACGTCACCCATATCATATCAGCTTAAGTTATTTAATAACCATCAAGTAGAGTCTTATATATAAACATATCTCATGCTTGGTAACCCATCAATATGGGATATAAGCTTTTCTCTTTTCCTTATCTCAATTACAAGCCTACTTTGAGCATCAATTTCTCATTCATCACTCACCCATTTTAAACGTATAAGATGTCGTTGTAAAGGTCTCATAGAGTAGAATGTGAAGACTTAATTTCATTATTAAAATATCCACCTTTAGCCATAGAAAATATACCTCAAAGTTTCCACTTTATCATATTTTTCCAACAATATATCTCGCGAATTGTAATACCCCGAAATTTAGCCAAGTCAGACAAGGGTTATTTAATACTGAGATTATATCATAAGGCTAACTTAGTGACTAAAATGACACTTTAGTAACAGTTTGAGGACTAAAGTGTAAAATATCAAGTAAGTGATTTTATTCAGTATAATGGTGAATTTAATTAAAATAAGAATCTTGATATCAGATTTGGGAATTAAGATGCAGTAGAAAGTATCGAATCTGGATCGAATAAAATTGTTAAGCGTGCTCAGACCAAAGTAGTACTAGGATGGGTGACCTCTGGTAAGGTCCCATGTTCATGTTTTTGATCAATAAAAAGGACTCTGAATATGTAGAAATAATTCGTATGAATATTTGTTAAATGAATTTTAAGGAAAAATTTTATCTGGCAGAGATTTCGAGTAATTATCAGTAATTTTGTTTGATTCCAAGTTTCGAGATTGGCTTCATAAATATGGATGATTTATTATGAAAATATTATTTATTTATGGAATTTAGAAATATGAGATTTTTGGATTAGATTTGATAGCTCGATTAATGGAAAATCGTATTAGGTATTTCCGGGTAGTTGGATCGAATAAAAAATCATAAAATATTATTTTACGATTTAATAAAATATGGCCGGTTATAAAGGAACCAAATTGGTTCAAATGTAATGGGGTGGCAATTTTAAAGGAGAATTGTAAATATGATTTTGGTTGAGGGACAATTTAGTAAATTGGATTAAACACAAGAGGCAATATTAGAATTAAACAAGTATATTAGTTAATAAATGAACAAAAATTTGTTCATTTTTATTCTACACATGCCATGAGTTATAGAAGAAAACTAAATTTTCAAGTGTGATTTTGAAGGCTTTCAAGTAAGATTCAAGGTACAATCTTTTAGAATAATTTGTTCTACATTCTAGTTCTCTACATTTTGGTAGTAATATTGCATAGTGTTTTGAAGAATTAATTGAGTTATTGATGAGAAAAAATTAGAGAATTGATGAGTTTGAAGTTTGATTTGAGTAGATTTGATGTTGTAGACATGAAAACAAGCTTGATTTGGAATTAATTTTATGTTCAAGACATAAACCCTAATCCTAAGTTTTGGGAATTTGATTAGAAAATTGAATTATGGATGAAAAAGAATGAATTATGAAACTAGAAGCCTTGTTTTGATGTTAGAATGATTAATTTCCCTTTTATTATGTCAAGTAACCAATTCGATTAGAAGTGAAAATATAGGGGAATTATTGTGAAATTTACTCTAGCATTAGAATTAATGAGATTTTGATTGAAGTAGCTTAATTTGGTAATTTAGGACCAAAATGAAATTTTTGTAAAAAAAATGGGAGTTATTTGTAAGGGACCACTTTGGTCAAAGCTTGAAAGTCAAGGGAAAATTCATGGAAATGTTAGAAATGAACAATTAGTTTATTTCTATTTGAATTCAAGTCCAATGGTGAAATTAGTGACTAAAGTGTCACTTAAGTAAAGGTTAATGGTTGAAAAGCAAAGAATGAAAGTCAGTGAATAACAAAGGAATTATGGAATAATTGTTCTTTAAACATGAATAAATTGTTAAGGTTCAAAATGGTCACTAAGGACCATAATGAACATTTGGTAAATACGTGGGAGAAAAGAAGTAAAGGGAGATTAGAGTAAAATATGAGTTAATTATAGAAGTTGTGTTGAATTTGAATTATGGCAGTAAGTTTAATAATTTTCCATAACTTCTATAAAAGTGATTGGATGACGAATCTTATACCGATGTAAAGATATGGATGTCAAGTTTCGTTTCCAACAAATGAGAACTGAGTCCGAGCTTTATATAAAAAGATATGAATTTTTTATTTGAACGAAGGTCAGAAAAATTATAAAGCAGTTTTCTGCTTGGACTAGCCTGTGACGTGGATGTCAAGATTTTTCATATTTTTTGTAGATTTTATTAATTTATGTAGCTTATATAGTTGGATTCATTATCGAATCTAGTTTTTAACGGTGTAAAGAAAGTCGAAATCCAGTGTATATTTTACTCTGTAGACATGCTTTTTCTGAATATAGTGCAAGCTACCAGGAATAGAATTTGATACAGTTTTTATCTAAATTTTTTGTTTGATAAACTCAAAGGAGTTGCTTGAAGTTTAAGCTGATCATTAGGGACCATAATAAGCTTGGGACAGTATAAGGAAGAGAGGAAAATATTTGAACACTTTATATTCGAATATATGTTAATTGAGTTGCTCAAGTGGAAGTTTAATCGTTCAAGAGAGTTACAAATAAGTACATTATTTGTATTATTGTGAGTAAAGGTGGAATGAATTTTTAACGTGAGATTTTTTTATATATATGGTATTTGTTACATGGATGGAAATTTAAGTTTAAAAGAAAGTATGGAACAAGTAAATGAGTCTCAAGAATCGAGTCAATTATCTTCTCAGGGTGGTCTATCTACTAATCCTGAGACAAATAATGACAGTAAAAAGGATGTAAATACTCCTACTCAGACCAATGTGCAAGCTCTCAATGCTATCCTGATGATATCGCGTCCTTTTTCTGAATTTAAAAGACAAAAGGTTACAGTTGTCCGGGATTACCCACCGGGGTGTGGATTGTTTGTGCCACCGGAAAAGAAAGTCTGGAAACCTAAGCAGTTTCGCTAAGTAAGATAAAAGTGTCGAGGTGAGTGCATTTTTACTTATTTAATATGTATGTGAAATGAATGAGTGCATTTATTTATTTATTATATATATATGATACTAGGAAGACTTGCAATAAGTCAACCTTAAAATTAATGAAAATGTATATCAATCAAAGTTATGGAAATGACATGGAATAGTAAATGGCATATGTGATACATGAAATGGTATAATGATTTATCTAAGATAAATCGGATTTTAGATATTGGTATGAACTGCCTAATGTCGACTATATGATTTACATTGATGCATAATACAGTAATGACAAGTACATATAAGAAATTATGATGAAATATGAGATGTGAATTGCCCGTTTACATGAATGATAATGATTGAATGATAATGAAATGAAATGCCCAAGTATTATGGCATAAGAGTTCATGGTATAGTTATGATATGATTTTATGTTTTATGACTACTACGGTGTCACATACACCTTGGGGACCTAAGCCCTTGGTGTTGCACCCTGGTGATCCAAGCCCATAGTGCTAACGTCACTAACGAGGTGCTTTAATGAGGAGCAAAAAGCGTTCTCGAATATGTACTCATCTATCATGTTCAAGTTAGGCACTACAGTGTCACTTCCACCTTGGGGACCCAAGCCCTTGGTGTGCACCCAGGGGATCCTAGCCCACATTGCTAATGGCATTGACGAGGTGATTTTATGAGGAGCAAAGAGCGTCCTCGAGTACGTACTCATGTTCACGTTATGCTAGATACTATGGTGTCTTATCAAGATGACTTACGTACCTTGATCTCATATTATATACTTTGGGCTATCTTTAAAGGAAGGTTGTATTGCAAATGATTATATGATAACTGATAAATACTGAGAACATGATTTTATACTTTGGGCTATTTCCAAGAATAATGCTATGTTCTAGATTACTCGAAGTTTTTATAAGATCTCATGATATTTATGTAAGTTTTAATAAATGTTATAAACTGTTTGGAAACTCGTTTGCCAATTTGCAGGAACTGTACTGCATACTCATGTATTATACTATATTGAATGATTTCATGTTTTGATTAAGCAAGTTTAACTGCCTCACTATGTCGTACTTAACATGTGTTTTATGTCACACGTAGGTTTCCAGACTAGACTAGCAAGGAAGAGGAGCTGTGTTTTGAAGAATCAAGTTATCATTAGTAAGTTTTCAGCATGTACATCTTAAAATAGTTGACAACTAGTGGGCATGTAAATATTTTAAAGGTGGATTGTTTGATATCATCTAAGTTTATCTTAGTAGTATGTTAATATGAATATATATATATTTTGAAATCTAGAAAGGCCAACCACTAGACTAGTTAAGTAGTTTTGTTGAACGATTTATAAAAAAAATTGAGTCCAAAATTCTGAAGTACGACTCCGTGTCATCTTTAACGTATATTAGGTCTACGAGTATACGTTAAGGGTGTCACATTTAGTGGTATCAGAGCAGAGGTTTAGCCGATTCTGGAGGTTAAAAGAGTCCAAGTGTGCATGCCCCTAGGATATCTCATGCTAATGTAATGCTTGCATAACTTGATACTGCTCCTCGATAATATGATTTAGACCTTGTCTGTAATACGAACTGTTAAATGCTGCTGGATTTTGTCATGCGATGGATCATAAGGGATATATCGAGACCCGTAGCAGTAGCAATGAAATGAAGTACGACTTTTTCTCGACTCTTATCTTGGTTGAGTTACCGGTGTAATAAGAAACTCAAGCTCAAGAACAAGAAGTACTATTTTAGATATTAGAAGAAATACCTGAGAAGTTTTAACCTTCGGTATCTGTATATAATAAGGTATTGACTGTTAGAAAGTTTAAGTTTTGAGAGCCTTAAATGTTAGGGTGAAAGAGAATTGATGACTGGTTATTTGAAGATGAAGGTTGATAAAAATCTTATAGAAGTTCTGAGATGTATTAATACTGAAAAGTTAGAAGAAGTAATATCGATATAGAGGAGATAGCTTGGAAAATTTCCTAGAAAGTGTTAAAGATGGGATCTGGTGATTAGTTCATAAGGAAAATATTTCATTAATTTCTGAACTTTGATAAGATACTGCACTGTTTATGAGAAATAGTGTGAAATCAGTGGGTTAAGCCAATATATCAAGGGGATAATTTAACTAGAGAATTTTAGTATGATTGCTAGTAAGTGATTTGATTATAGCACAAAAGTTACAAGAAATTATAAGAACAGTTTGTTAGTAAAGTTGGGAACAAAGCTATCGATTTGAGAATTTAAGACAAATTTTAAGATAAATTGGCTATTGTTACCTCTCCAAAAGTATTGTTTTTAATGCCAATCTTACAATGTTTTTGCTTGTTTTTAGGTGCATTTAGTTGCATTAGGATGTTAAAAACCATGCATTTGCATAAGAAGCTTAGAATTCTGTCTATGCCAGTGTGAAGGGTTGTTTTGTTGGCAGTTTTGCAGGTTTGGCATAGGATTTGGCTCAGAAAAGCAACAATAGGAAGGAATGCCAGAGAAAATGCCAGGCGCTGTTGGCACAAATAGACCAGACAATGTCAAGCACCGGTTGGCAGAGAAGTGAACTTGATGCCACGTCAAGAAGCTGTTGGACCCCAAAAAATAGGAAATGATCAGGCTCTGAGAAGATATCAATTGGATCAATCTCCGAAAATATAACGGATGAGATGGTGCCAAGACTTGTTGGCAGATTCATCCAAGCTTGGACGACAAGGCAGCGTCGGCAGCATGATATCAGCCCTAGCCTGATCAGCGCTAAATCAAATTTGGATAAGATGATAATCCCTTATCTCTTGGGCAGTTGAAGTTCAAAATTTGAAGAGCTAATCCTATCCCTTCCTCGCATGCCTATTTAAACACCAACCAAGCTAGCATTTGGGAGAGCGAAGAAGATTGGAGTGAGGAGTTGGTGTGTGACGATTGAAAACCGACTGCACCTAGGAAGGGTGGTCCGATCAACTTGGCCGAGAAGCTTGGATCTTGAAGGGTTACATCGAGAGACCCCTTGTAGCCCATTTTCTCTTTCAAGTTATTTTATTTTGTTTTAAATGATGATGTACTTGGGAAACGTTTGTGTTTTTTGGTTAAGTCCCTCACCATGAACTAATTTCATAGTTGGTGGGGGATGTTTGAGTTGAACGCTATTTTTATGTTTTAGTTTTTAATAATAAATCTGCTTTGGCAATGTTTTATCTATTCCATACTTTAATGTTTCCTAAATACTATGCCAAGCGAGAGCTGGCACTGTAGGCCTATTGCTATTCAATATCTTAACAGACTTGGGTGGGCAATGATTAAGTTGTTGAATGCTGAGGAGAAAAGCTTCAAGAGAAGTCGTTCAAGTAGATGAACTTACTTCGGGAGTGAAATCTACCCCTTAGGAGTATAGATTGGATCTTAATCAAATTGGTTTATTTAAAAACATGCACTATAGAGACATATGGGTTTTTACATGATTAATTTAGGGCAATGACCATCGAGAGAGGCATTGCTAATTTTGAATCTACTTGGTAAACAATGCCAAGACAGGTCGTTATTAAAGGCTGGCACGACATGAATAGCATAAAAACCAGGCATTCCCTGCCAACACTCATCATTCATTAAAACACATTCCTTGCCAACGACTTACTTTAATTTTATTTCTTTTCTTTCAATTATTTTCAAAATCAACTTCAAAACAAATCAAATTCTTCTTAAGGAAAGTAACAATCAAAACAATTGAGTTCCAAGTCAATCTCTGTGGGATCGATACTCAGCTTACCAGCTGTATTACTTGCACGCAAACGACTCATCTTGGCACGTTTTTATACTTTCCAACACATACCATTTGCCACTTTTGCCCTCATTTCACCTGGAGAGTCTACAAGTTTTGGGCGCCGTTGCCGAGGATTGCAACATAATTGATTGTTTTTAAATTCTTACTTGTCTTTATTCTACTTTTTGTTTTTTTTACCTTTTATTTTTGTTGGTATATGACTAGAATCCATCATGTGGTGGACGAGTGGCCATACGATCCAAAAATTGGGAAAACCTTGCGGAGGTTAAAAAGAAGATTTCGAGAGATGCAAAACCAAGGTAATGGAGGGAATTGTATGGTGAACAATGGAGGAAATCCACTTAATAATGAGATACCACCAACACTTGATGTCCCAGTTGTTAATGAGAGACCTATTAGAGAATATTCAGCACCAACCATTGACAATTTGATGCCAGGACTTGTTGGCACAGAGGTAAACGTTGTCAATTTCGAACTTAAGCCGGTAATGATTCAAACTCTTTTGAATGTAGGTCAGTTTGATGGAGCACTCACTGGAGATCCGAGGTAGCATCTGAAGTAGTTCATGGAGATTTGCTAGCTATTCCAACAAAATGGAGTACCTGAAGATACCGTGAAGCTGAAATTATTTACTTTCTCTTTGAGAGACGGAGCAAAGGCTTGGCTTAACTCCTTGCCACCTGGCCCAGTTACTTCATGGGCAGACCTATGCCAGAAGTTCTTAACAAGATTCCAGCCGCCAACACTCACTGCCAAGCTACGAGGTGAGATCATTACATTCAGGCAGGCTGAGGATGAGACCTTATATGATGCATGGGAACGATTCAATGACCTGTTGAGGAGGTGTCATATGCATGTATTCCCGAATTGGACCCAGATCTAAACCTTTTACAATGGATTGAATGCACAAACGAGGACTGTTGTTGATGCTTCAGCAGTTGGTTCACTGCTTGACAAGACATATACCGAGGCTGTTAACATTCTAGAGAGGACTGTAATCAATAATTTCGAATATCCTATTGCGAGACTTGGGACCAGAACTAAAAACAATGGGAAATTTCAGGTTGATGAACTAACGTCCATCCATGCCGAGATTTCCAATCTTACCAGCATGGTGAGAATGTTGCAAAAGAACAATAAGGCCCAAGAAGTCAAAGCATTAGACCATTTCTGTACAATTTGTGGAGAGAATCATCATGTGGATGAATGCCCTGCCAACCCTGAATCGGTAAACTTTGTTGGCAACGTTAATCGTTACTATAATCCTAACTCCAATACTTATAATGTAGATTGGAGACAACACTCTAGTTTAACATGGGGAAATCAAGGAGGTAACCAATACGATGCCCGATGCTAGAATACCCAGAGGCAGAATAACAATGGCATGCCAGCTTTCAACAACAATGGCATGCCAACATTCTATCAGAATGCCATGCCACAGAAAGCTCAAAACAATTTTCAGCAAGGGCAGAGATTCAACCAAGGAGGCACTCTCACAAAGTACATAGAGAGGAATGATGCCACTGTCCAGAGTTTGGCAGCATCAATGAGGAACTTGGAAGTTCAGATTGGTTAGATTGCCAATGCACTCAGCAATCGACCCCAATGAACATTACCAAGTGACATAGAAGACACTCGGCACAAAGAAAATGAGCAATGTAAAGCCATAACTCTTCGGAGCGGTAAGCAGTGTGAGGTGGAGAAGGCTCCCAAGCAGCCAGTTAATTGCCAAATCGAGAAGCCAATGCCAACAGATAATCCCAGTAAGGTAGAGAAAAAGCAACCAAAAGCAAGTAATGCCAGCACCGATGCCGGACAACATACCGATGCCAGAACCGATGCTAAACAGACTGATGCCAGCACTGCCTTAGCAAAGCCAGCAGCTCCGGCATCTGTTTTTCCGCCACCACCATTTCCAGCAAGACTTCAAAAACATAAACAAGATCAGCAATTTAAGCGCTTATTGGAGGTTCTTAAGCAATTGCAAATAAACATTCAATTGGTAGAAGCCCTTGAATAAATGCCCAACTATGTCAAATTTATGAAAGACTATGTCCAAAAAGAAGAAGTTGGGAGAGTTTGAAACTGTTGCTCTAACCGAATGATGCAGTGCCATGATCTTAAACCGATTGCCACCAAAGCTGAAAGATCCAGGAAGTTTCACTATTCCCTGCACCATAGGCAACAAATTCATGGGCAAGGCACTGTGTGACTTAGGAGCCAGCATCAACTTGATGCCAATGTCAATTTTTCGGAAGCTTGGCATAGAAGCAAGACCTACCACAGTGACACTTCAGCTGGCATACCGATCTTATCCACATCTCAAGAGTAAGATTGAGGATGTATTGGTAAAGGTAGACACATTTATTTTTCCAGCTGATTTTATCATTTTGGATTATGAGGCTGATATTAATGTCCCGATTATTTTGGGGAGACATTTTCTTGCCACAAGTAAGGCTTTGATTGATGTTCATAAAGGGGAACTAGCGATGCGCATGAATGACCAGCGAGTTACATTTAATGTGTTTCAAGCTTTGAAATGTGCAGATGAACCTGATGAGTGCCAAGCATAGGAGATGATAGAGTTCATTTATACTTTGGATACGACACAGTTATTCCAGGATACAAAATTTGATGCCAACAATTTAGATGGCATAGCTGATCTATTTGAGGAACCAGAAGAACTGGTCTTGGAGGCTGAAGAGGCGAGTTATTTTGAGCAATTACAGTTGGTCGGCAGAGAAATCAAGGTACCTAGACCATCAATTGAGGAGCCACCAGCGTTGGAACTGAAACCATTACCAGATTACTTGAAGTATGCTTATTTAGGTGAACACTCAACTCTGTAGGTGATCATTGCCACTGGTCTCACTAATGATCAGGAGGAAAGATTGTTGGCAATATTACGCGATTATAAGCAAGCATTAAGGTGGACCTTGGCAGACATCAGAGGTATTAGCCCAACCATTTACATGCACAAGATTATCTTGGAGGAGTACCATGGCAAGACCATTAAAGGCCAAAGAAGGCTAAACCCAAGCATGAAAGAGGTAGTGAAAAAAGAGATCATAAAATGGCTTGATGCCGGGATTATATATCTCATTTTTGATAGCTCTTGGGTTAGCCCGGTGCAATGCATGCCAAAGAAGGGTGGCATAACCGTGGTACAAAAAAGTGAAGCTGAGTTAATCCCCTCCAGAACTATCACAAGATGAAGAGTGTGCATGGACTATAGGAGGCCGAACAATGCCACGAGGAAAGACCACTTCCCATTGCCATTCATTGATCAGATGCTAGACATAGGTAAAGCTTTCTATTATTTTTTGGATGGTTATTCAGGTTATAATCAGATTGCCATCGCCCCTGATGATCAAGAGAAGACCACGTTCACGTGGCCTTATGGTACATTTGTGTTTAGAAGGATGCCATTCGACCTATGTAATGCACCAGCAATGTTTCAACGTTGCATGATGTCCATTTTTTCCGATATGGTCGAGCACAACATGAAAGTATTCATAGATGATTTCTCAGTGTTTGGCAAAACATTTAAGGAATACCTTCTGAGTTTGGAGCAAGTCTTGAAGAGATGCATAGAGACAAACCTAGTGTTGAATTGGGAAAATGCCACTTCATGCATAAGACTCGTCTTGGCACGTTTTTATACTTTCCAACACATACCTTTTGCCACTTTTACCAGCATTTCACCTGAAGAGTCTACAAGTTTTGGGCGTCGTTGCCGAGGATTGCAACAGAATTGATTGTTTTTAAATTCTTACTTGTCCTTATTCTATTTTTTGTTTTTTACCTTTTATTTTTGTCGGTATATGACCAGAAGCCATCATGTGGTGGACGAGTGGCCATACGATCTGAAAATTGAGAAAACCTTATGGAGGTTAAAAAGAAGATTTCGAGAGATGCAAAACAAAGGTAATTGAGGGAATTGTGTGGTGAACAATTGAGGAAATTCACTTAATAATAAGATACCACCAACACCTGATGTCCCAGTTGTTAATGAGAGACCTATTAGAGAATATTCAGCACCAACCATTGACAATTTGATGCCAGGACTTGTTGGCACAAAAGTAAATGTTGTCAATTTCGAACTTAAGCCGGTAATGATTCAAACTCTTTTCAATCTAGGTTAGTTTGATGGAGCACTCACTAGAGATCTGAGGTAGCATCTGAAGCAGTTCATGGAGATTTTCTAGTTATTCCAACAAAATGGAGTACTTGAAGATACCGTGAAGCTAAAGTTATTTACTTTCTCTTTGAGAGATGGAGCAAAGGCTTGGCTTAACTCCTTGCCACCTGGCTCAGTTACTTCATGGGCAGACCTATGCCAGAAGTTCTTAACAAGATTCCAGCCGCCAACACTTACTGCCAAGCTACAAGGTGAGATCATTACATTCAGGCAGGCTGAGGATGAGGCCTTATATGATGCATGAGAACGATTCAAAGACTTGTTGGGGAGGTGTCCTATGCATGGATTCCCGAATTGGACCCAGATCTAAACCTTTTACAATGGATTGAATGCACAAACGAGGACTATTGTTGATGCTTCAGTAGCTGGTTCACTGCTTGACAAGACATATACCGAGGTTGTTAACATTCTAGAGAGGATTGTAATCAATGATTTCAAATATCCTGTTGCGAGACTTGGGACCGAAACTAAAACCAATGGGAAATTTCAGGTTGATGAACTAACGTCCATCCATACCGAGATTTCCAATCTTACCAGCATGGTGAGAACATTGCAAAAGAACAATAAGGCCCAAGAAGTCAAAGCATTAGACCCTTTCTGTACAATTTGTGGAGAGAATCATCATGTGGATGAATGCCCTGTCAACCTTGAATCGGTAAACTTTGTTTGCAATGTTAATCGTTACAATAATCCTAACTCCTATACTTATAATGCAGGTTGGAGACAACACTCTAGTTTAATATGGGAAAATTAAGGAGGTAACCAATACGATTCCCGGTGCCAGAATACCCAAAGGCAGAATAACAATGGCATGCCAGCTTTCAACAACAATGGCATGCCAGCATTCTATTAGAATGCCATACCACAGAAAGCTCAAAACAATTTTCAGCAAGGGCAGAGATTCAACCAAGAAGGCACTCTCACAGAGTACATGGAGAGGAATGATGCCACAGTCCAGAGTTTGGCAGCACCAATGAGGAACTTGGAAGTTCAGATTGGGTTGATTACCAATACACTCTGCAATCGACCCCAAGGAACATTACCAAGTGACACAGAAGACACTCGGCACAAAGAAAATGAGCAATGTAAAGCCATAACTCTTCGGAGCGGTAAGCAGTATAAGGTGGAGAAGGCTGCCAAGCAGCCAGTTAATTGCCAAATCGAGAAGCCAGTGCCAGCAGATAATCCCAGCGAGGTAGAGAAAAAGCAACCAAAAGCTAGTGATGCCAGCACCGATGCTAAACAGACTGATGCCAGCACTGCCTTGACAAAGCCAGTAGCGCCGATATTTGTTTATCTGCCACCACCATTTCTAGCAAGACTTCTAAAGCATAAGCAAGATCAGCAATTCAAGCGCTTCTTGGAGGTTCTTAAGCAAATACAAATCAACATTCCATTGGTAGAAGCCCTTGAACAAATGCACAACTATGTCAAATTTATGAAAGGCATTCTGTCCAAAAAGAAGAAGTTGGGAGACTTTGAAACTGTTGCTCTAACCGAAGGATGCAGTGCCATGATCTTAAACCGATTGCCACCAAAGCTGAAAGATCAAGGAAGTTTTACTATTCCCTGCACCATTGGTAACAAATTCATGGGAAAGGCACTGTGTGACCTAGGAGCCAGCATCAACTTGATGCCAATGTCACTTTTTCGGAAGCTTGGCATAGAAGCAAGACCTACCACGGTGACACTTCAGCTGGCAGACCGATCTTATGCACATCCCAATGGTAAGATTGATGATGTATTGGTAAAGGTAGACAAATTTATTTTTCCAGCTGATTTTAACATTTTGGATTATGAGGCTGATATTAAAGCCCCGATTATTTTAGGGAGACCTTTTCTTACCACATGTTGGGCTTTGATTGATGTTCATAAAGGGGAACTAGCGATGCACACGAATGACCAGCAAGTAACATTTAATGTGTTTCAAGCTTTGAAATGTGCAGATGAACCTGATGAGTGCCAAGCAGAGGAGATGATAGAATCCATTTATACTTTGGATACGGCACAGTTATGCCAGGATACAAAATTTGATGCCAACAATTTAGATGGCATAGTTGATCTGTTTGAGAAACCAGAAAAACCAGTCTTAAAGGCTAAAGAGGCGAGTTATTTTAAGCCACTACAGTTGGTCGGCAGAGAAATCAAGGCACCTAGACCATCAATTGAGGAGTTACCAGCGTTGGAACTAAAACCATTACCAGATTACTTGAAGTTTGCTTATTTAGGTGAACACTCAACTCTGCCGATGATCATTGCCACTGGTCTCACTAATGATCAGGAGGAAAGATTGTTGGCAATATTACGCGATTATAAGCAAGCATTAAGGTGGTCTTTAGAAGACATCAGAGGTATTAGCCCAACCATTTGCATGTACAAGATTATCTTGGAGGAGTACCATGACATGACCATTGAAGGCCAAAGAAGGCTAAACCCAAGCATGAAAGAGGTAGTGAAAAAAGATATCATAAAATGGCTTGATGCCAGGATTATATATCCCATTTTCGATAGCTCTTGGGTTAGCCTGGTGCAATGCATGCCAAAGAAGGGTGGCATAACCGTGGTACAAAACAATGAAGCTGAGTTAATCCCCTCCAGAACTATCACAGTATAGAGAGTGTGCATTGACTGTAGGAGGCTGAACAATGCCACGAGGAAAGACCACTTCCCATTGCCATTCATTGATCTAATGCTAGACACAGGTAAAGCTTTCTATTATTTTTTGGATGGTTATTCAGGTTATAATCAAATTGCCATTGCTCCTGATGATCAAGAGAAGACCAAGTTCACGTGCCCTTATGGTACGTTTGCGTTTAGAAGGATGTCATTCGACCTATGTAATGCACCAGCAATGTTTCAACGTTGCATGATGTCCATTTTTTTCGATATGATCGAGCACAACCTGGAAGTATTCATGGATGATTTCTCAGTGTTTGGCAAAACATTTAAGGAATGCCTTCTGAGTTTGGAGCAAGTCTTGAAAAGATGCATAGAGACAAACCTAGTGTTGAATTGGGAAAAATGCACTTCATAGTGAAGGAGGGCATTGTTCTCGGGCACATGGTAACTAAGAGAGGTTTAGAAGTGGATCAAGCAAAAGTTAAGGTAATTAAGCAGCTACCGCCTCCAACGAGTGTTAACGGTATAAAGAGTTTTTTAGGACATGCCAATTTTTATCGGCGTTTTATTAAAGACTTTTCAAAAATTGCTAAACCTTTATGCTTGTTGTTAGAACATAATGCCACTTTTGCATTTTACAATTCTTGTTTGAGAGCATTTCAAGAGCTTAAAGAGAAGTTGATCAATGCCTCTATAGTTGTGGCACCAGACTGGAGTGAGCTCTTTGAGCTCATGTGCGATGCCAGCGACTATGCCGTTGGAGCAGTTTTGGGACAAAGGCATGACAAGGTTTTTCATGCTATCTACTATGCCAGCCGAACCTTGAATGAAGCACAACTGAACTACTCTACGATCGAGAAAGAATTTCTTGCGGTTATATTTACTTTTGACAAATTTAGATCTTACTTAATTGGTAACAAAGTTGTGGTTTTTATAGATCATTTGGCATTGAAGTATCTCTTGGCAAAGAAGGATGCCAAGCCCAGACTAATCCGATGGACGCTCCTACTTCAAGAATTTGACTTTGAGATCGGAGACAAGAAGGGCATTAAAAACCTAGTAGCTGACCATCTCTCACGATTAGAGCATCATCTTGAAGATGGTAAGACCAATTCTATAAGAGATGAATTTTCTGACGAGTATTTGCTTGAAGTTAATGCCATGCCATGGTATGCTGACATTCTCAACTACTTGGTAAGTAACATTCTGCCAACAGACTTGGCATACAATGCCGAGAAGAGGTTTTTGCAGGAAGTTAGGCAATACTATTGAGATGAGCCAATATTGTTCAAGCTGTGTGCAGACCAAGTGATCCGCCGGTGTGTGCCCGAGGATGAACATCAGAACATATTACATCTATGCCATGCCGCACCATATAGATGTCACTTTTCTAGGGTAAAGACTGCTGCCAAGGTACCGCAGTCAGGATTCTTTTGGCCAACACTATATAAGAATGCCCGTGAGTATGCCAAGGCAGGTGACCGATGCCAAAGGACAAGAAACATCTCTGGCAGACACCAACTACCACTATAAAACATTATGCTTGTGGATTTATTTGATGTATGGGGGATAGACTGTATGGGTCTTTTCCACCTTCATTCGGTAATGTATATATTCTTGCGGCTGTTGACTATGTATCTAAATGGGTAGAGGCTGTGGCCCTACCAACAAACGATGCCAAGGTAGTTGCCAAGTTCTTGCACAAACACATTTTTACTAGATTTGGCGCCCCTAGGGTGATTATTCACAATGAAGGCACCCATTTTAAATGTAATCTAATCTCCAAAGCTTTGTGCAGGTATGGTATACAGTAGAGAATTGCCACGGTATATCATCCACAAACAAACGGGCAAGCTGAGATTTCAAATAAGGAGATTAAAAACATTATAGAGAAGATTGTTAATCCATCAAGGAAAGACTGGTCCTTAAGACTAGATGAGTCCTTGTGGGCTTACAAGACTGCATTTAAAACTCCTTTGGGTACATCACCATTTCGACTTGTTTTCGAAAAACTATGCCATCTGCCAGTGGAGCTTGAGCATAAAGCCTACTAGGCCATCAGAACACATGGCATGGCATGGAGAGCTACTGGAGAAAAGAGGTTACTAGACCTAAATGAGTTGGAGGAATTCAGAACACAAGCCTATGAGAACGCTAGGATCTACAAGGAAAAGGCAAAACGATGGCATGATAGTAGGATAATGCCAAGACAGTTTGAGGTAGGCCAACGTGTTATGTTATTCAACTCACGGCTTAAGTTGTTTCTAGGGAAACTCAGATCGAGATGGACGGGCCCTTATAAAGTTGTGAAGCCCTATGCTCATAGAGCTGTGGATATTAAGAACTTGAAGACGGGAGAAATCTTTAAGGTGAATGGCCAACGTTTAAAGCACTACATGGAAAATGATTAGAACAATGCCAATGAGGTGATCCTCTTGGCAGAGGTAACATGAAAACACCATTAGATTTGAACCTTTGTAAATATTAGGATAGATGTCTTCTTTGTTTTTAGGTTTCAAGGTTTTTATTTGTTTTTTTCTTTCTTTTTATATTTTAAGTTTTATTCCTACTTTTTTGAAAGGTTTCCTGTGTGTTGCGTAGATTCGTTATGCCATGAACCATGCCAGGAAGCATGCCACGAACAATGCAAGGATTATTTGGCAGGAGCTGATGTCCCAATAGCAAAGGCTGCCATACATAGTACCAGAACAGCTTGGCATGCAGTCGTGCTAAATTTGGAAGTATGAGAAAAACCCTAGCTTGACCGACCCATTTAATTGGAGAGAGTATTTTTCTTTTAACCTTAAACCCTAGCCGCCCAAAATTTGGGTTAAAATTTAAAATTCAAACCAAACACCTTATTACTCCAATCCTTACCCTATCATATCACCTATCACCTTATCACTTCATCCTTACCACGTCACATCTTTTAATTTAATTCTTTTTATTTTTTTATCATTATCCCTAATTACTCCTCCCATTAAAACACTCAACCGACCCAAAAACTTTCACTTTCTTACCCTAACCGGTTAAAAAAACCAAAACTCTCTTTCAGTTTTTACTTTCCTTTTCGACAAGCAATTACCAAAACCTAAGCCACTTTTTCTTCTTCATCTTTGTTCAACATCGTCCAAGATCTTTCAATGGCTTCCTCTTCTACTTCCTTCAAGCGATTATTCAACGAGGAGATTCAGAAAAAGTTTGAATCCAATTTTGCCTCAAGGAATTTTTTCTATGAGAAGCACTTCGACCTTAAAACAGAGGCGAACAATGGCTTCCCTTTGAAAGTCATGTCTATGATTAACTTGCACAAATAGACTCAGTTCTGCCAGCAAAAAGGGGAGATTTATGCCACTATCGTCCAAGAATTCTATGCGCACCTTGTGACCAAGGATTCGCCCTTCTTGATGATTATAGGTAAATATGTTCATTTTGATGAAGGATATATTAACAATATGTTTGAGTTAGATGGTGTAGAGGATGAGTATTTTGAGTATGCTGAATCAATAAACGCGGCCAAGAGAAAGAGACTGTTGGCAGATCTGTGCGAGCCTGGCACGGCATAGACAATGTCATCCAAGGGGCATCGTACGGTGAAGAGGCTGGCATTAAAATCCCAATGGAGAGGATGGAATCACTTTCTCAAGGCTAATCTGATGCCCACATCCCACAACGAGACCGTGTCAAAAGAAAGGATGATCATGTTGCACTTCATTGTTATGAGGTGCAAAATCAATGCTGGCAATCTCTTTGTTGATGAAACTTACAAGTACGCAGCGAAAGGTACTGGCAGCTTATTTTTCCCTTTGTTGATTTCTAACGTTTGCATGCTCCATGATGTGCCAAGGCTTGATACAGATAAAGGGCAAACGATCAAAGGAATAATAATTATTGCTGCTATATAGAGGAATCTAGTTGCTGCCGAGCCCAAGGACAAAGGGAAGAGAAATGCAAGGGCACCCATGCCAAAGCCCAATGAGTCAATGGCCGCGCCAGCAACCATGCCAGAAACTGTGCCAGATAGTTCAATGGCAATGCTGTCCCAAATTCACCAACACCAGGAGATTATTCTCCAAAAGCTGAAAAAGGATGAGGAGCTCAATGTCAAGATGCGACACTACATCCAGGCGAAAGATGTTGTGAGAAGAGATGCTCTAACAAAATTATCAACTGATTTTGTGCCAGAGTTTCCAGACTTCCCTACCGAGCTCTCTGCCAGCGACAATGCCATGCCAGCTAGTCCATTTCATACCCCATCCGATGCCACAGTCCCGTTGTCTCCAGTTCAAGTCGAGTCTGCCAGTTCTGATTCTTCATCTGAATCAAAGGAAAACAAAGCCAAGTCTGCCAAAGCCAAGTCGCAGTGACACCTGCTATACATGCGCCATCTGATGCCATCGATGCACCTGCTGCATTGGAACCTGCCAAGGAAAATGAGGAAGTTGGAGCCTCCACTGCCGCTTCAAAACTGATCCTGAAAAGAAAGAAGCATATGGCCCCTGATCGTGGACCATTTGTGAGAAGAAAAACCCGTGCCACACGGTAAATAGTCTCCGAAGGGGAGTCCTCTTCTTCCTAAACTCCTTTACATTTCATTCCATTGCATTTACATGATCATGCATTTTATTTTATTCTGTTTTTCTTGTATATATGTGTTGTTTCATGCATTGGGGACAATGCACATCTTGGGTTTGGGGGTGTGTATTTCTTCACATTTATGCCATGCCATACATTTCATGTTTAAATTTTCTTGCCATACCATCTTGCCATGCCATTTAGGTCATATAGGATAGATGCATAACGAACCACTAAAAAAAGAAAAAGAAAATTTTGCCTCGCATTAATTTTGAAAAAAGTTAACACTTGTTAGGCAAGTCTAATTTGATTTAGGTGTCTGTCCAATGAAGAAATTTTAATCTTTAATTGCAATGCCATACCATCAGAATAGTTATGCCATGTTTGCTTGGTAATTGATCTCTAGTTTAGGGAATTGAACTTACACTTAACACGTAGTATGTATCTAGTTCCTTAGCAAACTTAGACCTTTTGAAACTATGCTCAGATTTAAAAAAAATGATGTCAGGGTAAAAGAAATAAATAAGACAGCAATGTTCTGCCAAGGCAAGAAAAAAATATAACCCTCCTCTACCTTAGGGATAATAAGCTACTTGGGGCTTCGTGGTTTGCTCCCCATAGTTCTCAAGTCCAAAACCTTAGAGTATGAATTGAAGAGAAAGCCTAGTGATGTCTAGATTAAGGTGGGGATTTGTGGTATGCTCCCTCTTATCTCTCACGATAAATAGTGTCACGAAGCAAGCTTAAATTAATGCCAACAAAAACCCTTGGCAAAGAAAAAAAAGAAGAGAATCTGAGTTTAGGTAGTAAGATTGTCTAAGAGAGTGAAAGGATACTTGATGCATATTGCCTACACATCATGCACTATTCGTGATCTTAGACTAGAGTTATATTGCTGCACTTGAATTACTACATGCTTGGCAGTATTGCACTGAGATACTGAGGACAAAAATAGAGCCAAATTCTGCTTGCCAGCACGTGTTGGCATTCAACCAAAATTTTGTCGAGGTAACTTTTTCACAGTTTTTTATTTTTATTTTGTTTGCATTACTTGAGGACAAGCAATGAGTTAGGTTTGTGGGTGTGTTACCTCTATAAAAGTATTTTTTTTAATGCCAATCTTACAATGCTTTTGCTTCCGGGCGTTGTCGGCACAGATGGACCAGACAATGCCAAGCACCAGTTGGTAGAGAAGTGAACTTGATGCCACGCCAAGAAGCTGTTAGACCCCAAAAAAATATGAAATGATGAGGCTCCAAAAATATAGCAATTGGATCAATCTCCGAAAAAATAGCAGATAAGATGGTGCCAAGACTTGTTGGCAGATTCATGCCAAGCTTGGACGACAAGGCAACATCGGCAGTATGACGTTAGCCCTAGCCTGACAGTGCTCATTCAAATTTGGATAAGATGATAATCCCTTATCCCTTGGGCAATTGAAGTTCAAAATTTGAAGAGCTAATCATATCCATTCCTCTCACGTCTATTTAAACACCAACCAAGCTAGCATTTGGGAGAGCAAAAAAGATCGGAGTGAGAAGTTGGTGTGTGACGATTGACAACCGGCTGCACCTAGGAAGGGTGGTCTGACCAACTTGGCTGAGAAGCCTGGATCTTGAAGGGCTGTATCGAGAGACCCCTTCTAGCCCATTTTCTCTTTCAAGTTATTTTATTTTGTTTTAAATGATGATGTACTTGAGAAACGTTTGTGGTTTTTTGGTTAAGTCCCTCACCATGAACTAATTTCATAGCTGGTGGGGGATGTTTGCGTTGAACGCTATTTTTATGTTATAGTTTTTAATAATAAATCTGCTTTGGCAATGTTTTATCTATTCGGCATACTTTAATGTTTCCTAAATACTATGCCAAGCGAGAGCTGGCACTGTTGGCCTATTGCTCCTCAATATCTTAACAGACTTGGGGTGACAACGATAAAGTTGTTGAATACTGATGAGAGAAGCTTCGAGAGAAGTCGTTCAAGTAGATGAACTTACTTTGGGAGTGAAATCTACCCCTTAGGAGTATAGATTGGATCTTAATCAAATTGGTTTATTTAAAAGCATGCACTATAGAGATATATGGGTTTTTGCATGATCAATTTAGGGCAATGACCATCGAGAGAGGCTTTGCTAATTTTGAATCTGCTCAGCAAACAATGACAAGACATGTTGTTATTAAAGGCTGGCACGACATGAATAGCGTGAAAATCAGACATTCCCTGCTAACGCTTATCATTCATTAAAGCGCATTCCTTGTCAACGACTTACTTTACTTTTATTTCTTTTCTTTTCAATTATTTTCAAAATCAACTTCAAACCAAATCAACTTCTTCTTAAGGCAAGTAACAATCAAAGCAATTGAGTTCCAAGTCAATCTCTGTGGGATTGATACTCAGCTTACCAGCTGTATTACTTGCAAACCGTGTATACTTGCACGCAAAAGACTTATCTTGGCACGTTTTTATACTTTCCAACACATATCTTTTGCCACTTTTGCCATCATTTCACCTAGAGAGTCTACAGCTATCTATATGTGATGTAGAAATAAGATGTAAAAAGAAGTCTGATGATTATAGAGTGATGATAAGGAGAAAGAATGATGATTCTTTACGACTGTTTATAGATTATTGTCAATTGAATAAGGTAACTATTAAGAACGAATATCCGCAACCAATGATTGAAGATCTAATTGATCAACCTCGAAGAACATTTATATTTTCAAAGATAGATCTTCGATCAGGATATTATCAGCTCAGATTTAAAGAAGAAGATATACTCAAAGACAGAAGCTGAGTATGATTATCATTTTCAAGTGGTGTTACAAATACTGAGGAATAAGCAACTTTATGTTAAGATCTCCAAATGTGAATTTCAGTTGTCAGAAGTTACATTCCTTGGACATGTGGTATTAACAGAAAGGAATAAGAGTTGATCCTAAAAAAAAGTTTAGTTCTAGATTTATTGGGCCATATAAGATTCTGAAGAGAATATGAAGGAACAGTATCCGTAACTTTTTAATCAGGTACGATCTAAGATACGAGGATAAATTTTCTTAAGGGGGAGGAATTGTAATACCCCGAAATTTAGCCAAGTCAGACAAGGGTTATTTAATACTGAGATTATAGCATAGGGCTAACTTAGTGACTAAAGTGACACTTTAGTAAAAGTTTGGGGACTAAAGTGTAAAATATCAAGTAAGTAGTTTTATTCAGTATAATGGTGAATTTAATTAAAATAAGAATCTTGATATCAAATTTGGGAATTAAGATGCAGTAGAAAGTATCGAATCTGGATTGAATAAAATTGTTAAGCGTGCTTAGGCAAAAGTAGTACTAGGATGGGTGACCTCTGGTAAGGTCCCATATTTGTGTTTTTGATCAAAAAAAGGACTCTGAATAAGTAGAAATAATTCGTATGAATATCTGTTAAAGGAATTTTAAGGAAAAATTTTATCCGATAGAGATTTCGGGTAATTATCGGTATTATGGTTTGAGTCCAAGTTTCAGAGATTGGCTCCATAAATATGGGAGATTTATTATGAAAATATTATTTATTTATGGAATTTAGAAACATGAGATTTTTGGATTAGATTTGATAGCTCGATTAATGGAAAATCGTATTAGGTGATTTTTGAGTAGTTGGATCGAATAAAAAAATCATAAAATATTATTTTATGATTTAATGAAATATGGCCGGTTATGAAGGAACCAAATTGGTTCAAATGCAATGGGGTGACAATTTTAAAGGAGAATTGTAAATATAATTTTGGTTGAGGGACAATTTAGTAAATTGGATTAAAATGAATTTAAAATTCATTTTAATCACACAAGTGGCAATATTAGAATTAAACAAGTATATTAGGTAATAAATGAACAAAAATTTGTTCATTTTTATTCTACACATGCCGTGAGTTATAGAAGAAAAGGGGGAGAAGAAAACTAAACTTTCAAGTGTGATTTTGAAGGCTTTCAAGTAAGATTCAAGGTACAATCCTTTAGAATAATTTGTTCTACATTCAATTCTCTACATTTTGGTAGTAATATTGCATAGTGTTTTGAAGAATTACTTGAGTTATTGATGAGAAAAAAATTAGAGAATTGATGAGTTTGAAGTTTGATTTGAGAAGATTTGATGTTGTAGACATGAAAACAAGCTTGATTTGGAATTAATTTTATGTCCAAGACATAAACCCTAATCCTAAGTTTTGGGAATTTGATTAGAAAATTGAATTAGGGATGAAAATGAATGAATTGTGAAACTAGAAGCTTTGTTTTGATGTTAGACTGATTAATTTCCCTTTTATTATGTCAAGTGACCAATTCGATTAGAAGTGAAAATATAGGGGAATTATTGTGAAATTTATTCTAACATTAGAATTAATGAGATTTTGATTGAAGTAGCTTGATTTGGTAATTTAGGACCAAAATGAAATTTTTGTAAAAAAATGGGAGTTATTTGTAAGGAATACTTTGGTCAAAGCTTAAAAGTCAAGGGAAAAAATCATGGAAATGTTAGAAATCAACAATTAGTTGATTTGTATTTGAATTCAAGTCCAATGGTGAAATTAGTGACTAAAGTGTCTCTTAAGTAAAGGTTAATGGTTGAAAAGCAAAGAATGAAAGTTAGTGAATAACAAAGGAATTATGGAATAATTGTTCTTTAAACATGAATAAATTGTTAAGGTTCAAGATGGTCTCTAAGGACCATAATGAACATTTGGTAAATACATGGGAGAAAAGAAGTAAAGGGAGATTAGAGTAAAATATGAGTTAATTATAGAAGTTGTGTTGAATTTGAATTATGGCAGTAAGTTTAATAATTTGCCATAGCTTCTGTAAAAGTGATTGGATGACGAATCTTATACCGATATAAAGATATGGATGTCTAGTTTCGTTTCCAACAAACGAGAACCGATTTTGAGCTTTATATAAAAAGATATGAATTTTTTATTCGAAAGAAGGTTAGAAAAATAATAAAGCAGTTTTCTGCTTGGACTAGTCCATGACGTGGATGTCAAGATTTTTCATAACTTGTGTAGATTTTATTAATTTATGTAGCTTATATAGTTGGATTCATTATCGAATCTAGTTTTTAACGGTGTAAAGAAAGTCGAAATCCAGTGTATATTCTACTCTGTAGACATGCTTTTCTGAATATAGTGCAAGCTACCATGAAATGTATTTGATACAGTTTGTATCTAAATTTTTGGTTTGATAAACTCAAAGGAGTTGCTTGAAGTTTAAGCTGATCATTAGTGACCATAATAAGTTTTGGACAGTATAAGGAAGAGAGAAAATATTTCAACACGTTATATTCGAATATATGTTAATTGAGTTGCTCAAGTGGAAGTTTAATCGTTCAAGGCAGATACAAATAAGTACATTATTTGTATTATTGTGAGTAAAGGTGGAATGAATTTTTAACGTGAGATTTTTTTATATATGGTATTTGTTACATGGATGGAAATTTAAGTTTAAAAGAAAGTATGGAACAAGTAAATGAGTCCCAAGAATCGAGCCAATTATCTTCTCAAGGTGGTCTATATGGTAATCCTGAGACAGATAATGACAGTAAAAAGGAAGTAAATACTCCTACTCAGACCAATGTGCAAGATCTCAATGCTATCCAGATGATATCACGTCATTTTCCTGAATTTAAAAGGCGAAAGGTTACAGTTGTCCAGGATTACCCACCGGGATATGGATTGTTTGCGCCAGCGGAAAAAAAAGCCTGGAAACCTAAGCAGTTCCACTAAGTAAGATAAAAGTGTCGAGGTTAGTGCATTTTTACTTATTTAATATGTATGTAAAATGATTGAGTGCATTTTTTATCTATTATATATATATGATACTATGGAGACTTGCAATAAGTCAACCTTAAAATTAATGAAAATGTATATCAATCAAAGTTATGGAAAAAGTGGAATAGTAAATGGCATATGTGATACATGAATATGGTATAATGATTTATCTAAGATAAATCGTATTTTAGATATTGGGTATAAACTGCCTAATATCGACTATATGATTTACATTGATGCATAATATAACAATGGCAAGTATATATGAAAATTTATGATGAAATATGATATGTGAATTGCCCATTTACATGAATGATAATGATTGAATGATAATGAAATGAAATGCCCAAGTATTATGGCATGAGAGTTCATGGTATAGTTATGGTATGATTTCATGTTTTGTGACTACTACAGTGTCACATACACCTTGGGGACCCAAGCCCTTGGTGTTGCACCCTGGGGATCCAAGCCCATAGTGCTAACGGCACTAACGAGGTGCTTTAATGACGAGCAAAGAGCGTCCTCGAATACGTACTCATCTATCATGTTCAAGTTAGGCACTACGGTGTCACTTCCACCTTGGGGACCCAAGCCCTTGGTGTGCACCCTGGGGATCCTAGCCCACATTGCTAATGGCATTGACGAGGTGCTTTTATGAGGAGCAAAGAGCGTCCTCAAGTACATACTCATGTTCACGTTATGTTAGACACTATGGTGTCTTATCAAGATGACTCACGTACCTTGATCTCATATTATATACTTTGGGCTATCTCTAAAGGAAGGTTATATTGCAAATGATTATATGATGACTGATAAATACTGAGAACATGATTTTATACTTTGGGCTATTCCAAGAATAATGTTATGTTCAAGATTACTCGAAGTTTTTATAAGATCTCATGATATTTATGTCAGTTTTGATAAATGCTATAAACTGTTTGGAAACTCGCTTGCCAATTTGCAGGAACTGTACTGCATACTCATGTATTATACTGTATTGCATTATTTCATGTTCTGATTAAGCAAGTTTAACTGCCTCACTAAGTCATACTTAACGTGTGTTTTACGTCACACGTAGGTTTCCAGACTAAACTAGCAAGGAGGGGGAGCTGTGTTTTGAAGAATCAAGTTATCATTAGTAAGTTTTCAGCATGTACATCTTAAAATAGGTGACAACTAGTGGACATGTAAATATTTTAAAGGTGGATTGGTTGATATCATCTATGTTTATCTTAGTAGTATGTTAATATGAAAATATATATTTTTTGAAATCTAGAAAGGGCCAATCACTGGACTAGTTAAGTAGTTTTGTTGAACGATTTATAAAAAAAAATGAGTCCTGATTTCTGAAGTACGACTTCGTGTCATCTTTAATGTATATTCAGTCTACGAGTATACGTTAAGCGTGTCACACAAATGACCACCAACGACCACGTGTTGACACACGTGGTCCCAACTTAATTATAGACTTCACCAAGAACATTACTTTTTGGAGTGTCCAATCACAATGTCACGACAACCCCCAAAGGACACATGTCCTAGTAACTATAAATAACCATGCAACTTGGTACCTGTGAACCTCTACCTTCGCGAGTGTTGGTACCTGCGAACCTCTAGCTTTGCGAACGTGTTGGAACCTATGGTCTGCGAACCTATACCTCGAGAATGACCACCAACGACCACATGTTGGCACACGTGGTCCCAATTTAATGACAAACCTAACATAGAACATTACTTCCTAGAGTGTCCAATCACAATGCCACGACAACCCCTAGAGGACACCTGTCCTAGTCACTATAAATAACCATGTTACATAGAGTAAAGCATGACATCATTCTACCACCAAAAGACCATGATTCACTAGAACCACCCAAAACCACCACCAAAGCAACTACCTAACCACCGTTTGCAGTCGTTGTACACTTTATTAGTCTACAATTTGGTGCGGTGAGCGTGGACTGGAGATGCGACCCTTAGATTTTGAGACCCCAACCCAACCCTCTTTCAGAGTGGGCAAATGTAAAAAAATCAACAACACGAAATAATAAAGAAACATGCAAATGATATAAATACAATTGCAGGGGCAAGCTTTCCTACAGTGGAGCAGGTTAAGCCCCCGTGTCCACCAAACATACAACTAGGGCAATAGTTCTGGGTTTTACCCCCTCACGGTATATAGATTCAGGGACAAATATTCACCAGGTCGGTGAACCCTACCTTTCAAACGCTAGTAATCAACACTATGTCGACATCAAAGAGAAGCTGAGAGTTATGGAAGACTTCGTGTTAGCTTCACAAAGACAACTTGAGCAACAAAAAAATCCAACAGGGAGCATATAAAAAGACAAGGAATGGCAGATCGAAGAAAGGAATTGATAGCAAAAGGAATATACAACTGAGGGGCAGTGGAGACCTTGCATGCAGAAGAAAATATCGAGAATATAAAGCCACAAAATTTTTAGATAAATGGTTTTTTAGGAGGAGGAAGCTTATTACCCTGTGGAAATGGAAAAGAACAACATAAATAAAAGCATAATTCATGAGTTAATAGCAAAGAGGAAATGTGATCGCAACATGGCCAGGGGCATGCAAGAAGCCAGTTGGGTAAGTAATGCAAAAAAAGTAGGCAGAATCCAGAGCCCCAAGATTTTTAGGTTAATAGTTTTAAGGAACAAGAAACTTATAATTCTATAGAAACAACGAACAGAAAGCATGACCGCATACCCCTAGCTAAATTTTAAAAGTACCATCAGTTAACGAACTCGTCATCGTAGATTTTAAGCCAAAACGAACACACTGGAATCTTAGAACCTCCACCATACAATAGACCAAGTGTTCATAAGGAGCAATTAATAAAAGATACGAGTTTTACAAACAACAATGAAACTATACTGATGACAACACTAATTTAAAGAATGCCACTGAGTCCGTTGTTAGAAGAGGTCAGTTGGAGAGGTTTGTTGTTTCCTCTCGCAGTAGCCGAAAGGGTCAGAATAGGTATGACCAAGGGATATCACGACCGAGAAATCGAGCCGAAGGCAGAAATAAACAAGCTTTCATAGGAACCCTTCATTGATGAGAAAAGTAAGAATGGTCGCATGTGGATGCGGTGTACAAGTATCTTCAAATATCCAAGTGGCATCAACTGGTGACAAGTCATAATTATTATTATTGCAGCATATTTATTTTATATAACAATACGATATGTTTATTTTATAGGGTAAACTACACTGATAGTCACTGAACTTTTAGGGCTCTTTCAATATGGTCACCGAACTTTTATAACTTTCATTACAGTCACTCAACTTTTAATTCACTTTCATTACGGTCACTCAACTTTTAATTCGCTTTCATTACGGTCACTGCCGTCAACTACCGTTAAAAAAGTTGTCGTGGCATGTTAAATTTAAGGGTTAACTACACTGGTAGTCACTGAACTTTTAGAGCACTTTCAATATGGTCACTGAACTTTTAAAACTTTCATTACAATCACTTAACTTTTAATTCGCTTTCATTACCGTTAAAAAAAGTTAATGTGACACATTAAGTTTAAAAATAAACATTTTCCCACACTATTTTCTCTCCCCTCTTATTTTTTATTGTTCTTTTATCCAAACATGATTATCTTTCTTTTTCATCCTCCTCTTCCTTCTCTCTTTCTCCTCTGTAATCTTATAGCTTCTGTCGGGTGAAATTGTCCTACTACCTGCACCATTAAGAAACCTCTCAAGGCTATAGCTAGTCTAAAGTTTTGGGGAAATGATGCAAAAATAATGATTATTTGTTATGCTACTATCATTGTGGTTAAGGTACTTAAAATTGGGGAGTGCAATTAGATATGAGTATATATAATATTGGCATGTCACTTTTTTAATGCATTGGGAGGATCTTAGATGACCGTATTTTCATGCCTTGTTAGAATATTTTTCGAACATGTATACTCTGAAAAAAAATCTGAGCAACTTGTATACTCTAAAGGCGGGATGGAATTTTTTTGGTAACACTAAAACCAAGTTAAGTGATTGTTACAGTCCAAAAAAAACTCTAGGATAGCTATAGCCTTGAGAGATTTCTTAATGGTGCAGGTAGCAGGACAATTTCACCCAACAGAAGTTATAAGATTACAGAGAGAAAAAGAAGGAATATAAGGATGAAAAAGAAAGATAAACATGTTTGGATGAAAGAAAAATGAAAAAAATAAGAGGGGGAGAGAAAATAGTGTGGAAAATGTTTATTTTTAAACTTAATGTGTCACATCAGCTTTTTTTAACGGTAATGAAAGCAAATTAAAAGTTAAGTGATTGTAACGAAAGTTTTAAAAGTTCAGTGACCATATTGAAAGTGCTTTAAAAGTTCAGTGACTACCAGTGTAATTAACCCTTAAATTTAACGTGTCACGTCAGTTTTTTTAACGGTAGTTAATGGTAGTGACCGTAATGAAAGCGAATTAAAAGTTGAGTGACCGTAATGAAAGTGAATTAAAAGTTGAGTGACTAATGAAAGTTTTAAAAGTTTAGTGACCATATTGAAAGCGACCTAAAGGTTCAGTGACTACCAATGTAGTTCCCCCTATTTTATATTGTTAACTACTAGGTCCTATTAGAATAGTAAGATAGAGAATATTAAATATTTGATAAGGTTTTAGGTGATGAGCTCTAGGTTCTCCTGCCATTTCCAAGATAATGTTCCGGAAACAAAGCTCAAGTGTGCATAGTAAAGCATTCGCTCCCTGAATCAAAATTTCACTAGCCACTTCCAAGTAAGTGAGCATAGTAAAGAGTCTGCTCACCGAATCAAAGCGTTGCTAGCCACTTCCAAGTAAGTGTGCATAGTAAAGTGTTCGCTCGTCGAACCAAAGCATCGCTAGCCACTTCCAAGTAAGTGTGTTTAGTAGCGTCACTAGCCACTTCCAAGTAAGTGTAAATAGTAAAGCGTCTGTTCACCGAATCAAAATGCCGCTAGCCACTTCCAAGTAAGTGTGTATAGTAAAGCGACCTCTCACCGATTCGAAGTTTCTCTAGCCACTTCTAAGGAAGTGTTCATAGAAAAGCGTCCAATCACCGAATCAAAGCGTTGTTAGACATTTCTAAGTAAGTGTGTATAGTAAAGCGTCTGCTCGCAGAATCAAAGCATCGTTAACCACTTACAAGTAAGTGTGTACAGTAAAGCGTCCGCTCGCCGATGACACTCTTAAAGATTCCGCAAGCACAAATCGCACTTAAGAGTTTAATCATCTTCATAGGAGACAAAACATAAAGATAAACAAAATGAAAAAAATAAAAATATAACCTACAATAATGACAAACGTCGTCGACTTTACCAAATATTTTGGTCGGTACTTAAAGGCAAGAAGCTTATATAAATTCGAATACCAATAATAGTAAGATAACAATGACGGTGATTATGAAAAATCAATAAAAAAATATGACTCTTAAGAAAGAAAATAGAAGGATGGACTTTTTCAACCAAAGTCTTTTAAGAAGTGTGTTAAGAGGATTCAACTTAACGACTGTCGCTTCTAAGTAAGTGAGCTAAGAAATATAAAGTATACACAACAAATGACAATATTTAGAGGACTCCTTGAAATAGATTTTCAAAAATCATAAAGAACTGCCATTTTTAAGAAGTATGCTAATGAAATTATTATGTTCAATTAAACATTCATAATTTTTTTTCTGAGACAAGTATTTGTTTGAAGAGAAACTAACTTGCTACCGCATTAGAGGATAGTTGCTCTAGATTTACGCAAAAGAAAGCGAGGAACAACCACCCTCTTCACTTAAGCAAACAAAATACATTGCAAACATTTAAACATATATCAATGAAATCAATGTTATTCCAAATTCATGATAAAGATTAAATAGGCAATGTCAATTTTCATTCATTTGAACAAAATGAAGTACATGTTAGCATTTAAACACAACAAAATAAATAAAGCCAACTCATGTACAACCACTTTCAATATCAACTTCCTCTTCAGCTATTTTGTCATCTTCGTCTGAAGTTTCTGCTAGCGACATGGGAGTATCTGGCTCGCGAAGGGGAAGAATAAAAACTGATCTTTTCTCCAGTATAAAAGACTCTCAGGAGGGTCCGCAAGGGTTTATCAGTGTAGATGCTAGCTCATTTACATGGTCAGCCTTCATTTTCTCTATCTCCTCCATCAGTTGTTTATTCCTCGAGCCAAGCTCAAGAGTAGACGCTTCAAGCTCCTGAATGCAAGCAAGACCACTAGCCTTGTCTGCCTCTAGCCTCTCCACACGAAGCTCGTTTGCCAAATTATTTTCATTAACAACTTTTAGCTTCCTCACTAAATCTACCTCCACCTTGCTCGCATCAGTTACTTCCAGCTGCAACTCCTCATTTACTTCCAGCTGCAACTCCTCATTTACCTTCAGCAGTGCATCGTTTGCATCTTGAAGATTTTGTGCTGCCATAACCACTTACCTTTGAGAAAGAAGAAGCTCTTGCAGCAATCCCTAATTCCCAGCAATCGATTCAAACAACCCAGACTCTGGCAATTTCTCAAATGACTTATCCGCCAAAAGACTGCATTTGTTTGGAGGCAATATCAAGATGAACAAAATTCATTGCAGCTTTAACATATCTCCAAGGATAAAAAGAGGAGAGGGTCTTTATAGAGCTAGGAGAAGAAATGCCTAACAAATGAGAAACTATTACATGGTACTGGCTCATCACATTATCTATGGTCTCATCCAATGAGATTCATTCATTTAATGACATGTAGGAAAGTGGTGAAGATTCACCTTGCAACAAAGTAAGATGAAAAATTATTATTGGATGAGACTATAGATGACATGGTGAGCCAGACCCATCTAATAATTTTTCTTAACAAATTCATCCCAAACCAACATTCACAGCAAAATCAGGAGGACAAGGAGCAACAACAAGAGATGACGTCAAACCCAAGTTAAAAACTGCAAACGTTGAGATGTAGATACTAGGATGTCACGATGGAAATGGTGCTGTGGCTCGCAGAAACAAGTGCTACAAACAAACAACTAATTCAAATTTAATAATACTAGGATGTAAGACAAGCAAAAATACATAGCTAAAATAAAGAAAAAAACTACAAACGTTGAGATGTATACACTAGAATGGAGACAGTTATGCTATAGGCAACGGGAGCAACTTTCTTAGACGAGCTCCTACACCTTTTCGCTTCCCGTCTGTCTTCTCGTGGTAAAAGAGGCTTAAGAGCATTAAGCTTCTTCATTTCCTCACGAAGAATTTGAGCTGCCAAATCTGAAGTACCAATGGGAATGACAATTACAACAGCAGCTAGGTCCATAGAAACAGTTGTGGAATGATTCGTACGAGTATCCTTAGAAGAGCCCCATACTTTACTGCTTGCAGAATGTTCAGAATTCTTCCCAGCACCGGAATAAGCAAAAATACATATAAAGAAAGGATTCGCATCCTGAATAAGTCATATAAGAGCACAACAAAATATTAAATAAAGATGAACAAACCAGATGCAATCGATGTATGGATCATGCTCGTGTTTGACATTTTTCTAGGAAAAATAACCAATTAAGATCCTGCAACAAAGCAACAATACATTAAAATCGGCAGAAAAGTATTACCTTCGTAAACATATTACGAACAAATAACAGGATCCCTTTCCCTCTTGGTCCTTATTTCTAAATTCGTAGAGGCACTTTCTGTTTCTTCTAATAGTTGCAGATCACCACTGTTCTCGACACCTCTCTCTCTCTCTTTTTTCTCACCTTTACGATGACATCTTTATAACTCAAATTGCAAAAAGGGCAACATCCATATGCTTGTAGGAAGTTTGCAGGTTCTGTCATGATTCCTCGAAGAATATTCGCAGCATCATTCTGACGACGATCGCCATAAGGCCACACGTGCTCAAAGTCAGGAACGCCAACCGGAAAAACCTCAGGAACAATTCTTCTTTCAGCATTATCCCATCCATTAAGACTTTGAGAGCGTAAGCAAATGCAAGAGATATTCCTCATGGTACACATATCCTCGTGTCTAATCAGAAGCCCAACCTCTAATCTCTAAATTTGGGCAAGCTGCCAAGCCTCAAACTTTTTAGGCTTCGTATAGCTAACCTTACGGGGCCTGCTCCAACACAATTGAAAAAGGAAGTGACCGAACCTTCATTGAATATGTATGTATTTAGTCTCGTCCAGGCGAATGTTACTGGTAACATTGCTCATGATGAGGGGAGCGCCATTACGATTAGTAATCATCACGAACCCTGGCGCTTTCGATTTGCTTGCAGGGCTAACAATGTTAAAGTGTCGAAAAACATTTACCGAGGCTTGCTCGTTCCGTAACAGACAATTTAGAAAATAATTTATCAATACCCACCAACCGCTTTTAATCAATTGTCTTGGCGCAATCCCATACCAATTGAACCACTCCACAAAGAAGAAGTGAAGAGGTAGATGGAAACCTGCCTCGAAGGCATATAAGAGCATGAAAAAATAGGGCTCAACGTCATCATCTCTGAACTCACTAAGGCGATGTTTTGTCCTTTTCGGGGCAGCAAACCTTTATTGAAAATGATCGTAGCAACTTAAGCCCTGACACTCAAGTAACCTGAACATCTCGTCCGTTTTAGTACTATTTTCGAACTCAATGCTCATCGTCGAAGATAGTTTGCAGCCAGCCATCGACGGAGTAAGAGACAGAAAAGAAAATGGAAAAAGAAAAGGAAAAACAAAGCACAAAAGGAATTACCTAAAAGGGTGGAGAAAACCAGGATAACGACGACTTAGCGAAAAGTATAGTGAAAAATTGGGGCTAACAAAAATAAAACCTTATAGACGTGCGAAACCAAGTAAGGAACCAACCCATTACACGATAAATTAACCAACCTATATTATATCTTTTACGAACGTGCACACCACGATTCAAAGAGACAAACAACAGATACATCGATAAGTTAACCTCATCATTGCTTAAAACAGTGGCAATAAATGCAGTTGTTTCATGTTTTCAAGACAAAGCTAATAAGTCAAAACCGTTCAAATTAAATTTAAAATTGAAGATTATCTCAACAAAGAGTGTGTATCATTCACCGACCCACGCCCATACCTAAGTTCGCAAAGGTTATTTTATAACCTCCTCTTACTTAGAGGGGTAAGTATTGGTACCTACGAACCTCTATTTTCACGAGTATTAGTATCTGTAAACCTCTAACTTCGCGAACGTGTTAGAACTTATGGTCCGTGAACATATACCTCGTGAATATCCACCAACGACCATGTGTTAGGTGGTCTCAATTTAATGACAGATCTAACTTAGAATATTATTTTTTAGAGTGTCCAATCACAATGCTACGACAGCCTTCAGAGTACACATGTCCTAGTAATTATAAATAACCATGCAACTCAGTACCTGCGAACTTCTACCTTCGCGAGTGTTGGTACCTACAAACATCTAGCTTCGCAAATGTGTTGGAACCTACTGTCTGCAAACCTATACCTATAGCACCAGCAACCACGTGTTGGCATACGTGGTCCCAATTTAATGACATACCTAATCTAGAACATTACTTCTTAGAGTGTCCAATCACAATGTCACGACAAACTCTATAGGACACATGTCCTAATGACTATAAATAACCATGCAACATAAAGTAAAACACGACTTCATTCTACCTCCAAAAGACTAGGATTCACCAGAACCAACCACCACCAAAGCAACCACCTAACCACCGTTTGCAGTCGTTGTGCACTTTACCAGTCAAAAATTTTGTATCAAGGACAATGTATCTCGTAATTTTGGCAATACATGATCACGTTTAGCTTTCATATGTTGGATTTATACTTTATTTTTTGTGTTAGCATTCCATGCATTTTGTTGATTAGAGCATATCGTACATTTTTGTTAATAAAATTGTTGTTTGTTACATCATTGTTGAGTTGAAGATATATTAGCTAGTTTGATGATGTTCGATGATGAGAATGATTTTTCTAAAAATTTTGTGAATGTAAAAAAGTGTAGTATATGAACCCAACAAGTGGTATTAGTGGAAAAGTGGATGACGTTCATCTTAGGAGACCCGAATTCAATTGCATTGTCTGTAAGATGTGTGTACATTGTCAAAGAGTTAAGAATATATATAAACAGATACTATCTTGTAATCACATTTAGACTATAAAAAAGTATAGTATACATACTAGAAAAAATGCATAGATGGAGAGAATTGATCCTTAAATTAAGAAAATGTTGTGTAGAGTAAAAAGAAAATGTTGCATATCAATTAAATTTTCGTACAAATGTTTGCTAACATGCAACAGGAAAATTTCAATGCCTTAAAAGAATAATTGATTTCTAATTGCAAAACAACAAAATGGCGCATTAATTGTGTTGTATTCCTTTGGAAATACAAAGAAACTTAGCATTCCAACTTTATAATAACAATTAGTATATATCAAAATACACACGGTCATCTTCATCGCTTACTTCACTAAAATAATTGTAATAAAATAGGAAAGACAATTAACATGTGACCTAAACTTTGGTTTCTGTATATGAAATTAGAAGTTTGCTCAATCTGTCTTCTTTTTTTTTTTACTTTTATGGAACTCTTATTAAAAGTAGTTTATATTCATGCATCACGAAATTATTATTTCAGTTTCGTTTATATTTTTTTTCTTAATCTTTTTATAAGATATACATTTTGCAAATAAAGTTGTTTCGAACTCAAATTTTCTAAAATAAACAACATCATTTTTTTACTAAGACCACTCATTGATTCAAAATATCATGATCATTTAAAAAAAAATAAATCATCAACGACATTTTTTTGAACAAAAATAAATCATCAACTAGATATGATTAGGTGTTGAAATAGATAACATGAGCAATGTTTATGTGTGAGTATATGATATGAAATATATATGATATATAACTTAATTGATTAAGCCAGTCCCAAAGGGAGTGGAAAGAGCCCATGCATTTTTTTTTTTTTTATAACGTATGCTAACTAATATTAAAACTATATAAACAGTTTTTAAAATGTAGTTGTGTAAAATATATAAATATTAACATCAAACGTTCTTTAATATTTAGTGAACATTCATTAAAAAAAACATATATCGACAGACAAAAAATAGTCGGTAAAACACTTAAAATATGTCGGTGTATGCTCCAAACCTCTTTACCGACGAACAAAAACGTTATTTTTAAAGATAAACAGTCGTTGATAAAACATTAATCGGTAGATTTCTATACTGAAAGAAGCATTCGTCGGTTAAAATATGCTAAGACCCTATACCGACGGATAAATTCGTAGGTATAAGTATGGCCTACCCCGACTAATTAGTGTATCTATTCCGACGATAAATTTTCGTCCCAATTGATTCAAACTTTTACCGATGATCATCTTTGCCGGTATATGTATCATGTAGATTTGTATAAGATACATATACCGACGGTTTTGTCTGCAGGTATATGTTTAATTGGCATTTATATTTTATTTTAAATATTAATAATTATTAGTACTATTATTATTATTATTTATTTAAATATTAAAATTTGCTAGTAATTGAAACTTAAAGCACCAACACCGCTTAATATTTTTTTTATTTACTATTGTTTAATTCAACCCAAATATCTAGTGATTGAAGAGGAAAAAAGTAATTTTTTTGAGTCGATTTTTGCTCACCCCTACTACTCACATCAGAATAACATCGTGAAACTTATCGCCAAGAAATCCATTAATAAACATTTTGTAACAACGGTCCCGCCCGGCGGTGGTGAGCTTGACGCGTTTTACGAAAATTATTTTGGATGGAATGGAGTCGCCACCAATATTTTTAATTTAGGTGGGATTAGATCACCTGAAAACCCGGTTATTTTAATAAAACCTGTTTTTTGCGTCATTTTATTAAAACAATGAGCTTTGGTCTGTGGAACCACAAAAATAGGTTCGGGAGTTAGTTACGTGTGGGGAAGGGTGAGCACCCCACAACACCCAAAATTTGTATCTGGTCGATTATTTGGTGTCTTAATGATGGAAATTAATAATTCGAATTTAATTTAAAATTTGTGATCCCCTTTAAAATATTTAAAAGAATATTTTTTATATGAAAGGAATTTACACCCCTACACCCGGGGCATAATTTCCGTTGGATTCTCGAATGAAAGGAACCTAATTTGAAAATTGTAGTTTAGAAATAAAAATGATATTTTTCGATAGAGATTAACGAAAAGCGGAACCCCTTACGTTCGAGATACTTTTTTTACGATAACCCCTAAAGACCATTTTTTGAAATTCAATTAAAATACATACAAAGTGTATAAGAATATATATTAGATCGTAAACATTATGTAAATAATAATAATAATAATATAAAATACGTACATATGTATAAAAATTATGGTAGTAATAATAATATAGTATACTATATAATAATATATTTATAATAATAATAATAATAATTACTAACAATAATAATAATTTGTGTAATACATAATAATAAAATAATATTAATAATAACGTAATTATAATATGTATATAACAATAATAAAAATAATAATAAAAGCTAAAAGAGAAAAAAAAAACAGTGACTAATATGTAAAGAAAGTACGAAAAAAGTTGTAAAAGTGACGAAAATGAAAGAAAAAGTAAATTGGAGTGCTAAATTGTGAGGATACAAAAGCGTAGGCACCAAAAGCGCAATTTTCCCATTTTTATTCAAAAACACGCGGATCCTCCCGGGTCGGGTCTGCTATACGGGTACAAGAGCCAAAACGGCGTCGTTTTGGGCCTGAACAATGACGCCCAAAACGTCGTCGTTTTATGAAGGGTTTAAATACCCTATTTTGCCTAAAAAGCTCATTTTTGAATCTGATATCACAAAAAAACTCTCTCAAATATTTTCTCAACCCTTCCCTCTGCCGGAACCTAGGGCCGTCGAGGGCCGTCGCGTCAGTCGCTGTTTGCCGGCGATGGTTATCGTCGTTTGCGGTGGCCGGAGTTTATGCAAATGGATAGTTCGGTTCGGTTTTTTTACCCTAATGCCGGATCCAAGGTTGGTTTTTCCTAAAACTCTCCATTTTTCCTAGATCTGAAGAACCGAAAGGTTTTATATATTTTTTTACCTTTTATTTGCTTCGAATCTAGTTTTTGCTTTTTTTTACTTTTTTTTTTTTTTTCGTCTATAATCCCCTTTATTTTTACCGGGTTGAGTCCCTTTTATAGGGTTTTGAATCGGGGTGAGGTGGAAAGCAAGGTGGACAGATGGTGTGTGGTGGCGATGAGATGCTATAATGGCGGCAGGGGAAGTGATAACGAGGCATGGGTGGCAGAGGGGATAGGTTTTAGGGGACTAGGGCAGTGGTGGCAGAGGGTAATTATTTAGGTTTATATATTTTTAAGGGTTTATTTCGGTTGTCGGCAGCGGCTTGGAGCTGGTACGGCAGCGGTGGTGTGGCTTGAGCGGCGGCGGCGACTAGGTTATCATCGTGACGACGATGGCGGCTGATATTTCTAGGGTTATGTTTAGTTTAGGTTATAATTTTGGGTTAGGTTTAATTGTTGGGCCTGGTGTATATGGGTTTGTGGGTTTTGGGTAATTAGGTTTGGGTATAATTTGGGTTTTGGTTTGTGGCCCAGTCAAAAATGGGCATTTACTGTTGCCCCTTTTTGCTCATTGTTGTGCAATGACAATGGGGCAAAGACAAAAAGATGACCATTTTTGTTCGGTTTGGTCAGGATTTGTTTCTCTGGCCACCGTTTCTTCTTTGGGCTTCACTTGATCTTCTCGTCCACTTTTATAAGCAAAAATTTTCAAAATGGATGGTTCGGTGGGGAAGACAAAACTAAAGGTGATTCGTTGGAGGAGACAAAATACGCTCGGCTTGCTACGACTTAGACAAAGACGCAATGCTTGAAGAAAATTTGACTTAACTGCAACGCCGACAGAGATGTAAGGTCTGCAAAACTTGATCCAGCTGCAACTCTCATGAAGACACAGGATCGAACGATGAAGGTTTGGCCCAACTATAATATCTCTGAGGAGGCATGACTGAAAGTCAGCAAGTTTTGATCGAGAGCTAGGCTCATAGATCTCTTTTGCATTTTTTCCAAATGCACAGGGATCAACAGATTTGAATTACCTTTACCTGTAGCTGTTTGCTTTGGGGTAGTTGTACCATTCCTCTAGGTACAATCAATTTATACCAATCATGACATTGGATTTTTCCAAAGGATTTATTTTTCTTCGACCATTCGTGAAAATAGACTTTCAATGGATATTTAAATTATCCATTATCTTAAACTTTACCGTGTTTAAGCACGTTGTGCCAACATTTCTGTTGGACTTGTCAAAATGGTTTTGACCCATCTGTAACACTAACTAAGAGAAATGATCAGAAGAGAGTTTTGATCAGGCTTCCACTCGGGCGAAGACGCGTGATATGGAGAAAACTTTTGTTTTCTTGTTTTTTTCATGTTTTTTGAGAATCTTTTTTAACCATATATCCGGAGAGAAAATTTGAGGAAAATATCTGGTCTAGTCGCACCATCAATGGAGAGAATAGACATGGAAAAAATTTGACCTACTATACCAACAACGGCGAAGCAAGATTTGAAAAAATACGGGATCTGCTAGTGAACTTGTCGGTGTACTCATTCCGCTGCCACTTCATGGAGATGAGATGGTTGAGAGGTCCATTCCACTGCCACTTTAGGGAGGTGTACTCATTCCTCTAGTTTAGGGAGATGAGATGGTTGAGAGGTCCATTCCGCTGCAACTTCAGAGAGATAAACTTGTTGGTGTTCCCATTCCTCTGCCACTTCAGGAAGATGAGACAGTTGAGGCATCCATTCTACTGCAACTTTAGATAAATGAACTTGTTGGTGTACCTATTCCGTTGCCACTCAGGGAGATGAAACTGCTGACGTGCTCATTCCGCTGCAAGCTCAGGGAAATGAAATTGTTGCCGCGCTCATTTCGTTGCAAACTCAAGGAGATGAAACTACTGATGTGCTCATTCTACTGCAGACTCAAAGAGATGAAATTGTTGTCGCGCTCATTCTGCTGCAAACTTAGGGAGATAAAATTGCTGACGTGCTCCGTCATTTTTCGGAGAGACAGAATCTGTAAGAGATTAGTTGATCTGCTACACCATGTTACGGGTAAGATAGGATCTTCTTGTAAAGGATGTTGGATCTTCTTAATGACCGTTTGTTACTCCTTGGTTGAGGATGCCAACAATACTTGCCCCACTTCTTGTGTTAAAGATGTTGGAATTTGTTGACGATGATCTGTTCTTTCGTGTTTGAGGATACCATACCTGTTTTAAGGAAAAATATCCTTATGAATGGATGAAATTAAGAAATTCCTATTTTTAAGGAAAACGTCCTTATGAAAGGATGGAATTAAGAAATTCTGAGCTTAAGAAAAATCATCATTGAGAAATGACAAAATTAAGAAATTATGATTTAAACAAAAGTATCCTTATGAAATGATGGAATTTAGAAATTCCCATTTTGAGAAACGTCCTTAAGAAATGATGGAATTAAGAAATTCCCATTTTGAGAAAAACGTCCTTAAGAAAGGATGAAATTAAAAAAATTTCCATTTTGAGAAAAACGTCCTTAAAAATGATGGAATTAAGAAATTCCCGTTTTAAGAAACGTCCTTAAGAAATGATAGAATTAAAAAATTCCCTTTTTGAGAGATGTCCTTAAGAAATGATGGAAATAATAAATTCACGTTTTGAGAAAAACGTCCTTAAGAAATGATGAAATTAAGAAATTCCTATTTTGAGAGAAAGTGTCCTTGAGGAAGGACGAAATTAAGAAACTCCTTTGAGTAACAAGTGCAAAGTTACTTTCCAATAATGTATTTATGGAAATGACATCCATGCGGATGTTTTTGTAATGATGCAAAGATGCATGAAATTATTGTCAGAATCTTCAAGTTATGTATGCCCTATGACAAACTGAATGCCATGATGTATGAACATGTTTTATGATGTCATGATGCATATGCTTTCATGTATGCCCTTATGATGAATGAAGATGGGATACTTGCAAAAGTCTTCTTCTTCTGGCTTAGCTTAATCTTCTAATTTCATTCTTATTCAAAGTTTGCCCTAGCAAAAATTTGCCCCCCAACTTTTATTGTCCTGAAATTTGAGCTTTTGAGCCGAATGACCTTTGGCGTCATCTATTTTCTTTTTCTCGAGGGAGATGGAATTCATCATTAATTAGAGCTCAGATGCCCAATTTATTCTCGAGCTTATATATTTTTGGATACCTCTAAAGGCTTAAAGCTTTTGTTCTGAGCAGACACATACTTTAGGTCCCTGTACTTTAAATCTCTATAAAGAGTAATGCAAGAAATTTTCTGTTTTGTAACAATGAATGGGCAAAGAATATTATTTTTCCTAAAATATGATTTTTCAAAAATATGGCCCCCTATATCCATGTATGTATATATGTATGGGGAAATCATGACATATGAATAAGCTAAATTTTAAGAAAATTTGTAGAAATACATTATTTATTAAAAACAAACGGATACACGCCCTTACAAAAGATTACCTTTTGCCTTCGGGCCTAGGCAAAAGGTCTGTTTCATGCACTACTCAAAAAAGAGATTTAAGATACAAAGGTGTCCTAAAAAGGTTGTCTAGATTTCGGGCAGATCCAACATTATCCCCTCGCCAGTTCATCTCAGGGACTCCACCGTTGAATTTCAAAGTGCTATTTTCAATCAGATTTTGCACCTTGTCTCTTAGAGATCCACAATTTTCGGTAGTGTGGCTCGTGCTCCCTAGATGATAATCACACACAGCATTAACATCATAGCCTTCCGGATAAGGAGGTTGCTTTGGTTTAGACTGAACCGGGGCTAACAAGTTTTTCTTAACAAGCATCAAAAGCAACTCTGCATATGTTACCGAGATAGGATGAACAACCTTTTAAAATGTCGTAGGTTGACGTAAGTACGAATAGTTTGATTAGTGCGAGGACCAATGTCGATTAGATGGATAAGACCCCCACCATATGAACCTCTGATCCATTTTCTCCTCCGACGTTTGCACTGCTGGGATCTATGATTTTTCCTTGTCTCATGGCTTCTTCTATGAGTTCACTTGATATCACTAGGTCTTCAAAGTTCTTGGTTGCATTTCCCAGCATATACTTCAGGAATGGATCTTCTAGAGTTATAAAAAAGTAGGTGTTATCTCTCTTTCAAGTAGATGTGGTTGTACTTGCACTGCAACACCCCTCCACCTTTGCACATACTGCCTAAAGCTCTCGTTGAGCCTATTCTTCATGTTTTGCAATGTTAAACGGTCTGGGTCAATGTTTGTTATATGTTTGCACTGCTCTGTAAAGGCTTTAGCCAGATCCTTCCACGATTGTATCTCGTCCCGGCTAAGCTGATTGCACCACCTAGCAGTAGACCTTTTTAAACTGTCTTGAAAACAGTGAATTTAAAGCTTGTCATTATCAACATATCCCATCATCTTTCGGCAGAACATAGTGAGGTGAGCAGATGGAGAGCTTGTTCCATCAAACTTTTCAAACTCTGGCATTTTGAACTTTAGAGGTAACACAAGATTAGGGACCAAGCTTAATTCTCTTGCGTCCATTTCACGGACTACATTTGCCCCTTTTACAACTTTAACTTTTTCCTCGAGCTACTGAAACCCATCTTCAAGCTGCTTGGGTAGTTCGACCTTCGGCTTACCTACTTCATTCGGATCTGGGACAGAACGCTCTTTAGTTCCTCTATGCGATGAAGATCCAGCTTGAAGGCCTTGTTGCTTCCCAACTGAAGTCAATGCTTGCAGAGGTGTCTTGTCGCAAGGATTCTCTGACTTTTGTAGAGCACTGAGGTCAATGGCCAATCTTTTTCCCCTTTCGGGATCTTTGCCTGCCAACATCGCAGCTATCTTGGCCAGTAGGTCCTCCTGTGACTGTGAGATGTGGTCGCGAGTTGCTTGTTGCACTTTTTCCAGGTTTTGCTCCATGTCATTCTTTATATCTGCGCACACTTTTTCAACCTTTTCCAAACGGTCATCCATTTTTAGCCTTGCTTCAAGTAAAAAAAAAACCAATGCTGACTCGGCCAGATCAGATGCCCCAAAATCACTACGATCGCAATTCTCTTAGAATTAGGAGCTCGAACAAGAAATGAATATGATGTGATGCAAATGCATGTAAAATGAGATGCTAATGCGATACAAAAAATAAAAACAGGTTAGTACAGATAAAATAATCAATAATTTATTTAAAAATAAATAAAAAGGTATAAAACATATAAATAGACATGCTTCATTCGAATAAAGGCAGTCCTACCCCATCATGCTTTCTACCCTCACATTTTAAACAAAAAATAGATCCTACCCGAACATGCTTTTCTACATGCATAAAATCTATCGGGATGATACATAGTATATGATTCATTGCGAGGGAATAAATGATACTGAAATTAAAGTGCACAATTGAAAGAAATTAAAGAAACCCTCTAACTCTCTCTACCATACACCTATCGGGTGATTCTCTAAACGGGCAGAGGTTCGGTATAGTTCTTGACAAGGTGGGCTGCTATGGCTCGCTAGATGTGGCTTAGGTTCTAATGTGACGATACCCGAACTGTAGCTAGGACATCGATTCGGGAGGATACATTTCCCTAGGTCTGTGAGGAGATGAATATCTCATTGAGACAAAGGTACATATGTATTCTAGAAGTGATCCACTATCCTGAACGGAGGTGAGACCTCACGAAGGCATAGCTTCTCACTCCCACTTAAAAGGGACAGAGCTCGGGTGCAGAGCTTATGATATGAAAAAAAATCAGGGAAATTTTTTTAAAAACCTTTTTTGTAAAAAAAATTAACAAGAAAATGGATCACAAAATAAATTAAACTGAATTTATAGTTTCCACTCGTTAAGACAAAAAGTAATCGATTGGTGGCTCGACTCTAAAAAAGTAGTCCCCGGCGGAGTCGCCAATCTGTAACAATGGTCCCACCCGGCGGTAGCGAGCTTGACGCGTTTTTACAAAAATTATTTTGGATAGAATGATGTCGCCGCCAATCTTTTTAATTTAGGTGAGATTGGATCACCTGAAAACCCAGTTATATTAATAAAACTTGTTTTTGCATCATTTTATTAAAACAACGAGCTTTGGTCTGCGAAACCAGAAAAACAGGTTCGTAAGTCAATTACGTGTGGGGAAGGGTGAGCACCCCCACAACGCTCAAAATTGGTACCTGGTCGATTATTTGGTGTCTTAATGATGGAAATTAATAATTCAAATTTAATTTAAAATTTGTGATCCCCTTTAAAATATTTAAAAGAATATTTTTTATACGAAAGGAATTTACACCCGGGGCAAAATTTCTATTGGATTCCCGAATGAAAGTAACCTATTTTTCGATAGAGGTTAACGGAAAGCGGCAACTCTTACGTTCGAGATAAGTTTTTCACGATAACCCCTAAAAACCATTTTTTGAAATTCAATTAAAATACATAAGGGGTGTATAAGAATATATATTAGATCGTAAACATTATGTAAATAATAATAATAATGATGATAATATAAAATACGTACATATATATAAAAATTATGGTAGTACTAATAATATAGTATACTTTATAATAATAATAATTACTAACAATAATAATAATATAATATATAATAATTTGAGTAATACATAATAATAAAATAATATTAATAATAATGTAATTATAATATGTATATAAAAATAATAAAAATAATAATAAAAGCTAAAAGAGAAAAAAAAAAAAGTGACTAATATGTAAAGAAAGTAGAAAAAAAGCTGTAAAAGTGACGAAAATGAAAGAAAAGGTAAATTGGAGTGCTAAATTGTGAGGATACAAAAGTATAGGCACCAAAAGCGCAATTTTCCCATTTTTATTCAGAAACACGCGGATCTTTCCGGGTCGGGTCTGCTATACGGGTACAAGAGCCAAAACGGCATCGTTTTGGGCCTGAACAGTGACGCCTAAAACGGCGTTATTTTATGAAAGGTTTAAATACCCTATTTTGCCCAAAAAGCTCATTTTTGAATCTAATATCACAAAAAAACAAAAACTCTCTCAAATATTCTCTCAACCCTTCCTTTTGCCGAAACCTAAGGCCGCCGCGTGGCCGGAGTTCATGCAAATGGATAGTTTGATTCAGTTTTTTACCATAATTTCGAATCTAAAGTTGGTTTTTCCTAAAACTCTCCCCTTTTCCTAGATCTGAAGAACCGAAAGGTTATATATATATTACCTTTTATTTGCTTCGAATCTGGTTTTTGCTCTTTTTTACTTCTATTTTTTTGATTTTCCGTCTCTAATCCCTTTATTTTTGCCGTTTTAAGTCCCTTTTATAGGGTTTTGAATCAGGGTGAGGTGGAAAGTAAGGGGGACAGATGGTGCATGGTGGCGATGAGATGCTGTCGTGGCAGTAGGGGAAGTGATGACGAGGCATGGGTGGCAGAGGGCGGCGGAGGGGATAGGTTTAAGGGGATTAGGGCGGTGGTGGCAGAGGGTAATTATTTAGCCTTATATATTTTTTAAGGGTTTATCCCGGCTGTCGGCAGGGGCTTGGAGCTAGTGAGGCAGCGGTGGCGTGGCTTGAGTGGCGGCGGCGGTGGGGGCTGAGATTTCTAGGGTTAAGGTTAGGTTTAGTTTAGGTTATAATTTTTGGGTTGGGTTTAATTGTTGGGCCTGGTGTATATGGGTTTGTGGGTTAATTAGGTTCGGGTATAATTTGGGTTTTAGTTTGTCGCCCGGTCAAAAATGGGCATTTACACATTTTATACCAATTCTTCTAAAGCAGTAGTATTGTGGAACTAAAGCATACACACAGTGACTAAAGCAGTCGTATCAATTCTTCTAAGACTCTTGGAGGATATTTTTCTTGTGGAACTATACTTGGGGTGTTTTGAATAACTGTTGCCACTTTTCTGGATCGGTTCCTGGACCTTCCCCCTGCAAAACAAATTAATATACCAATTATTGACTTTGACAAAGCAACTCTTCAACCATATATATGCTTGAAACTTTTATGCTCTCTTTCGCAACCTAATGTGAGTACCCTTCAAATATAAGGGTTTAAATTAATGAAATCATGTGCTCTAGCCTTAACTAGATGCTCATATTGCATAATGTTTCAGTTTAAGAAAAACTAAAATGACAACCTAATACAAAACAGTTTATTGTTCCATTGAAAAACCAGATTAAACATATACCTTGACCAATAACAACTGCAGAAGCAAAGTATTAAGATCATATGATGTGTAAGGTCCATCTGTCCATCTATCAGCTCTGTAACAAAAGGGTATTTTAAAATTTATTAGATCATTCCAAAAATTAATTAAATGTAAAATAATTTGTTTATATACATGTCAACGAATTAAATGTTATTTAAAAATTATATTTTATCTTAAATAAATATTATAAATATAATTTTTAAATTGTTTTAATATTAGTTTTATAAAATAAATAAATAAATAAATATTTAATTATTATTATTTATTTCAAAACGAAGTGAAAATATAATTCTAATTTGATCTTCAATTTTAATTACATTTCAAGCTAAATAGATTTTGTAAATATTAAAACAATAAATTTAAATCTAAATAGTTATTTTCGAATAATTCAAAAATTATATTTTATCATAAATATATATTATATAGTAAATTTTTAGAATGATCTAATAATTTTTATAAAAATAATTATTTTTTATTCCCAAAAGAATTGGAAAAATAATTTTAGATTGATTTTAGTAGTATTTTGATTAATTTGAGGTGATAATACATCTTAAATTAAAGATTAAATTTTGTAAATATATTACAAGTTTGCAACTTAGCTTAGTGGTTAAATACCTTAATTTTTGTGCAAGGTGTTCCTGATTCAATTCTCCATAGAGGTAGTTTGAAAGAGTATAAGTTAAATATTAATATATAGATAAAACTTAGTCAAATCTTAAGCTTATTAAATTAAATTAGAAACAAAAAATTCCAAAAATCCAAATATACAATTAAATAAAAGGGAAGTGTAAACATTGTAAATATGAAAAATGTTTCTCAAGACATGGAACAAGTGCAGTCTCGGGCATGTTGAGCAGAGAATTGTGCACACAGTGCCAGGCTATTGAGTATCGACGCACTCAACAGTCGAGTGGGACTTGGAGAGGGAACCGATGGAGACAATGGTGAATCTGGGAGGTTAAGTGCAAAATTATGGCGTCTATACCGTATATAGAGAATCTATATGGAGGCAAAAATCTGAAGCCCTTTGGTTGAAAGCGGGAGATCGAAACAAGAAATTTTTTCATCGTATTGTAAAGATCCGAGCCATGAGAAATAATATTGGTGGGTTGCGGATAAATGGGCTATGCGTTACTGATCCAGATAAGTTGAAACACCATTTCTTTTTGTTGAATTCTACAAGCATTTCGCAAAGCAGCCTGGCTTGGGGGCGTTAGAGGCTGATGTGAACTTTCGGACCCTAGATATGCTACAAGGATAGTCCCTGGAGGTACGTTTTACGGAGAATGAGGCTCAGATAGCTGTGTGGAGTTGTGAGGGGTCTAAAGTCCCGAGAACGGATGGTTTTAAAGGGTGGTCTTTTTTTTAGGAACTTGGTAGGAGGCAAATAACAAAGGCGACAATAACATAAAATAAGATATGCACAAGAGCCGAGATTTAATGTGGTTCAACTTTGCTTATCTCAACGGATGAAAAAAACGAATAATTCACTATCAATGTAGAGAACACGAATAGTACAAATACATAATATCCAATGTATTCCAAAACTCGGTATATATCTCAAAACCCGGTGTATCCAAAACACTCTTCTGAACGTCCTTACAATACTCATCTCTACAACATAGCCACTATAGTTACAGAGATCCTAAAACTGGTTACATTACTCCAGAATAGTTCTCTCTCATAATTTTTCTCTCATAATTCTAAAGTCAAGTCTATATTTATAAACCTCAAATACTTGGTCATCAAGAAACCTTATTCAATAAGATTCTTTATATTTACTCATTAAAGTAAGGGTTATATTTTGATACACAAGTTGTGCAAAAAAATTTACACAACCCTTCATATTTAAAGCTATAAAATCTAAAATCTAAATCTCTAGCCCTAATGGTAAATGGCTTGAAATGACATGACAAACCTATGTGGCAGTGCACGTTGACATGGCAGTATCATATTGTAACACCCCTTACCTCTATCCGTACACCAGATACGAGTCGAAAATGTTATGACTTCTTTATTCAAAGATCAGGGTAATTTAAAATTTTTTAAAAAAATTTCTCAGTGGTCACCCATCCTGAAATTTCTCTAGCCCAAGCACGCTTAACTTTATTAAAAAATCACTTAAATTATTTACTCGAGTTTCTAATCCTAAATCAATTATCTTAGTATGGAACTCATCACCTAAGGTTATTCTTAACCTTGAATCTTTCTAGAAACGCCAATCACACTCAATAAGCTTAGTAAGTATACATGTCACTATAATAATCAAACTGTAATTAGGATGTCATTACTCTGATTACCTGTTGAGCTTTCTTATATTGATGCAATGTTTTTCTCCCTTTCACCTTGATTTACCTACGTGTGTACAATCAAACACACGCTAAGTACGAACTTAGTGAGGCAATAAAGGAAATTAATAACAATAATTTAAACTTTATTCAAGATCATGACTACATTTATATAGCATGATATATGCCAATGCATTAGCTTTCACATTGCATTAGTAATTATTTACTACATGCCAATGTCATCAGATTTTCATGTTTGCCTGGTCATCATAATATGCCTCATATGTATAAATGCATCATGATCACTAGATAAGTATACCATCATACTAATCACATATCAACATAATATAAACCGGATATAAATTTCTTACTGATATACTTGCCATTGGTCTTGAGTGTTCATATAAATATGTCCTGAGAGTTCATATACTCTTTAACTTGTTTACCATTTATTATCCCTTTATTTATAGCCCGATTATCAATCATTTCCCGGTTTTCCGATTTCGTAGCCCAAATATAACCTTGAGGACCCTAGGTACGCGAGTCAAATATGCATCGAAGTGCTAACCCGCACGTTTATAAGGTCATGCTAACCATTATCCCGTACGTTTATAAGGCCGTGCTAACCATTATCCCGCACGTTTATAAGGTCGTGCTAACCATTATCCTGTACGTTTATAAGGTCATGCTTACCATACAATAAGTGTACTTTTAACACTATAGTGCTATCCCGAATTCCACATTATGCAGCGTGTTGCTGGACTCTATGGCATGCCAACTATACCCTGTCCCTCAATGACTCAATAGGGCAAAATTCCCGAATTTATTCCCTCCATGGCAATGTATATCAATATAATTTAATATTTGGCAGTTCATACCCGAAATAACATTCATAGCATACCATCATCAATAACTAGTGATCAATGCATTTGTTTTCAACCCTCGACATATTTAAAATATGTCAAATATATGATCAATGACATAAATATCATGGCAACATATAAATCAGGTAGACTTATCGCAAGTCTTACCAATGATGTATAAAACAATCATGTATCATGTTATGTATGCATTGCACTCACCTGAGCCATTTATTAGCATGCCTCACTAAATTCTACTCGATCCTTTCCTTTATAGAATCTCGAACTTTCTTTGATTCGAACTTGACATCATTAATCACATGAATAAGATAAAATATTTGTTAGATTCAAATCTAACAATACCTTAACCATACTGTCTAATATAATCATTCGAATATAAAATCTCCAAATACTTTTCCTTTCTTCCTTATATAGTTCAAAAACTTATTATGGTCCCTAGTGACCAATTTGAACTTCCAATAATTCTTCTGAGCTTGCTAACTAACATTTAAACACAAAATGTTTCAAATTCCATTTTCATACTGCTTGAGCTACCTTCAAATATTTACTTATACCAGGCAGAATACATATCAGATCTTAATTTCCTTTATACCGAAAAAACTAGATTCGATGAAGGTTCTAACGGCATTAGCCACATAATTTAATAAAATATACAAAAATTATGAAAATTCCTCAAACTCCAGTCATAGACAGAAACTGCTCTGTAAATTTTCTGACCTTCATTCGATTAAAAATTCACATCTTTTGACTAGGAACTCGAAATCAATTTCCGTTTGTTGGATACGAAACTAGACGAACACATCTTTACAACGATATAAAATTCATCATCTAACCATTTTTGTATAATTTATGGTAAATTTTCAAAGTCACTGCCAAAATTCAATCTTCATCATAGCCTTCCATAATCAACTTCTAATTTATACTAACTTCTTCTTATTTTTCTACTTATCAATTTAGTCCCATCACTTGTTTCAAACCATCAATTTATCATCTTCTTCATCAAATAATTATTCAAATAATTCCCTCTAATTTTCTTTCTTTGCCCAAAATAGTCACTAAAATGCAAAGGTAAAGATTTAAACTTCTTAACTTTGCAATTTACTCCTCAAATAAACACTACTGCCTTAATTCTATTATTTTAACCAAAAATCAGATTTAATCCCCATCCAAGAATTCATTGCCTATTTGGTCACTTGATTTTGACAATTTTTCAAAATGGTCCCTAATTCAATTCAACATCTTTTAACTATTTGCAACTATTAAATGAATTTTAAATTCATTTAAATAGTGAAATTACCAATTTAGCCTTTAAATCCAATGGCTAATTTAATCTCATCTAAAATCAAGGGACAAGATTAAATCCATGTATATTTCATCTTCCAAAAATGTCTTCAACATTTCAAAAATATTTTAAAATTGCCATCTTTGCCAAATGACCAATTTGCCCTCCAGTTATTCTTTATTTACTAGCTTGTTTCAAAATTGTCATTCCATTAGAATCTAACAAAATTAGTTCCTTCTCAACCGACCACTATTCCATAAATATCATTTTATGATTTTTTCCATGGCTTATGGAACAACCTCTGAAATTGCAATTCAATCTGATTTCCTGATATTCACAAAATACTTCTACTACGATTTTACCTTTATCAAGCTATCAGATCTATTTAGAAAATTCCATATTTCCATAATGCTCCTCATATCATCATCTTTCATCCAATGACATCGATTTAATCTTGAATTATTAGTTTACCAACTTTGCCCTTGTGATTTTCCAAAATTACGATCTTGCCCTTTTTCATCCAACGTCTCATAGCATGGAAAATCAACTTAAATCCAAGGGTTCAAATTCTTCCAACACAAAGAAAATATCTTAAACATGTAAAATGACATAATCAACCTTGGCTTATCATCCTTCAAAATATCCTGGATATTCGATTCGATCCGAATATCCGAATATTCTTCCAAATTTTATCGCTTTATAGCCAAAAATACAAGCTCCGTACGAAAAATTCGAGTAACACAGAAAAGTCACTCTTGGGGGTGAACTATTCATTTACGAGGTTAAAATACACAACTTTTGAAAATTGCACTTTGGTCCCTAAACTTTTCCAAAGTTTACATTTTAACCACAAAATTTTCATTTTGGTCACTAAATTTTAAACTTCAATTCCCATTCCAATTTTCCTCAAATTTCGACCAAACTTTGCAAGTACCCTAATTAACTTGCCCTCTATCATCTGGTGCTTTTAAATCTCAGAGATTCCTTTTTCATAACCCATAATTGAAGAAATCCTAATTTTTGCATTTTTGTCATTTGTCACTAAGATAAATTTTAAGCTATTATCTTAGTACTAAATGATCCTTAATCAACTTAGTAAAATTTAGGGTATTACACATATAGACAAATTGTTGACTTGAAAAATCGTTACACCAGTCAAAAAATAATTTTATAAAATTATATAAAATATAAAATAATTTTTTCTGTCGGCTTATCATTATGTCAAGTCATTTCAAATTGTTTACCGTCAGTTTTTCTAACAATTTTCATCCACAGAAGGGTCATTTTAACCAAAATGAAACGTTGAGGGTTGAATTACTCTAAAAAATAAGGGCCAAAGTGAATATTTAGTCAAACGTTAAGGGTATTTTTTGACTTTATGACTTTCAATTTTTGGGTGAATTGAAAACGTAATGGAAAGTTCTTTTTAAGATTTTTTATTAGTTTATTTTAATAAATAAATAATTAAATATGTATTTTAAAATATTAAAAAATAATTAAACCCTGAGAAAATTTTAAACCTACCTATACTGACGGTGAAAATATCCATCGGTATATAGTTTACCTATACCAAAAAACATATTCAACTGTCGATACACAATATAACCTAAACCGACAGATATAATTTTTCGTCGACAAAAATTGTTTCTATACCGACACACAGAATCTATCATCTGTATATGGTTCACCTATACCGAAGGTTACTATAGTTCGTCTGTATAAGTTACATCTATACCGACAGTGTCTTGTCTTTTATCGGTATACATTACATCTATATTGAAGATTAATATATTCGTCGATAAAAATCAAAACTTTTATCGACAGTTTTATTTTTCATCCCGTCAGTATAGCTAAGCTTTGGTATATGTATATCTTTTTTGTAGTGAGTGATAAACATTTTCTAGAGCAAGTAGTTAAAGTTCTCAGTTGACACCCTCTCCTTTCCCTAGGTTGTGGGTTCTAAACCCATTAGGAGCAAATTCCCCCTTCCCCTCCCCTAGGTAGAAATTATTCAAAAAATTTATTTAGTGAACAGTGATTCGAGCATGCAATCAAAACCGAGGTAGCCGTAGGGATGACAATGGGATGAGGTGAGTCTTGGCCGCCCCATCCCGACCCAAAATTTAAACAATTCGTCTTGCCCTCGACCCGCCTCGACTTTAATATATTGTATCACCAACTCGACCTCGATATTTTAATTAAAAAATTGACTAAATCTAACCCGTCCTAGAAAAAAATTAATAAAAATATTAAATATAATATATAAATATATCGGGTCGGAGAATTTTTACCCTAAATCTGCCCCATCCCGCCCCACCCCGAACTTATTTTTTAATAAAATTCCCGCCTCTATCAGGTCGGATCGGGACTCGACAGAGACGGGTTATTTTATCATCCCTAAGTAGTTGTTGTTCATTTTTTTTATAGTCATCGATCAGAGTTTGGAAATGCAATAACATTAAATATTAAATTAATATCTTTGCTCGGTGAAGCACAATTTTATTAATCAAGATAAAATCATATGTTTTATGTATTTTCTTAAAAATTTCTTTAATTTTAAATAATAATAAAAAGAGTACACCACAATTAAGTAGTTAAAAAGAAATAAAATTACGGCTGACAAATAAAATCTTACACCACTGCCAATTCTCCTCTGATCCAAAGAAACGAACAACACATTACCATTCCTAACCTGTTACCACAGTTCTTGTCTTGACAACATACCTTCTTTCGTTAAGTGGCCTGTTTTTATTATTTTTATAACTTTACTTGATTCGATTAGAAGTAATTAATATTTATTATAACTATTAAATGGATAGATGAGAGGCACATCTATTTCCCACCTTAAAATATATTTTATTCTTAATATTTTTTTAAAAAGGTTTATTATTAAATAATTTTTAGGTCCACTTGTCTTTAAAAGACCGAGTATCTAAAATCCAACTCACATAAGCACTCTATGCATAAGTCCAAAAACAATTATTTAATGCAATATAGTTATATTTAGTCTATAAAATTTGACATTTTTTCACTTTGGTAGTTAAAATTTTTGTCCTTCGATTTTTTTTTGTATTTTTAACAATGACAGCTGAATTTTATTAATCACCATGAAAGATAATATAATACAATACATCAAAAAGAAAAAAAAGAACAAGTCCACTAAAAGTCTCTTATAATGGTGTAAAAAAAAGCAGACACTTCCATCAAGATTAACATACCAAAATCTAGAAACATATCTGAATCTCTTTGTCTCTATTCAAATGATACACTTTATAGGGTAAAAAAAAGAGTGGTGAGCGAACCAAGTTATCAAGCAAATTGCTCCTCTGTCCTGGTCTGATTACATCGGCAACCAACCATCAACCGAGTTGGGATCCATCTTTCCAAGACCACCAACAGAACCATAATCAGAGATTAGGGCCGTGAAGATCTCTGCACGAGCACAAACCGACCGCTAAGGTATACTAAAATCATGCCACAAGGACAGATGAAATGAACCACAAAAAAAACAAAGAAAAACGTGTCACAAGGGTAGAGGAAACGCGTGCCACAAAGGCAGAGGTTTTTATTAAAATATAAAGAAAAATATAAAAAAAACAAAAAAAATAATAGACCCGAATTCAAACTCAATGACCAAATTTAAAAAGTGTGAAATTAATATGAACAAAAAATAGAACCAAATTCAGAAAAATTACCAAATTTAAAGACTAAATATTATTTTACAAGTCCAGAGACTAAATATTGTTTTACACTCATTCAATCGGACAAATGATTATAAGACGAATCAAGAGCCACTTTTAATAAAATCCTAATATTAAATCTTACTAACCCTAAAGCCTACAAGTCCAAAAAAAAAAGTTGTTTTGAGCATGGGAGGTTATGATTCTCATGGGTTAAAAAAAGTAGAGAAAGAAAGAAATGTAGAAGGGAAGTGTATGGTTGAATTTGCAGCTTGGAAAAGTAATGAAAGAAACCCATCACTTGTTTGGAACAGAGCTAAGAGCATGGAGTTATCACCGTTTAAAGTTGATTTGTGAACATCAAAATATATATGTTTTCCTTAGGATTGGGAACCCAAACCCATACACAATCCTAATCCTACTTTGTTTCCTTCTCAATCTGTGGTTGGAAATTTCACATGTTGCACGAGCCTCATTACTTTGTCAAAAGCAATGCCATATATATATATATATATATATATATATATATATATATATATATATATATAACTCAATCACCTAGATTTGATGCTATAACACATTCTCTCTTAAGAAAACGAAACATGAAGTCTTTGCAACGTTAAATAAATGTGACACGTCAAATTTGTTACCGCTTTAATTACATATACAAATCAATAGATTCGAATAAAAAGTCAATGGTCAACAATTTTTAGACCAAATGATTAAAGTTCTCAGTTGACACCTTTCTTTTTTTCGTATATTGTGGGTTCAATCTCATTAGAAGTAAATTCCCTTTCTCATCCGCTAAGTAGAGTTTGTTAAAAATAAAAAAGCCAATGAATTGAACGCAATGTCGTATATAATTAAAGAACTTTTAGTTATATGATTTTGTTTAATTTGTTCATATATTATGCACACAAAAAATAAACTTGTAATTTAATCATGTTTCAAATGTTTAAACATGTACAGTTGAGAAGTCTTAAAAGGAATGTGCATGTATGTTGGAACTTGGAATGTGTGTGTATATATATATAGAATTTATGAATTTTTTTAATAATATCATCTCTAAAATTAGAACCTAAGTTCTCTCCTTAAGAGTGAAAATATATTTTATACTTTTTTTGAAGATAAAATATATCTTATACTTACACCCTGCACTAATAGTACTGATTTCGACTCGGCTTGTTAAGAACTTAAACAGAGTTCGAGCTCAATTTGAGTCCAGTAGTGCTGCGCTCGAATCGGTCGTTAAGAACTCGAGTATTGACCAAGCTTTTACCGTATCGGATTTGAGTAGCTCGTGAACTATCTCGTCTCATTTACAAAAATAATAATAATAATAATAATAATAATTGTTGAGTGGATCTATTCTTCAACAACAAGTACAATAATAATAATAATAATAATAATAATAATAATAATAATAATAATAATAATAATAATAATAATAATAATAATACTATTATCCAACAATATACATTTTAGTTCACTTTAATTTTTTAAAAAAATAAAAATTTTAATATATTATATTTTTAAGTAGATCGCGCTCTTTTTTAGTCGGGTATCGAATAACTCGGCTTGGCTCGTTAAGAACTCAAGTCTGCTTCGAGCTCGAACCAAGTCCAGTTAAGTTGAGTTTTAACCAAACTTCGACTGAGTCGGATTTGGATAGTTCATGATCTATCTCATCTCATTTATAACCCTGCCTGCACTTGTTAATAATTTGTGTATATAATTAAAAGTTAAAGAATATTGTGATTTCTAAACGTGAGGTATTATTTCGGCAAAAGTGATACATATATAAAGTATTTAAAAAGAAAGTAGCTTGTTCCTCATGGCTCATATGGTATGTGTGTTGCTCATCGTTGGCCATCCAAATATATTTAAGAAAATCCGTTTCATTCTAAAATGATATTTGCATGTTTTCTTAGTGAAGAAAATAAGTGCAGCAGTAGGGATGATAAACGGGCGAAGTGGGTGCGGATACTTTTTCCTTCATACTCATATTTATTTAAAATTTTCATATTTATTATCTACTCACCACTCATGACGAGTGCAATTTTTAAATCCACACCCGTTCAAGCGGGTACATTTTCAAATTCATCTCCACACTCATTACCCAATTGAACATCCACCACTCAATCCGTACCCGCTTCTACCCGCCTGTACCGGCCTACAAGCAACCACTAATATCGAGTTATGTAAAAATAATTCATTGACTTTTGTAAAGAATAGTAAAACTTTGCATACTTTATTGATTGATCAAGTGCATATATATAATACATTTACACTGGTATAAATTTAACTACAACTAACTAACTAATTAACTAAATAACTAACGATAGCTAGCATAACTAAAGCTCATTTTCACCAGTATAAATTATACTTAACTACAGCTAACTAACTAACTATAGCTAACTTAAGCATATTTACATCCGTATAAATTCCACTTAACCACACATATTACAAATTTACAACCTGATTAAGTCAAGATTGATTATAAATCATAAATTTAAGCTCGATCATAAACTATTATTTTTTAAACTAAATAAATTGAGTTCAAAGACTACAAACTTAAGGATTAACATATATTTTAAAACAAACTAAAACTTAGTACATAAAATATCATAATAAAAGGCATAATCAAAGTCTACAAACATAAATGGTTCTAAATTCATATGGTGGGTAGTTAGTGGGCGGGCGGATGTGGTGCGGGCAAGGTTTTAAATCCATCACCTACCCACTACTCACGTCGAGTATGACTTTCTACATCCGCCTACTACCTACCAAACTCATACCCATCTCTACCCCAACTGAGACAAGTACGGCGAGAAATCACCGAAACTATATCAGTCTACCACCTTATGCCGCAGCGATTCAGCGAAGGTCAAACCCAATGTTTTTAATCTGCTTGCTTTGAGGTTTTCAGATTTAATAAATTAAAATTTTATTTAATCTTATCTCAAACTCTCCAAAAACAAGTAATATATGTTAATTATTGATTTGATTCAGATACCAATGGCACCTTAAACTTCAAATTATTTGAATTTGATTAATATATTTTTTTATCAACAATCAATTAGTATAGTTTTTTGACAAAGTTTAATTCTAATTTTAATTTTACTTGGAGGGGAGGGAAATGAGAGACTCTAGGAGAAGGAAGGGAATGCTCTTAATGGGTCAAGAACTCATGACCTAAAGAAAATAAAGGAACAAAGATGAGCAACTTGGTCAACCGACAAAATGTGCTTGCTCAGTCGATTAGCATAGTTAACTGCTACTTATGTTTCACATTTGAATAATTTTCGTTTTTTTTTTTTTGCCGTTTTCAATTTAACGAGCTTAACGTAATTGAAATCACCAATAAATATCGGATACAATACTAAGGTACATCCCAAATTTAACTAAAGAGTTTAAATTAAAAAAATTTAAGACGATATTATTAAAAATAATAAATATAAAATTCAATCATAAAATATACTATATATATGTATAACCTCAAATTATTTGAATGATATTTTACATTTGGACCAGATTTTTTTCGTTTCTAATAAAAATATTATAAAATATCAAAGAGAGAATAATATGACTTTTCCTTATTTATAAAAAAAATGACGTTTGCTTGGTTGTGAAAGAAAATGATGAATGAAAACTTGCCCAAAGACAGATCTATTGAGAAAAGGCATTTCCAGGCATAATCGATATTAAATTTAAAGTTTAGTGGTATCCGATGTAGTTTATCCAAAAATTAATTGGTATAATTAATTTTTAAAAGACTTAAGTTTAAACAATTTTATTTGTAAGGTGTATGCGAATTTTACTAAGTGTTAAGAACTATATATACTATTATAATCAAAGTTAAGAATATCTATGAAGAAATACTACTTCATAATACCTTTAGACTACTAAAAAAATATATATATATATATATACTATTATGAGACCACATCAAGAATGTTAAAAAATAAAATGACCGTAAGGTTGAATTTTAGAAATGAGTTGTCTTGCAGATGGTAGGACACTTGTCGAAAAAATAATTTCATTTTTTTATTAAGGCGTATGATTTTATTAATAAGAAAATTGTATAAGATAAATATTTTTATGTGTCTCATTAAAAATTCCTAAACTTAGTTGGAAGAAGTACATATAAAAATAATCAAAGAAGTGACTAACACACGAAAATAATTTCAACTTTAAACAATCTTAAATTAATAAATCAAGCTCAGAAAAAAAAACCAAGACATTGCCACTGAAGCACTAATAACATCCAAATTTAGACTTGATCATATAGAAATATAGAATGATAAAGCTTGACGGATAGAACTAACTTTAGCGTACAAATTTATGTGAATTTCGGGCTGAGGTAGACTATGGCTCGCCAAATATTGAGTCAAAGGGAATTTAAAATTCCTAGATTTTGGAAAGCAAATGCAGCTGTTTTTTATTTCTTTTTTTTTTTTGCTATATTTTCTCCTTTAATATTTTGAATTTAAAAAATCTAAATTATCAAGGATGGAATCACGTGAAATTAGGAAGTCGTGTCGGGCCTTTTGGTTAAATATTATTGTTGTGAATGTTTTTTAGTGTATTGTATTTTTTAGATTATTTTTAAATCTAATATATTTTCTACGGTGAACATGAAGTCAGATTATTTTTTTTTTATCTTCAAACAATGTTTAATTGTTTTTATTAAAAAAATTGAAGATGAATTACTTTCTTACAGTCTAAAAAGTGACGACGCCATGTGACATAAGTAAGAAAACTTATTTTACTTTTTTTTTTCAATTTTTAATAAGAAAAAATGATGCACTGTAACAAGACAGAATACAAAAATTTCAACCTCAAAATATACTATTTAAAATACTATATGTTAAAAAATATTTTAAAATGTAAAATAGAATAAAAAATATTTTTTTCTCAACAATATCCGGCCAATTTCCCCAAGTCGTGTCTCTCCTCTATTGAATTGCGGGCTACTTCATCTGATGCGGAGCCACAGCATTAATCTTCATAGTTGGAAAACTGATCACAGCACTGATTTCACTGATCAAAAGAATATCTAAATCTACTATCAACTCAGATTCCTCCTTGTCAATAAAATAAGCAAGAGGTTTTTAACCAACGAAATTTGTCCAAATTATAAGTAGTTTAGTATCGTTTAAATAAGTTTGAGTTTTTATATTTATAAAAAAAATTATTGAAAGATTTATTCACCAAAATAAAGTGTACGACGCGAGTCAGTTCAGATTATTCAAGGTATAACTCTAGAGAACTAGAAGGGTAACCAAAAAATAAGACTTTTTTTTGGTAAAAAATAAAAATATCTAATATCATATGATTCATTAAAATTATTTTTAAACTTAAATGGAAGAAAAGAATATACGTGAGAACCAATTACATGAGCAACGAGACTAACTTGTCAACTAAAGCTGAAAACTAAAATGAACAAGATTTTAATTTCTGGTTTATTAGGGGTAGATACCACTTGCTGTTATTAATTTCAAATTATAAAGCAGAACCTTTCCGGAAAGAGAGAGAGAGAGAGAGAGAGAGAGAGAGAGAGAGAGAGGAAAAGCATCACGAAACAGTCTTTTTGAACACTTAAAAAGGAACATTGGCCAAATTAAATATTTTAAATTAAATATTTTATAAAACAATCAATCTAAGAATGATTCCATGCATCATATATACCACCACGAACTGCAATCGGGACTTTTAATTAATTTATTGCTTTTTCAGTGTTTTTTTTTATAAAATTAATCATATAACTCATAGGAGAATAAAATCATCATTAGTAACATGGGCGGTAAATGAAACGAGATAGATCGCGAGTCACTCGAGTTTGATTTGGTCAAAGCCCGATTAACACTCGACTCGATTGGACTAAATACGAGTTCGAATTTGGTTTGAATTCTTAACGAGCCGAATAAAGCTATTCGATACCCGATTCGAAATGCACGCGAGCTACTCAAAAATATAATATATTAAATTTTTGTAATTTTTTAAATTTAAAATCTAAATTCCTAAACTTAAAACCCTAAATATAAGTCCTAAAGCCTAAAATCTAAATCCTAAATTCTAAACCCAACAACATAAACCTCTAAACCCTAAACTAACACCCTAAACCCTAAAATTAACAAGCTTGTGCAAACTAAATTTTACACAACTTGTGTATCAAAGTTTTTTTCTAATAGGGCTTTAAATGAGAGGAGACAGATCGCGAGTTACTAGAGTCTGACTCAATCAAAGCTCGGTCAACACTCGACTCGATTGAACTCGACTCAAGCTCGAACTCGGCTCGAGTTCTTAACGAGCCGAGTCGAACCCAAATTATTCCGGCTCGTTAAAAACTACTCAAGTTCGAACTCGACTCGAGTTCTTAATGAGCTGAGTCGAGCTCAGCACTACTCCAGCTCGACTCGTTTACACCCTAGTACCCAACATTTAGTTTTGTATATATATGAGTATATCAATTTAACTATTGAAACACGGGACAAAAGCATAATCTTTGTGTGGTTAGAGAATAAAGCAAGCATAACTTGAATCTCTTTTCTTATGAATATAATTGTACTTATAGCTTGAAGGTGACGATGATGGCGTTGAGGACTTGAAGGAGCAGTTATGTACGGCGATGAACATGAGTTGTTAAAGTTGAACTCCGTCGTAGGGAGTTATGGCACCACTTCAACCTCCATTGAATTTTTGGTGTCTGATGATTTTGTGAGGAAGACGGGGAAATTGGAAATTAAAAAGCTTTTGGGATGCAAATTGGATACGAAACGATTGTTGATGGACTTAGTAGGTGTTTTAGATACATTTAAGGGGTCAAATGAGAAATTATCATTTAATGTGGCATGTCATCCCTTAACAACAGTTAAGGATAACTAACGATGTGATACCCATTTTGAAATAAATAAAAATTTTAATGCTCATTTTGTATTTTTTAAAAATTAAGTGATAAAAAAATTATTTTAACATAATTCAATGACCATTTATATACTTTACCATTTTTGGTGGGTGCGTGATTTGTGAGACTTAATTAACCTGTTGGACTTGATAAGATCAATCACATTTTTTCATTTTTTTTGAAAAGTATTTCTTTTTTGAAAAAAAAGTGTTTCTTTTTTCTTTTTAAGTAGATTTTTGGATCTCTCTTGGTGCTTGGTTAAATTGTTATATTAACAGATTCTTCGTTTCCATAATTTTTGAATGAGTTATTTTTAAAAGATTATTATTTTAAACATTAATGGTAGATTTTTCTTCTCAAATAATTTTAATTTATTATCACGTGTTATTGAATGATATTTAAATAAATAAGACTACATTGAATTCGTTTGCGGAAAATATCTACATCACTAATATATCAAATAATTATTTTTATTTAAATTTAATTTTGCAATAATTTTTTTTAATATATTAAGTAATCATTTAAGCTGTTGTGTTATTATAATAATATATACTTTAAAGATAGAGTTATATTTTGATACACAATATATTTGAAAAAATATCACATAACCCTTCTTTAAAATCTAAATTCTTAAACCTAAATTATTAAAATCTAAACCCTAAATCTAATAAGCTTGTATAAACTAAAATTTACACATATTGTGCATCAAAGTTTTTTCCTTAAAATATATTGGGAATGTTGTACGTTTTAGCAGATTTTTTCTGCTGTCATGAATGAAATGGACTATGTTATCGAATAATAATAATTTATATACTGCATTGTAACTATTCAAAAAAATGTGTCTAATCGAGTTTAGGTCACCGGTTATTTGAATTTCATCTTAGTTAAAAAAAACGAAATACATCTATTATAAATGATAATAAATGTTATTATGAAAATTTGTTTGTCTTTTCATAATTTCATAAAGAAAATTAAGTGAAATGCCAAAAACACAACTTAAGATTTAAACTATAACTAATAAATAAATCATTTACTGCTCTAAGCATAGTTATTTATTGAATAAGTTATGATATATATATATATATATATTATACAAACCATTTTCTTTCAACTACAAAATGATTGGGACAAAATCTACCTTTCTATTAAGTACAGAAATATTTATATTTCAAGGTAAATATCAGAATTCAAACTCAAACAAAAAGAGACAATATAATTATTATTAATTACTCTACCAAATAGTAGATCTATGTGACAAAATCTAATAATAATTTATTTTCACTATTATCGAGCCTCTAGCTGAGTTGATATCAGTGGTTAATTGGAGAGAATTATCAAAACACTCATTTACTTAACTATAATAAATATTATTATTATAATAATAATTTTATTCTTACATAATCTTTAAATAAACAATTAAAAAGAAATATGTGTTTACTATATAATTTAAATATAAATTCTTTATCATTAAACCTGTAAATTGTAATCGTTGTCGAACGAAATTCTCAATGTATATATATTTTTTTTACAAAATATATTTTTCTTTGACCCACTATGATAAAGTTTAATAATAATTTATCAATTTTCTTTTGTAATATTATTTCTTATTAAAAATTAAAACGTTAATCTTCAATCGATTTTATAAATTTTAATTCTGGAGTTATACTTCAATTAAATATTCAACCTGTTACCAACAACTAATTTATTTAACATAATGAGGTACTAAGCCCCTTAAACAAAATTAAAGATTTGAATCATAACGTTATGAATGAAGAAAGCTAAATTAAAAGAATTACCCATAACGAGCCTTTAAAAAATTCGATCTAAATTAATTAATCAGTCGATAGTTAAATTTTAAAAAATATTCAAACATGTTTTTATCAATCGAAACACGTTGCATATTACGTCATTTTCGTTCATTTATCTTTTTCTTTTCTTTTCCCCGAAGACTTTCACGCGTATTTGAATTTCCAAACTCAACTTTTAAGCTTTTGCAAACCAATAATTTCTTGTTAACTTGGTATGTACTTTGTTCTGAATACAGTGCAAAACATTCTGCTGGACGCCGACCAAAATCTTTATATTTTCATTTAAAAACCTATTACTTTTATGCATATAAAAACCAATTTGCTTGTCGCTTTATAACTTAAATTAAGATTAAATTAAGGGTAAACTACATCGGTGATCACTGAACTATTTAGGGATACATATTTTGACCACAAAACTCGTCAACCAAACCACCAAACTTATTAAATTGACCTATTTTGACTACCGCCGTTAAAAAATAACGGATGGGTGACAAGGGGGTTAACGGAAATTTGTAAAATTATGCATTTGGTCCTTGTTATTTACTTATTGTATCAATTTGATCCTAATTTTAATTTAATTAAATAAAATTAACCAATCAACCAAATGATGACACGTGTCTCATCTATTTTAAGTTTTAATTTATTTTGTTTAATAGATTTAACCAACCAACAAGATGGTGACATCTGATTGACCGTAAATAATGAAATCAAATAAAATTGAAAGGAAATGCACTGCAAGGAAATGCACCTGCAAGGAAATGAACCCACACCAACAACATGGAAGGGTAAAGCTCCATCCGCTGAACTAACTTCGCTAATATGATATGGGGTACTAACATATTTTATTAAAGGATTTCTTTGTTGGTGAAAATTAAAGAGTATAAAAGAGAATTAATGGGATTCAAATTCAGGACTAATTGTACAAAATTAAAATGCAAAACCACTGAATTGTAACGATCGAGTTTTGGGACCCGAGCATCGGGCTAACCCGAGGCATGAGCCTCGCGTTTGGAGTATGGTGTTGGGCCCTTATAAACCTTTTGGGCTTGTGTCTAGTTGGGTTTGGGTTTGGAAGATGGCATGAGGGCTTTTGAGTAATTGTGTTAGGGGAAAAGGGGGAGAGAGGGTTTAATTTCTGCACAATGCATAATGTGGTGAGATCATCACCCTTACTCCTCTCATCCTTCCCCAAAATCTCTTCTCCTACGCAAATCCACAACATCAAAGATTGGATCTTTGAGGTTTGCTGTAGGAATCTCGTTTAGCATCTTAAGGGAGTTGTTATCAGCTTTGAGGGATCTATCTTTTGAGGTAAATAATGTTGTTTTTGGTGGAAAAAAGGGTTTTGGTAGGGGTTTTAGGTTGAGAGCGGGAATGGTATTTTCAGCCCCAATTCTTGTTGTTGAATCGTCATTTAAGCTTCTTTTAATATCTCAACCATGTTGTAACTCGTTTACAACATCTCATTGTAGTTAGTTAAAGAGGTTGGAGAGCATTCAAAGGCCCAAGGCAAGAAGAAAGTTTAAGGTGGAGGTTAGGGTTTCTTTTTAGCTTATAATTCGAGGTTAGTACACTTCTAACTTTTGTGTGTTCATGTGCATCATCATTTTGTTGTGCTTGCTTGAATTGTTATGTTTTGGATAAGTTAGAGCTTGGTTGGTCATAATTGTTTAGGGTTAGAAACTCACCTAATGACTCTTCATAATTGGTAGGAATGTTTTGGGACTTAACCATGGAGGTTAAGGGTAGGATTGGTGAATTCTCGAGCTCCAGGTTTCGAAATCGGGGCTTGAGTACCGGTACGGGGTGGCTGAGTATCGATACTCCTTTGTATTTTAGAAGGTGGGTTGTGAAGGGCGTACCAGTACGCCTTACCATGTATCGGTACCCCTCGTTTGATTAGAATTCCAGTAGCACTTTGGCGTATCGGTACAATATGGGCGTATCAGTACCCACTATTACACTGCCTAGAGAGGCTTTGTGTACCGGTACGCTAGGGTAGGTGTATCAGTATGGTTAGAGATCGGTACAGGGCGATCCCAGTACCGATATAGAGTACCGATACGGCACGGAGCGTATTGGTATAGCATGGGGGCAAATTCTTTTGAATATAAATGGAGTATCAATACTCATGGGGGAGTATCGATACTTATAGGGGTGTACCGATACTCACTTTGGAGTATCGGTACTCGCTAGGCAATTTGCCTAAGCTTTTACGTTTTGAGTTCGGGGGTTCTATAAATTATGGCTAAGGTTCTAATGGATCTCTTATGATATAAAATGATTGGTAAAACTAAGAATGTGTATTTATTCTTGCTTATATGGATTAAATGGATAATTGAGTATCGAAATGAAAGTGAATTGCTTATGTTAGCAAATTCTAAGGATCCATGGTGGATCGATTTTCGTTTTGTGCCAGGTAGGGCACGTGTATGGATCTGTGGTGGATCATGTATAGTTACGTGACAGGTAGGGCATTTTTTTGGTTATGAGTCTTTATTTGATGGGATCCGGATACCTACTGAGTGAGTATTGCAACACATGAAGGCTGTCCAATGTGAGATTCCGAATGATAAAATGAAGGCCATCTGATGTGAGATTCTAGGTGATGATATTTGCTCGATGTGAGATTTTGAGCCCCGCTCGATATGAGATTCCGAGCGAAGACTCGATGTGAGATTCCGAGTATACCGCTCGATGTGAGATTCTGAGCAGCTCGATGTGAGATTCTGAGCATGGGTGGGTTCCTCAGTGTCGGGTGACATTAGGCCTCACTCCTGGTTTGTTTATTTATATGTTGATGTTGTTGAGGTGTTGGTTGTTCTATAGCATGTGTTTAGGCGGTTATGGTAGCGCCATTGCTTTATCCTATCTTGACATCCTATTTCACAGCATGTTCTTAATTATGATTCACATGAAGCATGGCCGAGTGGTTGTGTATTCACTCAGCTTTGTTAGCTCATCGTTCGGAACCATTGTTTCCGTTCCCAGGTTTGTAGGTTTGGCTTGTCTGCTTGGGGGAGCACCATCAGTGACAGATTCCAGCGCCTCGTCTCCACATAGTACAGTACTTAGGTCATTGGGCTGTGTATTCATAGGAACCTATTGTATCTTGTAACTCGTATTTGGATTTTAAAATAATCGAGTAAATTTTTATTTATGTAAATTTTTAAAAGAGCTCAATTGTACATGTTTCAATTATTATTTATATTTTATTGGATTGAAATCAAATGGATTTTGGAATTTTGATGGTGGTTTGGGCTAAACCAGGTTAAAATTTTATGGTAATGGTTTGGGCTTAAGGCCCAAATGTGACATCCGGGTCGATGGTGTTACAAAATCAACATTATAACTTAGGAAAATGTGACTACATATAATATATGAAATTGAGTAACAGTTAATAAAATAATAAATATGATTAATTATATTGATATTTTATTATAGAAAATTAAAATATTATTAATGTAAATAATAATTTTTAAATTATAAAAAATATTGAAAAATATTAATAAAAATATTTTTAATAATATATTTTTAATAAATAATATTAATTATATTAATATTTTATTATATAATATCAAAATATTTTTATTTTCTATAATAAAATATTAATATAATTAATCATATTTATTATTTTATTAACTGTCATTAAATCCATATATTATATGTAGTCACATTTTCATAAGTTAGGAGGTTAATTTAGTGATTTTGCATTTTAGTTTTACACAATTAGTCCCGCGTTCGGATCCCATTAATTTCCTTTTATACTCTTTAATTTTCACCAACAAAGTAATGATTTAGTAATATATGTTAGTATTACATATCATATTAGTGAAGTTGGCTCAGTGGTTGGAGTTTTACCCTTCTATGTTGTTGGTGTGGGATTAATTCCCCGTAGTTGCATTTCCCTGTAATTTTATTTGCTTTCATTGTTTACAGCCTATCAGATGGTGACATGTACTACCATATGGTTGGTTGGTTAAATTTATTAAACTAAATAAATTAAGACTTAAAAATAGATGGGACATGTGTCGTCATTTGGTTGGTTGGTTAATTTTATTTAATTAAATTAAAATTAGAACAAAATTGATATAATAGGTAAATAGCAGGGATCAAATGTGTAATTTTATAAATTTTCGTTAACTGCCACATCACCCATCGGTTAGTTTTTTAACGGCGGTGATCAAAATAGGTCAATTTAATAAGTTTGATGGTATGATTGATAAGTTGCCTAGTTCGATGGTCAAAATAAATATTCTCAAATAGTTCGGTGGTCACTGGTGTTGTTTACCTTTAAATTAATTGTTATATTATTTTTTTTAAAAGGATTCAATCGAAAGTTAGGTTTTGGGCTTTAAACATTGGAAATGTTAGGTAGGAAAATTAAATAAAATGATATCAACACAAAAATGCTAATTTTTTAACACAATTAAATTAGTTGCTATATTATTTTTAATTTTTAAAACTTTACAAGTGGTCTTAATCTATCATTGTGATGGGAGTATTATTTAGTTAGGGTTAAATAATATTTTAATATTACTTTGGTACATGAAGATTTTTTTTTGTTTAGTTTGACCCATCCGTTTATCATGTTATTTCATTTTGTTCATTCATTATATAAAAAAGGTCATATGCCATTCTAGGAACGTGTCATCTAGAGTGTCGTATAACATATAATATATATTAAACTTGAAAAAAGTTGAACAATTAAAAAATATCATTTAAAAATAAAACCATTTTAGAATTTTTAAAATATATATTTTTTAAAAATTTCAAGGTTAATCCATGTTATGTGGCACGCGATTTTTTTATAATAATAAACTAAAAAAACGGGAGGGTACATTTTTAAGGATTGAAACCTTTATTTAAATATTAGTCAATGTTAAAATCATATGTACAAATAAAAGAAGTCCGCCAACACTAGAATGTTAATGGACGCGTTTTTGTAAGGATTCGTTTCACTTCGCATTTAATTAGGCAGCGATAATTATATATTTCGTAAGTCGTGAAGTGATGATAGAGATAAAAATTAGATTCGTTGTGAGTAGTAGGGTAAGCATTAATATAAATTTGTACCATCTCGTCTCCTCCCGTCCCATATCATCTCCACCCGTCCCAACAGATCTTATAAAATATTATAATAAATATTATTAAAAATATAATTGGATTTGAGTTTGATCATATCAAATATATAAATATTTTTAAAAATATCATTTTGGATCATAGTCAAATTTAAGACAATTCATATTGACTTGTCTTGTAATATTTATGAAAAGTTCAATGTATATATATAATTGGGTTTGAGATTGATTAGATCAAATATATAAATATTTTTAAATTTATCAGTTTGGATCAAAGTCAAATTTAAGATATTTCATATTGACTTGTCTTGGAAAATTTATGGAAAGTTCAATATATATACATATAATATTTAAGTTTTTTGATTTTTTCTTTATTGTTGTCGTCTTCTTTTCAGGATGATTGTTGAAATAATATCATATATGTGGAGGGAGTCCGAATGACAGATATTTCATATTTTTTCATAACAAATTTTATTTGTTTTTATTTAACTAGTACATAGAAATTTATTATATGAAGTGGGTCATTAAGCGGGTAAAATGGGAATTAGATGTGTCTCATGACTCGCGTGGGTGATGAAGCGTTGATGGTTTTAGTTTTGCGGATTGCGGGACAATGATGATTTTATATTTTGTATTTGCAATTGATCGTGGGACAGGGATGATGATGAAAATTTTTGACGGGGCGGATATGAGACGAACACCTTTCGTACCCGCCCCGCCCAATTGACATCCTTATCTAACACATCAAATAATTATTATATAAATAATACTTAAAATGAAGATATGTATATTTTCTTAAGATAATTCGTGGATTTAAAAAAAATCCACCATCAATATTTCAAATGATTATTCTAAATTTCTAATTATCGGAAATGATTTTAATTATTTCGTAAATCAATGTATAATAAGAAGAAAATAATTGATGTTTCTTGGAGTTGTAAATTCTTTTTTTTTGATAAATAAAGAAATGAACTTTTATTATCAAGTGTGTCGTTAAATTTTTTTAAATTTAAATAAAAAAAAGAGTACACTTAATAATAATTGCAATAATCCGACTAAATTTTTAACCACAAACACAATTAATCAACACCCAAAACATGCGATAAATCATCATGAACAAGTATAAATTTTAGGGTAAAGTACACAAATGGTCACTAAGCTATCTCTAAAAATATAAAATGATCATCAAACTTTTAAATGTTATATAATGAGCATTAAACTTTAGTTTTTGTTACAAAATGGTCACTGAGCCGTTAACTGTCGTTAATTGGGTGACGTGACAGTTACAAAAATTTGAATAATATAACATTTAATCCTCCATATTGACACATTTAATCAATTTATTTCTAATTTAACCCTCATTATTTATGTCTAAATTGATTGAATGTGTAAATATTGAGGATTAAATATATTATTATACAAATTTTTGTAACTGCCACGTCTCCCAGTTAACGATAGTTAATGGCCCAGTGACTATTTTATAATAAAAACTAAAGTTTAATGACCATTATGTATTTTTTTGAAAGTTTGGTTACCATTTTATGTTTTTAGGGATAGTTTAGTGACCATTTGTGAACTTTACCCTAAATTTTAATTATTTCGTAAATCAATATATAAGAAGAAGAAAAATAATTGCTGTTTCTTGGAGATGTAAATTCTTTAGAAGTGCACCAAGCTGCTGCTAAGAAGCCGAAATCGTTTTAAAAACAAATTGAATTATAAATTTTAGGATGGTCAAAATTAGTTTATAATCTTATAATTTCTAAAAAAATTATAGAGCAATTTTCCAATTTTGATTTTTCGTTCAATATAATTTAAGAAACATATTTGATGTAAACTTTAGTTTATAAACATGTTTATTGTAGAATTTAGGAGATTAACTTAAGGTATAAATTTTTATAGTTTATGGTTAAAATTTAAGGTTTATATTTTAAAGCTTAAATAAATGTGCTCGTAGAAAAAAATTTACTACCAGTATATCAAATATTTTCCCAAAAATTTATTTCTAGTTATTATTCATTTAATAAAAATATTTTTACTTTTTCTTACTCGGCAAATCGTATGATTTTATTAAGGAAGAATCATACAAGGCTTACACTATCACAAGCCTCATTAAAAAATATCCCTAGTCTTAAAATTGGGAAAAAGAATACTTATGATAGCATGTATAAAAAGAGCTCAAAAGCACACGGAGCGACACGAAACTAACCGAACAAACGCCACCCAAATAAACTACCTAAGAGACACAGCCAAATCCATAATCATACCACCGTCTCGATCCTACTCCATCATCTTAAACCACAATACACGATCAACCCCAACTTTAGCGAGAGCGGCCGTCAAACTATTCGGCTCACGATAAATGTTATGGAAGCATACGCATGGTATTTTTACTTAAATCTAATTATAATATAAAAACAAAAAGTTAATACTCCAATTTCAGTATTCATAAAACATTGTTATACTGATTTGAGTAAAAACATGGAAACCCAAATCCGACCAGACATGTCAGATACCAAAGTAGCCAACTCAGAAATCATTTTCATGAATGATAAAGAAGGGAGTAATTAGCTTTGGTGGACCCTTTTATTCAAACCACACATGTTCCAATAGAAAGAAAAAGCATGTAATTTTCAATGCCCCAATCCTTCACTATCACTATTCACTCTTCAACTTGTTGTTTATATAAACCCTCCTCCATTTCTGTACTCTCAACTGCAAATCATCATTTCCCTACATTAAAACATGGATTCAAAGAAGCCCTACCTTGCTATTATTCTGATCCAATCTATCTACGCCGGCATGTTCTTGCTCTCCAAGGCTGCCTTCGACGGCGGAATGAACAATTTCGTCTTCGTTTTCTACAGACAAGCTGCTGCAACCATTTTCTTGGTCCCTCTCGCTTTGTTTCTCGAATGGTAATCTAAATTTCCTTCAAAAATTATCCAATAACTCTATATAATAGTATAATACCATGTTACTCATCATTTGTGTTTGGAAACTCAAGGAAATCTTTGCCGCCTCTATCATTCGTGACATTCTGCAAGATCTTTTTGCTGTCTTTGTTCGGGTATGTCCAGTTGAAATCACTTGTTTAATTTCATATGAAGTCCGCTAGTTTTAATTTCACTTGCTTACTGTTTTGATCTATTACAGGATAACTTTAAGCTTGGATGTCAATGGTGTCGCCCTAGTTTATACCTCTGCAACTTTAGCTGCTGCAACCACAAATTGCCTGCCTGTCATCACTTTTTTCTTGGCCCTGCTACTCGGGTATGTTCAATACATATTTAATTTCTTTTCATTTAGGTTTGCGTTACAATTTCATTTTTTAAGATTTGAATATAGAGTATCAAGTTATAACTCTACTACTGTTTAACTGTGTTTTATTTTGCACGTGTAAGAATGTCTTGCGGAAAGAATGTTTCTTTATGATATAAATTTAGCCACTCCACTCCCATAGAAACATCTTCCTTTCAAGTGTGATTAATTAAAAATTATTAAAATCAGAAAATATGTTTTGTTGAAGTTTAGTAGGCAGTAGTGCTGTTTTAAAAATCTGGTCGGTGGGTCTCGTAGGAACATTAACATGCAAAGTTTATAATAACAAAAAGAACATATCTAAAAAAAAAAAAGAAAACAAGAACATGATCAACAATCTTTAGAGCAAGTGGTTAAAATTTTTAGTTGACATCCTCATCTTCTTTCTAGATTGTGGGTTCAAAATCTATTATGAGCAAATTCCCTCTCCCCTCCCTTAAGTAGAAATTGTTAAAAAAAAAATTAATTACCAACCATTCCAAAACAATGATACAATTGCTAGGTTCCACAATAAACCTTCCATCATTCAACATGTAATAACCTTTAAACAAAAATCAACTGCCCCTATGAATAATAACCCTAAATTCCAAAATTTAAAATTTAAATCCTACGTCATAAAAAATATACCCTATCTTCAATTCTCTATACCCTAACGCGAAACTTTTGCAATTATAACCATCACAAGTTTGATCATGCACCATTGATATCAATGAATCACATAAATAAACTGAAATTTTATGTTTATCAAATTTAAAAACATAAAACCAGTTTATTAGCACATCAACTATTCAAATTTTTTTTTTAAAAAAATAAGTTTAAAGAGAAATCAGTGAGATTCGAATATAAAATTTCAAAGATATGTACCTTCTATCTTATCCTTTAAGTAATTAATCACACTTTTCACCCTTTCGTCTTTTTCTCTATCTATGATCTATTTCTGGTTTATTTTCTCCGGTTAGTTAATCAAAATCGAAAAAGAAACATATGGGGCCCAGTCAAAGGAAAAGGCCAGTATGTAATGAATTCAGAAACATCAAAGAGTACCAGCATACATGTAATTTCCTAACACGTGCTCTTATAAACAATGTCAAATGCTGGTTTATTCAGGAATATTGTCATTTTAACTCTTTATACATAAAAAAGACAAAAAAAAATGTATGTATGTTGGCCCTTTTCTGTTAATCTTTTCATGAGAATGAATTTTAGATTTTCAATAGAAACAAACAACCGAATACATGGTCTCCACCCAATACAAATTGCTCATGGCAGAACCTGAAGTATGAAATATCAATCATTGGACCACATATTTGTTGTGTTATACGACATGTGCCAGAAATGACAACCCCAGCAGCTAGAAAGTAGAGTCAAAACTTGGATACGTTTGAAATTAGGTTTGATTTATGGCAGGATGGAGGCATTGAGATTGAAGACAAGTGCAGGGATTGCAAAACTCACAGGCATCCTGATTTGCTTGGCTGGTGTACTCACCCTTGCCTTTTTCAAGGGTCCCCATTTCAAACTTTTCTGCCTCCATCACCTGTTCCAGCCCCACCATATCGAAACACTCAACTCCCCTACTTCCTCCGGTCTCACATGGATAAAGGGTTGTTTCCTCATGTTGATTTCCGTCACCTTCTGGGGCTTATGGCTCGTCTTGCAGGTTCAACTTGTGCCATAATAAAATTCTTTTTATTACACATATCACATTAGTACAATTCAAAAGGAACATGTTACTAATTTGGTGTGAAACAGGGCCCGGTCTTGAAGAGCTACCCTTCCATGCTTCTCTTCACGGCTCTTCAGTGCTTCCTAAGCTCAATTCAGTCATTTGGTATTGCTATTGCTCTGGTAAGAGACCCTTACGAATGGCGACTCGGCTGGAACGTTAGACTCGTGGCGGTGGCTTATTGCGTAAGCAAAGCATATCTACTATACTATTCCTCTCGTCATTATACATAGAAGTGTACGTAACCGTAGGGTTTGTATTGATGAATTGTGTATTGGCAGGGATTTGTGGTGACAGGCGTGACATATTACCTGCAATCGTGGGTTGTTGAGAAGAAAGGGCCAGTGTTCTTGGCCATGTCAACACCACTGAATCTCATCTTCACGATGTTGTGTTCTGCATTTCTGTTATGCGAGTTTACCAGTTTAGGAAGGTGGGTTAATATAATATACTTTTGATTATTTTTAGCTTTAATCCATCTTAACCGTGTTATCTAACCTCGATTTTCTAATGGTTTGTCCAGTGTGGTAGGGGGGCTTTTATTGATTATTGGGCTATACAGTGTGCTGTGGGGCAAAACCAAAGAGCAAAAACTGCTGAATGAACATTGTGTCGACAAAGAATGCACCGAGCTAACTGTTGTTACAGCCTAAACTCCATCGTTATTGGTGATAAGAGAGTGAAAACAATGGTCGAAAATGCGACCGCTTGATATTAGTAGGAAAATCCCTACTTCCTTATGAAGTTGTACATATATTCCCGGGCATTGATTCAAGATACGTAAGGTGGAAGACCAAAGCCATATAATCATGTATTTTGTTGGGGCAACTTATTTACCAGATCGATGCATAAAAATAGATTGTACCTTTGATTTTCGGTTTATTTAGTTGTTTGGATTTTAAAATAAGAAATAAAGTTTGTTGATTGCCTTTACTTGGTTCTTCAACTGAAGCTGCTAATTAGGCCTAAATCCAATGACTAAAACAAATAAATTCATCCAACAAGTTTGGAGAAGTAGAAACATGCGATGAAATCTAAAGTATTTTCTTAATGCCATAGGGTTTAACCTCTAATAATGTTTTTTTGAATAGTCTTTTAGGATGAAGATCATCTGTTTTTTCACTGAGAAAAACTTGTTAGGTTCTACAATTAAATATATTTATTTAAAATATTTTAATTAATTAAATAAGTATTATGTAAAATATTTTATATTAAATTAATAATTAAAAATAATGAACTAAGTAATGCAAATAAATAATTAAATACTGTTATAAAAAAGCTTTAGCTTAGGGTACACTTCTAGGATCTTTATCCTCAAAATATAAATATTAAGGGATTCTATCTCACAGTAATTAAGGCAAAATCTATATTGATTTTAAGCTTTTTTATATTTCCTTTTTAAGCTTTGATTTTAAGGAATGTCCTTTTTTTAAGGTTTTATGTTATGATTGATATGTCCAAGATTTGAATGTGTTCTCTCATAATGTAATGGGATCTCATCCAATACTTGTAGATAAATTTGAATTTTTTAAAAAAATCATAGCCGTTAAATAGACGCAGAATATCATGTCAGCATATTTAAGGAATTCGACATAAATCGACTCCAATAAATAAATTTGTGTTTGTAATAGTTCATTATCATATCTTTGTCTAAAAATCAGGAAATTTTCTGCACATTGATATGGTAACTAGGAAAAGTAAAATATTCCTACTATTAATGCAGAATCATAATCTTTGATGTATACCCATAATTGATAATTATAATCATATTGATTGAATCATGCCCTAAGCTCTATAAAATTCAAGAGCAAGTGCATTAGGTTTCTTTCTAAACAAATATAAACCAAAGAAAGCCATTGAAGTTTGAGGTAAGTTTCTTCTGTAGTTTAACACATTGTCTTCCTCTTTTTTTCCTGCGAATATTTTTAATTGTTATTTTGAATTTTCTTCTTATCATATTTGATGTTCTACTTTTTTTTGGTTGTATTTAAAGATATTCAAAAATGGGTCGTGGAAAATTGAACATGAAATTCATTATGAAAGAAAAAGTTCGGGTCTCGACCTACGAAAAGCGCAAGAAGGGTTTGCTAAAAAAGGCCAAAGAATTCTCGATTTTGTGCGGCGTCGAGACGTGTGTGATTATTTACGGTCCTAAATCAGACGACAGTCTTGCAAAGCTCGAGATTTGGCCCCCGGTTCATGCCGAGGTGATGAATGTTATCAACAAATACAAGGGGAAGCCTTTGCACATACGTGAAAAGAAATGCTTTAACGTGCTTGATTTCTTCGCAATCCGGCAAAAGAAGCTCGACGATGAGATTTGCAAATTGCGGAAAGCTAATAGAGAAGCCAAGTTTTCGACATGGGATGATCGTATCAACGCCTTCTCAGTCAATCAACTTTCGGCACTTCTCTCCAGACTGGACTCGAACTTGGAAACCGTAAAGAACAGGATCAAGATGATAAAGGGGAATCAACAATCTTTAATCCAAGATTCAAAACCAATGATTTTGGGTGGGGCTGAAACCCAGTTTATCCAACCCACGCTCGACCTTTATAATAACCAAGTCCGATCTTCCTTGTTTCAAAAGAACTTGGACATGGAAATCACAAAGCATCAGCACCAGCACCAGCACCAGCAGCAACAACAGCAGCAACCCATGTTTATTGTGCCTTCTTATAACCCTTATAGCTCCGGTACCGAGGCTCTTCAATGGCAGCCTTTCAATCTAAACCCTATGGAGAATCCGATGACAATGGTGCCGACGAATGGTGGTTTGGATTTCACGCACGTGGATGGAAAGTGTAGTAGCAGTATAACTCACATGTCATCATCAGCACAGGCTTTTAATTATGACCCGGCGGCAGCTCAAATGGTCGACAATGTTGCTTTGAATAACCACTCTTGGAGAGTCCCGATTTGCTTTTACGGTCAGTTTATGCAGCCGACAACACAGTTTATGCAGCCTCGGATGTCGAGTTTTACTTCTCAGTTCGGTGAGCCGTATCGTAATGTCGGTGATCGGAATGGATCAATGAACAAAAAGCAAAAAATTTAGAAGGGTTTGGACTTGTTATAAATTATCATTTGAAACTTAATTAGTTTGGTTAGGGTTAGTTTTTATTTTGACTTTTTATTTTTCGTTCTTGTTTAGTTTGGTTTCTTTCTCGTTTGTACCTAAATTTCTGTTTGATTTATGAACTTTAATTTTTATTCATTTGTATTTAAAATTATATATTTGCATTTAGTGATATTGACCATATATTTATGTATCCACATTAAATCAGATACATATTGTATTCCATATACTATTAACATAATGTCATCTATTAATGAATAAAGTTATTTTTACTTTTTCATAAAAAAAAGTCATTTTTACTTTTTTAATAAATAAAGTTATTTGTATTTAATCTTGATGGGAAAAAAATATTTTTATCAAGATTTTTTTGTAAGCTTTTTTTCTCGGCAATAATTACTTTATTTATTAAAAAAATTTCTTAACAAAAAAATTGTGTCTCGCTACAAACTTTTCTAAAGCCTAACCTTAAATAGAAGAAAAAAGTATAACACATTAAGCAAAAAACTGCTTCGTCCTACCCAAAACCAATCAAACAAAGCAAAAAGCCACCATCATACAAATAAGCCGATCTTTTGAAAACACACAAAAAGCTCATTCAACAAAAAAAAAAAATACGAGGACAATCAAAAAGTAAAACCCCGTCACCTAGTATAAAAAAGACCCTTTTCAGACCAGATTAGCCACCAACTAGCACAAATAAAAGACTCTCAACAATCACAACACATTGAACCAAAACCATGTGTTCGCCCACCATAGCCAAGGGAGAATCAAAGAAATAATTCAAGCTATTCAAATCTCCCTGCTACTCCAAACACAAACTGCACCCAATTATAAAATCTTCTAGCTCCTCATACTAACTAAGAACTCTATAACTCAACTAAAACAGTGTTTATAGAAATCGACAACCCAAAGCTTCAAGGCTCAACAACACTCTTAACTTCTAAAGCAAACCAAAGAGATCGGATTAGTTTATATATATATATATAATAGAAAATATTAAATTTAAATTATTTGAATTTTTTTTATGATTGTTAAGGGTAAAAGGGTCTTTATCATTTTTATGTCAAAAATTCTAATGTCAAAAGGCTTTTATTACCAGTTTTTTTAAAATTAGAGGTTTCGCCTCAATCCGTTATTCATCAAATATCCAAATTAACATATTTAACCCGTCAAACTTCTAATTTTAACTCAAACCTCTAATTTTGGCTCAAACCGCCGTTTACCAAACATGGCCATAGTTTCCTCTTTTCTAATAACCAGAAAATGCAGTGGCAAAAATAAAATCCTACCAGAAATGAATACCCACATGCTCTTACCAACCATTACTGATAACTTGTGGAAGAAAAATATGCCACTCTAAAACAGGGTTCAACCTGTGTGCATATATTCAATATAAGGATCCCATAAGTAGGTAAGTAGTATCAAAAACTAATTCTTAGGCAAGAAAATAAATATTTCAGGAATAACAAAGGAGAAATTATTATATAGTCCTGGCTCATCACATTTATCCATGGTCTCATCCAATGAGATCATTCATTTAATGTCATGAAAAAAAGAGGTGAAGATTCACCTTGAAAAAAATGAGATGAAAATTATTATTGGATGAGACCATGATGACGTGGTGAGCCAGACCCATCTAATAATTTTTCACAATAAAAAAATTATTATATGGTCCCGGCTCACCACGTCACCCATGGTGATAACAACAAAGAAATTATTACAGTTCCACCTAAAAAGATGTCTAAAAACCAAGTGATAACATATCTAGCAGCCTTCTCTATATGTCACGCCTGAGAAGAGACAGTGTCATTAATCCCATCGAAAAAGAAAATAGAAATCTTGGGATATAAATACGGTGACACTGTATATTCTATCTAACATGTCTTTTGGGAAAAGAGTAATGGACAGGACATATATTACACGCTTAATTCAACATTACTGCTCAAACTTTAGTTTGCTACTACTGTCTTGTCTTTCGTTTCGCCAGCCGATGTTTCCCTGTTTTGTGTCTCGGGCACATTCACAACTGCTACCGTTGGTGCTGCCTCGGGTGCCGGTTTGGCCTCATTCGTTTTTGCTGGTTCGGTGTTTACAGGAGGAACTGACACGGGCTTGACTTGCTTTTCAGGTTCCTTAGTTTCCTTATTCTTGGTCACCGGTTCCAACTCCTGTTTAACTGTGTCCGGTGATTCTTGTGGCACTGACTCTAGTGTTTGCGTTTTCACTGGCTGAGCCTCTGATTGTGTGTTGTCCTGATTCTTGGTCACCGGTTCCAACTCTTGTTTAACTGTGTCCGGTGATTCTTTTGGCACTGACTCCAGTGTTTCCTTTTTCACTGGCTTAGCCTCTGATTGTGTGTTGTCACTCTCAGCTGTCCCCTTGTTTTCTTTCTGAAAATAATTAACTGTTAAACTACTGTATTCAAATTTTCATTTAACACTTGAATCCTACTTTGCATATTTAATGGGAAAAGAAGAACCACTCATTTGTCTAACATGTGATATTTTTCCTCATGCTTTGCAGTTTGGATCCATGGAACAAACATAAGAATCCACATTGATGAAGCTTTACAGAATAGGATGTCTAGAATGTGTTTCAGATAAATTCCAAAATGTTGATAATCATAAATCACCCTACAACATCATCAATGACTTCAGTTGCAAAAGATTATTCCAATGAACAGAATAAATCGGTAAATAAAGTACTCGACGGACCAGTTCGTTCGCCTAAAAACCATTAATTCGAGGCATTATATGGTGCCCACCATCAAATGACATGCATATCTTGGATCAGAACCATTAGCACCATTCAAAGTATCTCGTATTCATCAAAGTTTCATTCTCTTAAAGCATATGTATATGATCCTTTGAATATATAGGCTGCGTTTTTTGTTGGGGTTGGCCGTTTGCCGGCCACAGCAACCCAAACAACCACTGGTTTGGCTCTCAACCGGCGTTTGCACACCTATTTTAGCGCCCAAACGGGCATTTCAGGGCAGCTGGATTTTCCAGCTTTTGGCCAACGGGAGTTTGCCCAGCGCAACCCTAAGGAAGCCATAGTATATAATACTTGTATACACACATTCAATAAGAGACTGCCAAAACTTTGCATTAAAGATTTGGTAAATTATTACTAGAGACAGGATATCAGACAGGTGAAACAGACATGGGTCACTTTAAATATGGCTAGACCATTAAGAAGTGTTCTTTGTACATGTATGATCTCATGCTTCGAATTATTTAACCTTGGTTTTTGAATCTCTCCTTTGCTTTCACTTTATCACCCACCAAACAGTACAAAACCAGTTATAATTCAAAGGAAAAGCCTTGGTTTTGAACCATTTCTTCGGTAGTATATGCATTATGCAGTTACAGAATTAGAAATCTGAACAAGTTACTGAGAGATCGTTTCTTGTTTGATTGATCATCAATGTTGGCATCGGTAACATCGTTGTTCTAGACAGCCTTGTCGGCTTCGGCCTTGTTTTCTCCTTGATCAGCTGCAGCAGCCTCCTTTGTTTCGGGAACCGCCTCTTTTGGCGGTGACTGAGATGGGACATCCCCTTCGTCACCCTTCAAAACCTTAGGCTAGGTGGCGCAACCTCCCATGTTTCCTCAGCGGGAGAGCTTTGGGTTTTCAGATTGCTTGGTTTTGTTTATGGTTTGTTCAACTCTTTATGTAAGTGAGCAAAAAGAGAAGATTTAGGAGATTTAGAGGGAAAGGAACGAACAGTCTGGCACTGAATGTTGATTGGGTTCCGACAAATGTAGTGCTATGCGTTAAGACAAAAGAAATCCCAAGAGAGACAAAACGACAACTAAAACATGTTGCATACGTATACATTTTATTAACGTTCCTAAAAGCTTGCTTCGATGGTTATTATTGTTCATAATTCTCATAATAACACGTAATAATATAAATAGGTGTCCCAAGCTGTAAAGCCTTTTATAACCCCAATTTCTTGAAGTATAAAAAGATAAAAACACGCAGGGTTTTTTTTAACAGAAAAGTTAATCAAAATTGGATTAGGAAGTTGTAATAACAAAAAAAAATTCGAATTTTTTTTTTAAAAAGCCCAATTTTAAGATTAAAAATAAAGTAATCACAAGTCACTTGAATTTTAAAAAAAAAAATTGAATTTTTTTAAAAAAAATAATTTTTTTGTTATTACAGAAGTAATTGATGAAGATGAGTTGGCTATATATTTTTTTCCTTTTTGGAAACTGTTCCTATAATGAATTAAAGCTTAAGGGTGTTTGAAACCTTTGAATTTTTGGGAAAAAATTAATTAAGCCCTTAATTTATTTACAATCAATTAATTCTTTAACCAATAAAATTAATCAATTAAGTTCTTTGACCATCAATTTTTTGCTTGAGATATTAATGTTACGTGATAGACCACAATTTTGTCATGTAATATTTATCAATATTTTAGGAAACTATTTTTTATAAGTCTTATAAGCTTTTTAGAATTTTTAAAGAATTTTAAATAAAATAAAAATTCAGGAAATACCAAGTGAAAATATTGTAATATGACATGTTGCACCAATTGATCTAAAAAATTGTTAGATTTAACAGTCAACGTTGGTAAAAAAAGTAAATTTATGAAATTTTGAAGTAAAAGAACTTAATTGAGTGCAAAAAATATTAAAAATATTATTAATTTTTTTAAAAAATTCAAGGACTTATAATACCCTTAAGCCATGAATTAACCATCAATGGTCGGGTGGTAAAAAGAGCTATATATGGGCCATGGCATGCATGGACACGGGTTTGTAAAAAGCTTCTGGTGGGGCTTTATATTTTTCTGTCAATTGTTTTACATGTTTATACGGGCAAATTTTATATCATTTAATTTTATTTTAGAACAAAAATCTTTAATTTAGTTATATCATTTAATTTTTATTATTAATAAAGTAGGTTATTTATAGTAATATTGTTAAATATTTTTTTAAAAAAAAATTGATATTTTTATTTTACATATTATTTATTATGAACCCAACAAGTGATCACAGTGGAAAAACAGATGATGCTCATCTTAGAAAATTCGAGTTTAAATCGTTTTGTCTGCAAAGTGTATGTGCTTTATCAAAAAGTTAAAAATACATATGAACATAAACTATCTTATATCCACCTTAAGACTATTAAAAAAGAATTTGGCATGTATTATATATATTCATCGTCATTTGCAAACAATATAAAGTGGTAGAGTTAATATGAAAATAAGATCTAATTTTGAGTTTAAATTTTAAATTATTGTGTGTAGCAGTGAACCAAACGACGATGATCTTTTACAATAGACCGATATTTAAATATTCTAATATAAATGTCTGAATTTGAATCTAATAAAAACATGTGAGTATTATTTTTTTTGAATAGTCTAAAGGTAATTATAAGGTAATATTTGTTCATACATATTCTTAATCTTTTGACAATGTACATACATCTTATAGACAAAGCAATTTAAACTCGTGTCAACTTTTTTAGTGGGATTGAGTTCAACAAGTGAGTATTATTAAACACTTTATCAATTTAAAGATCTCATCAAATGAGGAAAAGAATAGCGGAGGGCACGTTATGCAGCAAAGGAAATGAATGAAAAGAAGCACAGATTGACTTGATTGATTTGGGGGTAACAACCAAGATGTGGTATGTGTGCTTATAATTACATATACACCGTGTCGTTCAAATCAAACTTTTAAATTTTTTTACACTCAATTAAAGTTTTTGACCAATTTTGATTATTAATTTTTTATATTTTTTGAAATATTACTGTAATGTGACACATTACAGTTATATTATGTGAAATTTACAGATTTTTTAGAAAATTATTTTTTTTAATTTTTATAAGTTTTTACAATGTTTAGAATTTTTAAAGAATTTTTCAAATAAAATATTTTTTTTGAAAATGTCAAATGACAACACTATAATACGACACGTTGCACCGACTGATCCAAAAAATTATTAGATTTAACAGTCAATGTTAGTTAAATAGGTGAATTAGTGAAATTTTAGAGTATAATGACTTAATTGAATGAAAAAAATTCATAAACTTCATTATGTTTAAAAAATTTTAAGAACTTATGATACCTTTAAAAAAATTTAACATCTAATCTAATAGTATCTATTTTCCATTAATTCTGTAGTTTTTCCCCAACAAAACTAATCTCCAAAACCTCAAGAAGACAGGTTTGGCCCATGTTGGAGGCTGGGAGCTATGCCTCAGAGTAACAAAATGGGTGGGGTGCAATTATGCGACTTACATATAAAATACTTCTCTAATTGTTCTAAAAAATTAAATAAGTTTATGGTTTGAATTATAGATCAAATGAGTTATTATTTGAAAAATTATGAAGAAATAAGCCTTTGAAATTGTTTTAAACATTCAAAACATTCTTTCTTGATTTTTTAAATAAGGGTTCATTTGATCCATGGTTTTTAAAATAAAGCCTCATTCGTGATTTTCATATAAGTATTCATATGACCCATATTTCAAACTAGTTGCTCACTTGATTTTTGGATACAATTAGATTAACTTATTTTATAGGCTTAAAGGTATAAGAAACTCTCGAATTTTTTTCAAGAAAAAAATCAATTAAACTCTTTCTTTTTTTTCACCTAATTTCATCAATTAAGTCATTTGACTGATGGTTTCGACGCTGACCGTTATTGTTCTGACATGGTTGGTAACCTTGCTAACGTGACAATCAACATGTGAATGACAACATAACATAGGGGCTTAATTGTTTGTTTTTGAAAAGTTGAGGGCTGGATTGAAATTTTTTAGAAAGTTCGAGGACTTAAAAGAAAAGTTTATAAAATATAAATTTTAAATAAATTAAAATTATTTAAAAAATAAAATAACAAATACTTCTAAAAACTATTAAAATTTTATAAAATAATTAAAAATTTATTGAAAGTAAATTATTATTTAAAATTTAAATTAATTAATTGTACAATTACATTTTGTACTATTTTTTAATCAAACATGGCAATAAATTAAATTGTAATTACGTTGGGTTAGTCAGATGTCACGGGGTCATTACCCTCTTCCCAAAAGACATGTCTGATAGGATGTGCAGCGCCACCGTATTTATATCCCAAGACCTCCCTTTTCCTTTTCGATGTGAGATTAATGACCCCGCCTCTTCTCAGTCGTGACATTCTTTCCCACTCAACCTCATGACGCCCTCGTCAGGAGGTTCCGCTCTCGTGATGGGCCACCTTGTCATAGTTGTCCACCCTGCCTACCCCATTCATGGGTGCTCGGTGTGAAATCGGGCAGTCAAATGGTCGCTCTGATACCACTTGTCACGGGGCCATTACCCTCTTCCCAAAAGACATGTCTGATAAGATGTGCGGCGTCACCATATTTATATCCCAATACCTCATTTTTCCTTTCCGATGTGGGATTAATGACCCGCCTCTTCTTAGGATTGACACAGACATGTTTAGAAATTTATTTTTGTAACAATTATAAAATGTAATTATATTGTGGTATCCGAACACACCATTAATTAAATATTTCAATAATCCTTTAAAATGTATGGCGAATGCTGGTGAGGGTCAAACGGACTCTGACCCCCTAAAATTTTAGATAATTCATATGTGCCATCTTAAGTTAAAAAAATAATTTGTCCCTTCAAAAAATTTAAAATTATTATTAGGTTTTTATGTAATACCCCGAATTTTACTAAGTTGATTAAGGATCATTTAGTACTAAGATAATTGCTTAAAAGCTATCTTAGTGACTGAAATGACAAAAATGTAAAAGTTAGGATTTCTTTGATTATGGGTTATGGAAAAGGAATTTATAAGATTTAAAAGCATCAGATAATAGAGGGCAAGCTAATTAGGGTACTTACAAAGTTTGGTCGAAATCCGAGGAAAATTGGAATGAGAAATTAAGATTAAAATTTAGTGACCAAAATGACACTTTAGTAAAAGTCTAGGGACTAAAGTGTAAAATATCAAGTGATTTTTATTCAGTATAAGGGTAAATCTGATCAAAATAAGAATTTTGATATCAGATTTGGGAATTAAAATACAATAGAAAGTATCGATTTTAGATCGAAAAAAATTATTAAGCGTGCTTAGACCAGAGTAAAACTAGGATGGGTGACCTCTAGGAAGGTCTCATATTCGTGTTTTTGATCGGTAAGTGACTCCGAAAAAATTAGGAATAATTCGTATGAATATTTGTTAAAGGAATTTTAAGGAAAAATTTTATCCGATAGAGATTTCGGGTAATTATCGGTATTTTAGATCGAGTCAGTTTCGGAGTTTGACTCCATAAATATGGGACATTTATTATGACAATATTATTTATTTATGGAATTTAGAGATATGAATTTTTTGGATTAAATTTGATAGTTCGATCAATGGAAAAATCGTATTAGGCTATTATCGGGTAATTGGATCGAATAAAAAATTATAAAATAAAATTTTATGATTTCTTTAGGAATGGCCGGTTATGAAGAAACCAGAGTTAGTTCAAATTTAATGGAGTGACATTTTTGAAGAAGAATTGTGAAAATGAAAATAGTTGAAGGGCAAATTAGTAGTTTGGATTAAAATAAATTTAATATTCATTTTAATTAGACAAGTGGCAAAATTAAGTTACTTAGGATAATATTAAGCTAAAAATAAAACAAATTTTTTTGCCATTTTATTTTGCCCATGCCGTGGAGAAGAAAGAAAGAAAGAAGAGAAAGAGTAAATTTTCTATTTTCAAGCTAAATTGAAGGTTTAAAGGCTAGATTCAAGTAAAATAAATTAAGGTAAAGTGATCTATGCTTAATTCTCTTCATTTTGATGATAGTTTTGCATGAAAAGGTTAAGTATAGTTTATGTTCATGAAGAAGATGATGATGGAATTTATGAACACTAGTTATGTTTAAGGCTTGATTTGATTAAAATAGATGTTGTAGACATGTAAACAAGCTTTAGTTTGATTTAAATCCTATGTTGGAATCATAAATCCTAACCCTAGGAATTGGAAATTTGAATTAGAAGTTTCAATTAAGGATGAAATTGATGTGATTATGATGTTTCAAGCATAAAAATGATGTTAGAATGATCAAAACTCCATGGTGTACCCAAGTGACCAATTTGGCTTGTAGAAGAAATAAGGGGAATTGTTTTGAAAAATTTTATTTTAGTATTGGAATTGAAGAGAATAGATCAATGCTAGCTTAAATTAGCAATTTAGGACCACAATGTATTGTACATTGAAAATGACTATTTTGGCTCAAATGAAAAATAGAGTGATTAATTCTTGAATTTTAGTTTAGTGATGAACTAGAAGAATTTGATAAGTTATAAGTCCAATTTGGTAATTTGGACTAAAATGAAACCTTTACAAAATTTAGGGATCCACTCGGCCTACATGAATAAGTCGGGTATTAAAATGTCAATTATGGAAAATTTATTCAAGCTTGAAACAATGTTGGTTGAAGGAAGAATAGACTTTGATAAATTAGTGACCATTTCGGTCAAGTGGGGAAATGTAAGGGTCAATTCGGCCATAGCCCTAAAGTAAAGTAAAAATTCAAGAAAAATTATAATAATGTTGGAGTTAGTTATTAGTTTGGATTTGCAAGCTTGAATGGAAAAAATAGTGATTAAAATATCACTTTAATGAAAATTAGTGAATGAAGGACACAAATGAAAGTTAGTGATTGATGATAGAAGTTACAAGAATAATTGGACTCAAGCTAGAATGAGTTATAAAATGTTCAAAATGATCACTAAGGACCATAAGGCCTATTAGGCAATTACAAAGAAAATTTGGGGAAATTTTAGAAATATTTTATTTTCGAATGATTATGTTAAAAAGCAAGATTAAGGTTTTGTTAGAATTGAGTCTAACAAATATTTTATTGTATTTATGTGATTAATGGAGTCAAGTCTGAATCAGAGAAGGTTCGAGGTACTATGAAAGAAAGGATCAAACTAGGACTTAGTGAGGCATCATGTTAAGTGGCCAAGGTGAGTGCATTTTACCTATTATATATATATATATATATATATATATATGATATGAGGAAGACTTGCGATAAGTCGACGTTGATATTAATGAAATATATGTTGATCAAAGATATGCAAATGGCATGAAATATTAAATGGCATAAGTGATACATTGATATGTGATAAAGATTTATCTAAGATAAATCGAATTTTAGATATTGGGTATGAACTGCCTAATATCGACTTATATGATTTATATTGATGCATCATGCAGTAATGGCAAGTACATATGAAAAATTATGATGATATATGGGATGTGAATTGCCCGTTTACATGAATGGTGATGATTGATTGATATTGAAATAAAATGCCCAAGTATTTATTTACGAGAGTCCATGGTATAGTTGGTATGCCATAGAGTCCTTAGCAGCTGCATCACACAAGTTATGATATGATTACATGTTTTTGTGACTACTACGGTGTCACACCCACCTTGGGGACCCAAGCCCTTGTGTTGCACCTTGGGGATCCAAGCCAATAGTGCTAATGGCACTAACGAGGTGCTTTAATGAGGAGCAAAGAGCGTCCTTGATGTACGTACTCATCTGTCATGTTCAAGTTAGGCACTACGGTGTCACTTCCACCTTGGGGACCCAAGCCCTTGGTGCGCACCCTGGGGATCCAAGCCCATAGTGCTAATGGCACTAACGAGGTGCTTTAATGAGGAGCAAAGAGCGTCCTCGAGTACGTACTCATTTACAAGTTCAAGTTAGACACTCAGGTGTCTTGAGTACCTTGATCTCATAATTATATGCTTGGGATATCTCTAAAGGAAAGTTATATTGCAAATGATTACATGATGACTGATAAATACTGAGAACATGATATTTATACTTGCTTTATGATATGATATAAGTTGTACTAGAATTACTTTCCATTTTTGCAGGAAATGTATTGCACTGTTATATTACAGGGGAATGACTTTGATAAGTCAGTTTTATATGATTCTATACATTGAAACGCTTTACTTTAAATTATAGTTGCCTCACTAAGTGAATACTTAGCGTGTGATGTTTCACACGTAGGTTGTCTAGGAGCATAATTGAAGAGGAGCCAGACATGATAATCAAGTTGCAGTCTGTCAAACATCAGTAAGGCATTCTACTTTATGATATTTTCTAGTAGGCATGTATCTCTTATATGTTAGTATTTTGTGAAGCCAAGATTAGACTAAAAGTCAACTTTAATAACCAGCCTTAATAATGAATCTTAACTTGATAAGAATAAAATAAAGAACTAGTAATGTGAGAAATTAGTTTGAGCAGTGTGGATATTAAATCATGATAATAAAGATTGTTTGAAAAGTATGGAAAATTTCGATAAATGAGTTTAATAGATTAAATTTTTTTTACGAGTCTGGATTTCTGTCAGAAAATGTTGTTACATCCTTAATGTGTATTCATACTACAAGTATACGTTAAGGGTGTTACATTTTATTTCTTTAAATATTTTTAATTAAGTCCCCTTTTAAAATTTTAAAAATTTCTCATTAAGTTTCAAAAATTTTAAATTGACCCCCCTCAACTTGTTATACCAAAATATGCCCTTGATCATTGTATTAATAGAAATGACTATAGTATTATCAATTTAGACCTAGTAATAATATTATAAAAATAAAAAGACTAAATTATATTAGATTAAAATATATGATTTCAGAGAGTCTCAAAGCACAATAAACCAAGAAAGGAGGAAAATGAAATGTAAAGAAAAGTAAACTCCTCTTTTGACATCTTTCATCTTTGTACCTTTGATCACTTTCAAGGTTCTTAATCTGATTTTTTCTTGGAACTATGATTACGTATTCTTGTTTTCTCCGATCTTGGTTAATTGGTTTGTGGTTTTTGTTTTGAGTTTATTTTTCTCTCTAGCTATTTGCTCTTTTTTTCTTTGTTTCCTTGCTCTTTTTTCTTCTGAGAGTCTTTTCCTTTATTTTCCTGAAAGTTTTTATTCTTCGGAGGCTCTTATAGATTAAAAAAAGTCAGTGGCAACGCAAAAAAGTGCTAATGAGATGGATTCTTTAGAACTAGAGATGGATGACAACATAAATGATGATATCATGTCACTTTCTCTGGTAGGTAAGATCATTTTTTATCGTAGCATTAAATTTTCTACCCTGTGTGCACATTAAATTGTGCTTCGCCGATAAAAGTTGAGTTTGAGTGTCATGATCTGGGTAAAAATTTTGTTCTGTGTTTTCAAGTTTGAAAAAAGAAAAGCACGATGTTTTGATCTAAGGCCCCTAGTCAGTCTAAGATAAGCATATTGTTTTAAGAGATTAGCCTCTGGATGCTATGTTAGAGGAAATCGACTTCTCTTTTCGAGTTTTCGGTTCAGATTTACAATCTGCCTTTTGCACTGATAAACGAAAAGAATGCAGCTAAAATAGATAGCATCTTTCATAGATACTTAGAATCATACATCAACGAAATGAAACAGTGAAATGAGATGGGTTCCTTAAAATTAAGGTGGCTATGCGAGTTGAAGACCCATTAAAGACTGATTTTAACCTCAAGAGAGGTGAAAACGATTATTTACTAGTTAAGTTCAAGTACGAAAGGATGCTATAGTTTTGCTACTTCTGTGGTCGCATGGGGCATCCAACCAAGGAATGTGGTTTCAAAGATGAGAAATTTAAGAAAGCTGGCCTCTACAGACCATGGTTGAAAGCTCTTTTCTCAAAAAAGTCTGCAGCGTCTTCAGATTTTTAACGAAACCCTTCTCGTTCAGGTCTTTCTGTCGATAGCAAGAGACTTCCAGGAAGGTTCGTGAAAATTACTGCTATTGAGAAGGGTCACACTGGCTCTATCCTCAATAAAGGTCACCATCAATCCTGGTGTTTCTGAAAAGGAGATGTCAGATCATACGAGGTTTGAGGTTGAGTCAACCTTTGCACATAGAACCCCGAGCCAACCTATAACTGATCAAAACTCTGGTGGATGATCTTAATAACCTTTTTCTTATTCCCTTTGTTTCCAAGAAAGAGAAAAACTACGTTTCATTGTCTCCAGTGGCCGGGTTGGAAACTGTTATGAACTTTAATATGGGCTTTGCCTGCCATATGCCCAATATTAGCCTAAAGAAATGCTTAGTTTATGTCATATTGGAATGATCAACAGCCCCCTAAGTCCCTGGTATGACCTTGGAAGGAAGAGTTCCTTATTGAAAGATTTTCTAATATAAATATTACCTCCTTTAAAAAAGGAAAAGAGATTTTGACAAGTCTCCTCAACTTCATCCTTCAAAAATAGAGAATTAAGAAATGAAATCTTCGAAGGTATTGTAGAGGTGAAACTCGGGATATGAAAATCCAAAGATTTTGGGCTGATTAAAAATGATGAAGCTGTCAATTTTGTCTTCTCTCCCGGATCTGGTGATAACCCCTCGAAAATTTTTCCAGTTTAGAACAACAGTTCAAAAGAAAAGCCAATGGTTATCAACGTCTTAGTAGGATTAAAAGAGCTGCAAGGTAGAAGTTTGTTCTTGAATTGGACCGGAAGTTTTACGATGAAATCGGTCTTTTGGAATTTGGAAGGGACCCTTTTGGCAAACGCATTATCAATATTCCTTCTTTCGACTTATCTTCTTCTTTGTTGTTGACCGAAATTGAGGAGATTAAGTGCAATGAGGATGCCAAGTTATCTCTTTTTGTGAATGACATTTTAAAGTGTCATTCGCAAGAAAAATGATTTTTCTGGGCACTGCAACTAATGGCTATTGGAATGAGCGATTGGTGTGGCCTTCCCTCTTCCTTCTTACCATGTTAAGACGTGTTTCTTTCTTGCAATGTGAGCCGTTGTTTTCCCTTACCTCCGACGTGAGTTTTTGTTTTCTCGTTGGTTTAAAAGGTTCTGGTCTCTCTCTTGCGGTGTTGCTCTGGTTTCCTTTGGTTCTTGGATTTTTGGGTGGCTTTTACCTGTCTATCGTTTGTTTCTTATGACTCGGTCTTTATGAATTCTGATATTTTTGCGTTTTTCTGCTTCCCACCCATGTGGTTACGGATCGATCGTGTCTTCCCCAGATGTTGGTTTTGTCTGGTGTTGGTTTGGTCGCCTGGGGATCGACTTATTTTTTTGCTTTTCTTTTTCGGTTTGCTTGTGTTGTTTTCGCTGGCTTGCCCAACTTATTCTTCCGAGGCTTTAGGATTCTTTTTCGTTTGTTGTTGTTGAACCTCTTTAACCTCTTTCTTTGTATTTTTCTCTGGTTCAATTTAAATCTTTTGTTACTTTTCAAAAAAAAAAAAAACTAAGAAATGAGCAAATTGAACTAATCTTAAAGGTTAATTTCCTTTGAAAGAACAGAATATGATGACCTAAATCAAATTTTTTATCCTCTCATCTAAAAAAAAGGTTTTTTATCCTCTCTTTTTTTTGACCAAAAGGTTTTTTTTCTTTATTAGAAAAAGTTCAGTTAAATTCATAATGGGCTTTTAGTAATGGATAGGCCTGGTGTATAATATGTAACAACACTCCGTGAAGTTTTTTTTTTTTTTAAACATGAAACACTCCGTGAAGTTTACTCCACCAAAATCGAATCTTTGTTTTTTCTTCTGGTTCCATCACAAAAATCGAACCTTTTTTTCTTTCTTTCTGGTTCCATCACCAACATCGAATCTTTCGTGTATAAATTATATTCTGGTAAAGGAATATTGGAACTTTATTGGCCTATTTCAGGTTGAATCCAAGAACACAAAGGAAATCAAGAGAAGAGAGAAAGAAAGAGAAGATGGGAGTCACAAAGGAACAAGTTGAGTCTTCGTTAACTTCAAAATTGCAGCCTTCTCATCTGGTAAGTGGTAACCCAACTTTTTTTCAGCTGTATTAACTATTCTTCTGTTCCATTCACGTTAATGTGCTTAATTTATTCCTATCAGAATTTAAAATTTCCAGCAACCTAAAACTGGGTTCTTGGTTTTAAGTTATATTATATCATGGTATTCTAAAGTACAGGCTTTTATTATTATTTTGCATCCCTAATCATGTTTCCACAATTTAAATTAACTCATGAACGTGTTTTGTTTGTTGCTCTTCTGCTTTCAAACGAATAATTTTTAATTAGATATATGTCTTTATTTTTAGGGAATTTGCATGATGCTACTTATGTGTAGAAAAAATTATTTCTTAGTTACAATTTAGCAGTTTTCTAATGTCATTTTAAGTGGAAATAAGTTGTCCAAATTGCACAGGCATGTGAAGCAGAACTTTAATTTTGTTGAATTATTGTGGGAAAGCAAGTTCCGAATTATGTATTTCAAGCATTGAGTGGATTGAGATGGAAAGATTCATCACAGTCATCCTTTTGTACTGATTGGGGCTCATTCAGGCTTTTAACTAGATGCTATCTGTAGGGTGCGTGTGCTTGTTTAAGCGCAAGGCAACTCAAACTGTAATTAGTATCTTTTCGGGGTCCCAAGCTCATTGCTTTTGTGGAAAATAAACTTTTCTTGTTGTTCAAGGCTTCATATTTACATATACTGGTAGACATTAATGAGGAGTGTGATGCGTTTCTACTTTCTAGTCGATATATCTCTTGGGCATGATTGTCTTAGCTTTTGTGGAAAATAAACTTTTCTTGTTGTTACCTCATATGATTTGGAGAGACAGTAAGATTACTTATTTGCAATAGTTTAAATGGCCATGCTTGCATTGCTTGAATATGGCACTACTTTTCTGTCTATTTGAATGCATCTGATAAGAAGCTGAATGAAATGTACTGCATGCTTTTTGAAATTCTCTCTCTTTCTGGCTAGGTTCCAATCCATCATGATAAAGAAGTTATCGTTTTCCAAAACGGTTTAGACGTAGTTTTCCATATTTTTTTTTGCTGGAAAAAACTGTTTTTTAGTCATCACCCCATTTATATTGTACTCTCTGCTTTGAAGTGTCACTTTTTTTCTTTAATTTTTGATTTACGAGGAATGTTCCTTATTTCTCGTTCAGTTAGAACGTTGTTCCATTTACCCCAAATGATTTTGAACCCATGACATCATCCAATTCACATGGTTTAAAATTGAAACGGGGATTTGGCCTGAAGATCACCAGTATCTAAATTCTAACTGTAATAATATCCTTTTCACCTATTAATACAGGAGTATGAGGTTACAATTTCAAAACATTGACAACTTCTTTGCCTGGCTGGTTTCCCTTCTGAATCGGCTGTTCTTAGTTCCTTGATGAAATTTCCTTGATAGTTTTGTTCATGCATTGATGACTGCTAGAATAGTTGGGAAAAACTCCCGATCCCGACTTCAAACATTTTTTGAAAAATTGCTCTTATTTGCGTCATGTTTATTATTTGCTGATATTTTCATGTGTGTTGCAGGAAGTGATCGATACATCTGGAGGGTGAGCTTGATTCCGAACATTTTTCTATTTAAATTTCTGCATTAGTCCATCCCTTTGAAAACTTATAAAGAGGTTTTGACTGAATCAGGTGCGGTGCAAGTTTTGCAATTGAGATTGTTTCGGAACAATTCGAAGGGAAGAGACTCCTGGAAAGGCACCGGATAGTGAACGCTGCCCTGGAGGAGGAGATGAAGCAAATCCATGCTCTATCAATAAAGAAAGCTCAGACCCCAGAGCAGTGGAAACAGCAGCAGGAGGCAGAAAAATCTAAACCAGATGCTTAGAATAGAAAGACACTGAAGCTGTAGTTGAAATGTTTAAATAAGAGTTCATGTAGAACTCAGCTAGAATATTAAACTATAACTTTACCTTTACCCTAAGTTTTGATGCCTATTTTATTTGTTTTAGAATGTGATTTTGGGATGCATGCAAAACTACTACTCTCATTTCACGTGATAAAAATATGGAAAAACAATGACCATATTCAAGTCAAGAGTGATGCTATTGAACTGGTTTCTGTCGTTGGGGAGTATTAAGTTACCACTCATTTGTATACCCCAAACAAAATGAAATGGCTTAATACAGCATTTGACAAACATGGATACCAAACTGGTTAAAAAATTGTTTGACAAACATAGGTACCAAACTGGTTAAAAGATTCATGTACTAAATATGTAACTATAAGTAGTAAAATGTTTAAATTGACAAGTTTAAGTATTAAATACTATATTAAACCAAATGAAATTGGTACCGTGCCTATGCTGGAACATGACCATGACTGCATTCATTTCCCATAAGCTTATCCCCAGCAACTATCCCAAGCTCCCCAAATCCAATACCAAAAAGGCCAATAAACCATAAAACCTTGCAGAATGGTCAAGATGATCATACAGTACTTCCGCGCCTCAAAACTCACTACCCACAAGCTTTCAACACTGCAACAGAATAAGGGTCACTATTATCAAGATTCCAGGACCTAAACTTTGAAACTTGAATTGGTATGGTGGTATTCAACAAAGAATACCATTCCAAAAATTGGCGTATGCTGCTTATAGTGGAGAGCACACGGTATTCTTTAGTAAAAGGCGAAAGAATAGTTCGCTCTGTGCTCACCACACGGCTCCGTGGGATTGACAGCCACCTACAAATTGCTTTATAAACAGGAGGAGAAGCTGCCAACTTGCTTTCCCAGTGCGATGTGGGACTTTCGAACAGAATCATTCACTTTTTAAATTTTATCCGCTTATATATCACGGATTTGGTATTAAACCAAGCTTTTAACTTTTGGAGGATTTAAGCTTGCTACCATCCCCAGAGTGATTTAAGCATAAATTCTGCTCTTGGCTCTTATAGTGATTCTTGATATTACAGATCAGAATTCTTAAAATTTTTACATGTATATTTTCTTGATAGCTGAGGGATTATTCAGTGATTTCTTTTGAAATTGAAGGAAAGAGCTAAGAACCTATAACGAATGTTCTTCAAGTGAAATTTTCTGCAAGTTAAGTGGGGAAATTAGGAGTAACCAGTCCATCACTTTAAAACTCAAGGTGTCTCCAAATAGAATGACAAATGGAGATAGATTTCAATCCGGTTGGCTTTGATACAATGTGTAGGTTAGCTTTGATTGTAAACACAAAATTAACCAACATTGCTATGACCTCAAGGTCGTTTAATGAGTAGAAGCAAACACCACTAATCAGTAATCAGTGCCATTAGTTTCTGACTTTTAGTTTGTTAACCCATCAAACAGATCACTAGAAATTTTGTTCACTGTTGGTTTCCAATATATCAACGGGAACCCTTTACTCTGCTACTGAGATAACACCATCGCATTTGAAAGATGACAAACGAGGACTTACTCAAAATTTGGAATTTAATTAACTTTGACGATAGATATGTTTAGTAGACAAGGGAAAATCTTAACTAAAAATGAGGAAGGGGCCGCGCGAACGCAAGCCCCCACCCACTGCCACAAATAATGACGTAGGTTCTCCCACTTGGGGAGACCTTAGGCAGGCGCACCTTCAATGTGCAATGAAAGCCACCAGCCTAGGCCATGGGCCTTGTTGATCACACATCAACTCCGTCCAGGTAAGTATTTTGCAGATGTAGTCCTAGTCCATGCTTATTCTTTATACGACCTCTCCTCTTTGCTGTCTTCTCCATGTGGGTTTCCAGTTGTGTGCAGAGAATTAATGGGGCTATCAAATATGGGCAAATCACGAAACCTGAGCATCCAATTTGGAGCTCAAACTCCAAAACTTTAACCATTCATCATCAGTCCTCCAATCATATAACACTACAAAATCATAAGAATGAAGAAACAAACAAAACAAAGTTGTCGCTTTTGTAGTGGTGTAGTGTAGTGTAGCGGCGTATCGAATGTTATAATAGGTTATACTAGTTTGATTTAGGTTTAAGGGTACCAAAATCACTTCAACTTTTGGGGAAAAAATATTCTTTTTGCACTAAATAAGTTTTTATACTCCAAAATTTCAACAATCCACCCCTTTAATTAATGTTTTTTTAACAAAGATGAGCAGCTTGGTCAACCGACCACCTTTAACCAATGTTAACAATAGTGTCACATGTCATGTCACATAGTTGACTAAGTTATACTTTTAATAATTTTTTAAAAAAATATAAAATTATTTTCTTAAAATATACAAATTTTGTGTGGCAAAATTACAGTGGGTCATGTGAGAGTAATATCTCATAAAAGAATTGTTGCGATCAATGATTAAAATTGATCAAGAGACTTAATTGATTCAGTTTCTCGATTTGAAGGCTTAATTGATTTAATTTCTTAGTTTTTTTTTACATAAGAATTAGTTTTTTAGTTTAGGGGTTCAATTGAGTGCAAAAAAAAAAATCATTTTTTTTTCAAATTTGATTTATCTATGATATGATTTTGAGTAGTTTCCATGCAAACTTCTTGATTCAAGAGAGGCAAAATTCGAGATCATTGATATTTCCCTTGGTAGATGCTACATTAAAACTGAAAATAGACTGACAAATTGAAATCAATTTCCATCTGGTTGAGGTAATATTATGGAAAACTAGATTTGATGCAATATGTATGGTAGCTTGATCTAAACAGAACAATTTCATAGTCTGGGAGAAGTAGGTTCATCAGAATTAACAAACAGTGCTAAAACTACAAGGTCAGTTAGATAGTAAGCCACTTGAAATTATTTTCACAGTTCAGGTTGTCTTTTATTTCATTATATCTCAAGTGGATACTTACCTTTGCAATGAACCTAACTAACCCCAGTCTAATTGAAATGGCTATATATTTCTGGGATAAGATATAAGTATTTCACTCTCTACAACAAATTATGACATAGGCTCTCCCACTAAAGCAGGTACACCATCTAAGTGAAGAGGGTCGAAGCTAAATTTTTTTTAACCATTGTCCTTTTATTTAAATTTTATTAAAAATTAATTTATTCATAAATTTACCCCTCCACTTTTAAATATTTATGTTTAGTCCCAACACCAAATCTGAGCTCCTTCAATGAAAGCCGCCAACCTAGGCCTCCAGCTCTGCTGAACACCCATTGACGCCATCCAGGTAAGCTTGTTATAAAGCTCGCTCAGGCTTATTCTTTATAAGTATTCCTCACCTCTCCGCTTTACTGTCTTCTCTATGTGGGTTTCGAGTTATTTTCGAAGTACCAGTCGAGTTCTCAAATATGGCAAATCAGCAAACCTGGAATGACAAGTTGAGACTCTTAGTTTCTCCGGTAAACTAGTGATGTCAAGATATACCGTAGAACCTATATAAATTAATATTCGATAAATTAATAATCTCTATAAAATAATATTTATTCGGTCTCAACTTGGGCCCAAGGTTTTAAATTAATAATTTCGATAAATTAATAAGATAATAATTTCCCAGAAGACTTTTACATAAATTTATGGTCCCTTCAATATTATAAATTAGTAATTCTATAAAATTACAAATATAACTAGGACAACTTAGTAAAATATGATTTTATTGTTGTTTGTTTCTTCTTAAAATTTAAATTTAGTTGTATTTCATCTCTAACTTTTCTTACTGCATCCAAAAGTTCTAGTGTTGCGTTCTCATACTGCAACAAAAAGTTGTGAAGAGTTGTTGCCGCTATGAGTACTTTCTTTCGCGTAATTGGTTGCAAAAGCATTGCACTATCTTCAGTTTCACCCTCAATAGGATTTTCAATAACACTAGCTACAATTTCTTCTCAACTTTGGACCTCTTAACATGTATATTTTTACCTAGGTAATCCAATAAGTGATTGACATCTATTTTGTTGTAGTACCTAAGACCATTAATCATCGTACCAAGTTCATGAATGTCTTTTTCAGTTGTTCCTTCATTTAAATTCTTTGAGGCTACTTCATCCTGCCAACAAATTTTATAGTGTCGAAAACAATGTTTTATTGTCTTTTGCTGAACATTTATCATCCAAGCTGAGACTACAAGATTGATGGCATCTAAAACATTAGTCATTTTTGGATCAGATTTTCCCAACTCATAGCCCTCTAATACCCTACGATAAAATCTCCTGAGGTAGTGCATCTTGAAAGTTCTTATTACCCTGCATCACACGGTTAGATTTTTTTATGTTATGTTGGGTGGCAAAAAAATACAACTCAGCATTATGTAGCCCATCAATAATTTTTGGAAGGGCTGGACAATTATCTACCACCAACAAAATTCTTTTATCATGTATTTTCTGGTCCAGCCAACAAACACATTCATCAAAAAGCACACTAGTCATCCATGCTCATGCGTTGGAACGATATTGACAATTTAAGTTGTTCATGTTGACATTTTTAAAGCAACGTGCTTTGTGTGCTTTCCAATAACCAATAAAGGAATTTTGTCAGAGCGATCCTTTTTGCAACAAATAACAATTGTAAGTCTTTCTTTGCTTTGTTTTCTTCCTTCAAGTTGTTTCGTTGCAAGAGAATGATCAGCTTGTAACCTGTAAAATAAACCAGTTTCATCCATATTAAAAACATCCTTCATAAGATACTGATTTATTTTTTTCCTTATAGCTACTAATTTGTTCTTCATGTCCTCTATGTCAACAGAATCACTCTCTCCAAAGCGACGAAATGACTTGATACCGTGTCTTGACTTGAAGAAATATGGTTTAACTTCAAAACCTCTGGCTGCTACCTTCTGATACATAGTTCCTATATGGTGCTCAAATTCCGAGTGGGACAAATATGGTTTGGTTTCGAGTTGTAAAGCACCAAAAGATTTTTGCCTCAAGACTTCAATCACTGGTCTTCAATCAAACCTAATAAGCATGAAGCAACCGACAAAGTTGTCGTTTTTGTAAACCATTTTGGTAGTGCTGTAGCAGCAGAGAAACAACTTCGATAAACCAAGCGTTGTGGCCAATGAATGTCAATTATTCCGTCTACATATTCTGCCGTTGACGTCGACATTGTGAACACTGTGTTAAACAGAAACTTGCTGAGAGTTTAGCTTCTTAAATAAGAATATCTGCCTAAATTTTGATGCCTCTTTTATTTGTTTTAGAATGTGGTTTTGGGATGCATGCAAAACTACTACTCATTTCACATGATAAAAATATGGAAAAACAATGACAATATTCAAGTCAAGAGGGATGCTATTGAACTGGTGTCTCTCTCATTTGTATACACCAAACGAAATGATATGGCTTAATACACCATTTGATACTTGGTATCTATATTTATCATACATTATGTATTACTATTTGGTACTTGTATTTGTCAAATATCATACAATGGGTTATATTAGATAACTTTAAAGCAATAAACAAAATTTGAATTAAATTATTTGATTTATTTTAAATTGAAACAAATTGTGGTATGCAATCAATATTATATTTTTGAACATTTGACGTTGATTTGATAAAAATACAAAATACTACTAAATGTATAGTGTTTGACAAACATAGATACCAAACGAAATTGGTACCGTGCCCATGCTGGAACATGACCATGACTGCATTCATTTCCCATAACCTTACCCACCCCAGCAACTATTCAAAGCTCCCCAAATCCAATACCAAAAAGGCCAAGAAACTACAAAAACTTGCAGAATGGTCTCAACCTAATACATCTCTGCTCTACCGCAAAATTCAGAGCTGCACAACGCTGCAACGGTAAGAGGGTCAAAAATATTACAATGACATTCTTAAAAACAAGTTTCCAAACTTTGAGACTAGGATTGGTATGGTGGCATTCAAAAAGAAATACCATTCCAAAAATTGGCGTATGCCGCTTGTAGCAGAGGGCACACGGTATTCTTTAGTAAAAGGCGAAAGAATAGTTCGCTCTGTGCTCACCACACGGCTCCGTGGATTTTATAAGCTAGCTACAAGATGCTTTATAAACACAAGGAGAAGCTGCCAACTTGCTTTCCCAGAGCGATGTGGGACTTCCGAACAGAATCATTCACTTGTTAAAGTTTATCAGCTTACATATCACGGATTTGCTATTAAACCAAGCTTTTAACTTTTGGAGGATTTAACCTTTGCTACCATCCCCAGAGTGATTTAAGCATAAATTCTGCTCTTGGCTCTTATAGTGATTCTTGATATTACATATCGGAACTCTTAAAATTTTTACATATATATATTTTTCTTGAGAGTTCAGGGATTACTCGGTAAAACATTGAAGAAAAGAGCTATAAATTTTCTGAAACTCAAGGTGTCTATCACATGGAAATCGATTTCAATCCGGTTGGGGTAACATAATGGAAAACTAGATTGGTAGGTTAGCTTTGATTGTAACAAAATAACTTCATTGGTTGAGGACACAGAATTAACCAACATTGCTATGAACACAAGGTCGGTTAATGAGTAGCAAACACCACTAATCAGTAATCAGTGCCATTAGTTTCTGACTTTTAGTTTGTTAACCCATCAAACAGATCACTAGAAATTTTTAGGGGTGTGCATTCGGTTAATTCAGTCGGTGGTCAAACTGAATTAACCATAACCGAATTAACCGAAATTTTTAGAACTTTAACCGTTAACCGAACCGAATTAGCCTTAACCGAACAGAAATTATTTCGGTTAATTCGTTCGGTTTTTGAATTAACCGAAATTTGTTATAAAATTTTAGGTAAATTACACATTTGGTCACTAAATTATGCTAAAATGACTTTTTTAGTCACTAAACTTTTATTTTATACTAATTTGATAAAAGTTTAATGAACATTTTATAATATATCAAAAAATTAATGATCATTTTATAATTTTTAAAAGTTCAATGACCAAAAAAATATATGTAATATATATAATATTTAATATATAATAATTTCGATTAATTAACCGATTTCAAACCGAATTAACCGATAACCGATTTTCTAAAATAATTAACTGTTAACCGAACCTACCTAGAATTAACCGAAAAAAATTCGGTTCGGTCGGTTAATTCGGTTAAAACCGAATAATGCACATCTCTAGAAATTTTTGTTCACAGTTCAGGATTTATCTGTCGTTTCAATATATCAATATGAACTCTTCCTCTAGCTATTCAGATAACCCAATCTCAATGGTAAGAGATCAAACGAGGACTCGACCATCATTATTCAGTCAAAACTTGGCATTTAATTAATTAAAGAGGAAAATACTCGTTTGATCTCTTACCATTATACATAGGGGTCCACTGTTCCTTGAAAAATTCTTTTAATTTCTTTTACATGCTTTCCGAAGGAAAATGCAGTAATCAATATAATTTTCCGAAACCTCCCTTCCAAAATCTCACTAAACTTCATTGTGGAAAGCATTTTAATGAAGAAATTGCCGAGCTATATATCTAATCCATGCATAATATCAACACTGGGTACAAAATTCTGTGTCGGTAAAAGTATCATGAACTCAAAAGTAGCTTGTCAACACTTGCTACAAGGGAAAAGAAAAGGAAAAAAAGAAGAAGATATTTTGAGCAATCGCAATACTCAAGTTCATTGATATTCCTTGGTAGATGCTACCAAACAGTGAATGGCCATTTTATTTGCCAGACAAAGGAATGACATTTTCAGCAACACGCACAAGGGACCCTCTTGTTATTGAACGGTAAGAATGACTTGGCCTTATATCCATCTCCAGTGCAACAAGATCCGGTTGAAAGGCTAATGTTGTTTCATTAGAACCATATAAACCAACCCTAAACTGCTTTTAACATAATATCTAACCCCTGCAGTGTACAAAATATACTTTGTAATCAAGTTCATAAGTTTCTTCCTCCAACAAAGATCAGAAGATAAACAGGAATAAATTCTAACTCCCAATGATGAAAAGAAAAACTATAATAAATTATATTACTCTCCTCTGTTTCCTATTTTTTTTAAAGGTACATGAAATGATGAAGAGAATGGTCGAATAAAGCAGAGCTATCCATTACACTATTACGTCATACCATCCAAGGATTTTCCTAGATCAATTTGAAATCTAGTCATTCAATCAAAGAACCCACAATACATGGTCAAATACCCTAAAGCTAGTTAATGAGATCTGTAATGTCAAAAGTCACTAAAGTATATTTAGCATCAATGTCTTAAACATAAATTCATACCTCATGTGTATCATCAACACAATTAATACTGTAAACTCCTGGTGTGATCGAATACATCCAACATATTCATGGGCTATGTGATCGAGTACATCCGACGTATTCACGTTCTTAGTAATACGACTCAGTTTCAGGATCTCCAACCATATAGCTTTCGAGAATGGGCAATAAAAAAAATATGGTTTCTAGACTCAACAACGTCTCCACAGAATTTGCACATATCAGTGATGTCGAATCCCATCCTTCGCAGCCTGTCATTAGTAGGCAATCTGTCCAAACAAGCCATCCAAGAGACTATGGCATGCTTAGAAATATGTAGGGGGAACCATATTAGTTTATGCCAAACAGCCTTAGGTTTCACTTCTCTAATTTTCTTCCAGATCCATCTAGATTGAACAGCTGCCCAATCACTTACACTGGAGAAGACAACAACAGCTTCAGCCCTCAGTTTTAGAATCTTCTTTATGGTCCAACTAAAATAAACATTGCAATCCACCATCCAGAAGTCCTCCCGGGCCTAAGCCACCCATAATGATCCTTCACCGGCAAGTATAGCCTTCATTAGTTTGAACAAGCAAGCTTTGTTCTAACTTGTCAAGTCCTTCAAGCCAGTCCACCCTCCGATTTAAGAGAACAGAATTGACGCCATCCAGCCCTTGCATCGCGAGATGAGGTGTCACTACCTTTACAAAAAAAGCGAGTGCATAGTTGCTCGATCTTTGAAATCATAGATTTGGGGAGAATAAGCTGTCTGCACCAGTAGTTTGCAATACTAAACAGTACTGCTCTGATCAACTGAATCCTTCCACCAAAACTGAGTTTGTTCGTAGCCTATTGATTCAATCTAGCTTTTATCTTATTTATGAGAGGCAGACAATCTTTCTTAGTCAACTTTTTAGTCACCAGAGGAACTCTCAAGTAGTAGACTGACAATTGTTTAACTTGAAACCCTGTGCTTCCTTGGATACTCCTTAAACAATCATCCTTTATGTCAGAGACATATAGCTCAGTTTTGGATGCATTGAGTTTGAGGTCGGACATCCCATAGTAGATTTCCAAAATACTCTTCACTCCCAAAACTGAATTCAGGTTGCCTTTACAAAAAAATCAGCAAAACAAAGATATGTTAATGACACCTTTTTGCGCTTGGGGTGATAGTTGAAGATCCTATGAGCAGCCCCAAAATCAAGCATGGATGAAAGCGCATTCATAAATAGGACCAAGAGGTAGGGAGAAAGGGGATCCCCTTGCCTGACTCCCCTTTTTCCCTGTAAATACCCCACTAGGCTGCCATTAAAAGAAACTGAAAACTTAGAAGTGGTGACACATGCATGGATCTATCCTCTGTAAATCTATCCTCAAAGAATATCGAGGAGACATAGTATTTCTGGAGTATACTTTAACTAGCTCTTGGGCAAAAAGTATATTATCCGATATGCTTCTGCCTTTCACAAAAGCAGATTGATTAAGAGACACCATACTGAAAAAAACAAGCTAATCGTTGAACCAAAATTTTGGTGATTATCTTGTAGATGACTGAGCAGCAAGAGACACCTTTTGGAGCTCCTTAATTTATAGCAATTAAATATACAAACGAAACAATATTCTAAGAAGTTTACAAAATTGACTCACATAAATCACATACTATACATGCCCACATCGGTAATTATTTACTATATATGAAGGGTCTAAATGAGACTTCTTCAATAATGTTGTCCTCCCATCATGCTCATGAGTCAAATGTCAATTTACTCATACAAATAACGATTCTAAACGTTGAGCTTATAAAGCTCAATAATATATATCTATTCTACTATATTTCGCGTGATTCATAAACATAAACATGCATAATACAATATAAGTAAGATAACATATAACGTAGTTCAAAGTAATCATTGCATTTGCACTGCATACATTTCTAGACAAGATGTCGGAGCCATAAAACATAGCATATCATTAATGCTTTCATTTGGAATAAGGCGCATCATTCAACCTAGCATTTCAATCCAAGCATAATTGAAACAATCATACCACTATTATGGTAAATATATTCGTGAGTGCTAGTGCATGCTTACCTCAATCAATCATAACATATACTATGTAGATGCCCCCATTTTATCTGGCCCCTAATCCATACAACCCACTACAATTCAACCAAACCCATATTTTAATAACCCATTAAACCAAACATACAAGACCCAATTAAAACCCCCAAAAAATATACAACCCAACCAGCCCACATCCAAATAAACCAATTAATCCAGATAACCTAATTACAAGAATACCTTTTACCCTAAACATAAAAAATAACCTAACCCCTAATAACCCTTGCTCTGCCACCACCAACCTTTCCACTCCCATGGCGCGTGGCTGCCACGCGCAGCTCTTCCCTTGTCCCGTGGCTATCACGCGTCACACCGACTGGCCATTTGAGCCACGTAGTTGCCACGCGTCAACCACCAGCCGCCACCACGCAACCGGTTACCGCCCTGCAAATAAAAAGAAGAGGGATATCATTATCTTTTTTGGTTTATATATATATAAATCGGGTATAAATACCCATGTAAACTGAGATGTAAAAGAAAAGGAGTTTCGATTTTGGAAAAAAAAAAAAAGAGCATTCGAAACAAAAAAAAAACTTCGCATGTTCTTTTATATATTTGAGTATTAAAAAAACAAACAAAAAGAATCGAATCTAAAAGGTAAAAAATCTTACCTTTATTTCTTCCATCTCAGATCTACATGAATATGGGGTTCGATATGAAAATCTGACATCGGATTGGGCATCAGCGCATGGAGGAGAGCCGAAAAGTGGCAGCTTTTGAAATCCCCGGCCGATGGGGACGGCGGCAGGCACCGCCGGCGACTGTCGGCCCACGGTAGCACAGAAGGCCGATGACCGACCCTCGGCCGAGTCTGGGGGAAAGGATTTGAGAGAATAAAAACTTTTTTTGAGTTATCACCTTCAAATGATTGTTTTGGGAATAATTGGGTATTTAAGGGCCTATCAAAACGACGTCGTTTTGGTGCCGGCCCTTAAGGCCCAAAACGACGTCGTTTTGGCTGTGACCCGCATAGCCGACTCGACCCGACCCAAAGGGAGACCCGTGCTATTTTAAAAAAGGGAAATCACTTTTTGGTCCTTCCACATGGTACAATCACTCTTTAGGTCGCTAAAAATGTTAATTGTTTTTTAATTTGGTCGCTAAAATTCGATTTTATCCGATTTTGAAAGGGGAAATTACTAGGTTAGTTCTTCCGCTCTATTTCCATTATGCCGCAACCCTCCTTATTTTGACTTTCTTCCAATTTCGTCCCTTTTCAGTTTTCTAATTTTCATAATTCAGTCACTGATTTTTAATTTCTTTTTTTAATGTATTATTATCATATTTAATTATTATTATGTATGCGTTTATTATTATCTTCTTCTTATTATTATTATATATATTATGTATATTATTGTATGTTTATTATAATTTTATAATAATAATAATAATTATTATTATTATTATTATTTGTTACTATTACTACTATTAATGCTTATTATATTTATTTTTACTACTATACGTTATATCATTACTAATTACAAATATTATTATTTATTTATAGTTGAATATACGTATTAGTATATATATATATATATCCGTATATATTACGTATTAATCGTTTTAACCCTTTTAAAATAAACCTTTTTATTAAGGGTTCTCGTGAAAAATGTGCCTCGGACGTAAGGGGTGCCGCTTTCCGTTAATCTCTATCATAAAATATTATTTTTAAGTTCTAAATAATATTTTCAAAATAGATTTCTTTATTCGGGAATCTAACATGAAATTATGCCCCGGGTATAGGGGTGTAAATTTCTTTTATACAAAAAATATATTATTTTCAACATTTTAAAAGGGATCACAAATTTCAAATTAAATTCGAATTATTAATTTCCCTCACTTAGACAATAAATAATCGACCAGGTACCAATATTGGGCGTTGTGGGGGTGTTCATCCTTCTCCACGCGTAACTGACTCCTGAACCTGTTTTATGGTTTCGTAGACCAAAACTCGTTGTTTTAATAAAATGACAAAAACATGTTTTATTAAAATAACCGGGTTTTCAGGTGATCCAATCTCACATAATTAAAAAGATTGGTGGCGACTCTATCCAAAACCAAATATTTACGTAAAAGCGCGTCCAGCACTCGTCGCGGTGCGGGGCTGTTGTTATAGCTTGGCGACTCCACTGGGGACGTACTTTTTTTTTAGAGTCGAGCCACCGGTCGATTACTTTTTGTCTTAACAAGTGGAAACTATAAATTTGTTCAATTTATTTTGTGATCCCTTTTTCTGTCATTTTTTTTACAAGAAAAGTTTTTTAAACTATTTTCCTGATTTTTCTTACATATAATGAGCACTATGCCCGAGCTCCGTCCCTTTTAAGTGGGAGTGAGAAGCTACGCCTTCGTGAGGTATCACTTCTGTGCAGAATAGTGGATCACTTCCGGGATACATCGGTACCTTTGTCGCCGTGAGATCTTCATCTCCGCACAGACTTAGGGAAATGTATCATCCCGAATCGATGTCTTAGTTACAGTTCAGGTACCGTTACTCTAGAACCTAAACCACATGCAATGAACCACAACAGCCTACCTTGTCTAGAGCCATACTGAACCTCTACCCGTTTAGAGAGTCACCCGATAGGTGCACGGTAGAAAGAGTTAGGGAGTTTCTTTAATTCCTTTCAATTATGCCCTTTAATTTCAGTATCATATATTTTCTCGCAATAAAGCATATACTATGTATCATCCCGATATATTTTATGCATGTAGAAAAGCATGTTCGGGTAGGATCCCTTTTTGTTTAAAATATGCGGGTAGAAAGCATGATGGGGTAGGATTACTTTTTTTTCGAATGAAGCATGTCCATTTATAGGTTCTATACCTTCTTAATTTTTTTGATTATTTAATCCGTACTAACTTGCTTTATTTTAATTTTGCATTGTATTGACATCTCATTTTGCATCCATTTGCATCACATCATACTGCATGGTCATTTCTTGTTCGAGCTCCTAATATTGAGAGAATTATGATCGCATGTGATTTTGGGGTATCCGATCTGACCGAGTCAGCATTGTTTTTTCACTCGAAACAAGACTAAAAATGGATGACCGTTTGGAAAAGATTGAAAAACGTGTGAAGATATAAAGAGTGACATGGAGCAGAACCTGAAAAAGTACAACAAGTAACTCGTGACTACATCTCGCAGTCACATGAGGATCTACTGGCCGAGATAGCTACGATGTTGGCATGCAAAGATCCTGAAAGGGGAAATGATTAGCTATTGATTGTGATGCTCTACAAAAATTAGAAAATCCTTTTGACAAGACACATTTACAAGCGTCAACTTTAGTTGGGAAGCAAAAAGGTATCCAGGCTGGATCTTCATTGCAAAGAGGAACTAAAGAACGCTTTGTCCAAGATCCGAACGAAGCAGGTAAGCTGAAGGTCGAACTACCCAATCAGCTTGAAGATTGGTTTCAGCGGCTCAAAGGAAAATTTAAAGTTGTAGAAGGGGCAAATGTAGTCCATGAATTGGATGCAAGTGAATTAAGCTTGGTCCATGATCTGGTGTTGCCTCCAAAGTTCAAAATGCCAGAGTTCAAGAAGTTCGGTGGAACAAGTTCTCCGTCTTCTCACCTCATCATGTTCTGCTGAAAATGACGGGGCATGTTGATAACGTCAAGCTTTTAATTCACTATTTTCAAGACAGTTTGAAAGGGTCTGCTGCTAGGTGGTACAATCAACTTAGCCGGGATAAGATACGATCATAGAAGGATCTGGCTAAAGCTTTCACAGAGCAATACAAACATATAACAGACATTGAACCAGATCGTTTAACTTTGCAAAACTTGAAGAAAATGCCCAACGAGAGCTTTAGATAGTATGTGCAAAGGTGGAGGGATGTTGCAGCGCAAGTACAACCGCCTCTACTTGAAAGGGAGATAATGCCTACTTTTGTTAGAACCCTAGAAGATCCATTCCTAAAGTATATGCTAAGAAATGCAACCAAGAACTTTGAAGACATTGTGATATCAGGTGAACTCATAGAAGAAGCCATCAGACAAGGAAAAATCATAGATCCCATCAGTGCAAACGTCAGAGGAGGAAGTGGATCAGAGGTTTATATGGTAGGGTCATATCCACCCAATCGACCTTGTTCCTTGCACCAATCAAACTATTCGTGCTCACATCGACCTACGACGTTTTAGAAAGCCGTCTATCCAATTCTAGTAACATATACAAAGTTACTTCTGATGCTTGTTGAGAAGAACTTGTTAGCCCCAGTTCAGTCTAAACCGAAAGAGCCTCCTTATCCAGAAGGCTATGATGTTAATAATGTGTGTGATTATCATCTGAGAAGCACGGGCCACACTACCGAGAATTATGGTGCCCTGAGAAACAAGGTATCGAGTCTAATTGAAAATGGCACTTTGAAATTTAATAGTGGAGTCCCTGAGATAATCTAACGAGGGGGATAATGTTGGATCTGCCCAGAATCTAGACAACCTTTTTAGGACACCTTTGTATCTTAAATCTCTTTTTGAGTAATGCATGAAACAAGCCTTTTGCCTAGGCCCGAAGGCAAGAGGCAATCTTTTGTAAGGATGTATGTCTGTTTGTTTAGTAAATAACGCATTTCCACAAATTTTCTTAAAATTTAGCTTATTCATATATCATGTTTTTCCCATACATACATGGATATAAGGGGCCCTATTTTTGAAAAATCATATTTTAGGAAAAATAATATTCTTTGCTCATTTATTGTTACAAAATAAAAGATTTCTTGCAATACTCTTTATAGAGATTTAAAGTACAGGGACTTAAGGTAGATGTCTACTTAGAACAAAAGCTTGAAACTTTCGGGGTATCCAAAAATATAAGCTCGAGAATCTGAGCTTCATTCAATGATCTCCCTCGCGAAGAAAAGAAATGACGTCAAGATCATTCAGCTCAAAAGATTTAAATTCAGAACGAGAACAACATAATTTGTGAGGGCAAACTTTTGCTGGGGCAAATTTTGAACAGAAAACCAAGTTGGGCCAGAAAAAAGAGACTTTTGCAAGTATTCTATGTATCTCCATTCATCATGAGTGCATACATGAAATCATATGCATCATTGCATCGCCAAACATGTTCATACATCATGGCATCTAGTTTTTCATAAAGCATTCATAACTTGGAGATTCTAACAAGAATTCCATGCATCTTTGCAATTTCATAAAAGCATCCATATGCATGTTATCTGCATAAATGCATTACCGGAAACTATCTTTGCATTTGTCACACAAAGCAATTTTTTGAAATCACGTCCTTCCATAAGGACATTTTCCTCAAAAACATAATTTCTTAATTCTGTCCTTCCATAAGGACATTTTCCTCAAAACAAGAATTTCTTAATTCCAACCTTTCTTAAGGATTTTTTTCTCAAACATGAGTTTCTTAACTTCGTTCTTCTATAAAGACGTTTTTCTTAAAAATATGAATTTCTTAATTTTATCCTTTCTCAAGAACGTTTTTTTAAAACATGAATTTCTTAATTTCATCCTTCTCAAGGACCTTTCTCAAAACGAGAATTTCTTAATTCCATCATTTCTCAAGGACCTTTTTCAAAAATAAGAATTTCTTAATTCCATCATTTCTCAAGGACCTTTTTTAAAAATAAGAATTTCTTAATTCCATCATTTCTTAAGAACGTTTTTCTCAAAATAGGAATTTCTTAATTCCATCATTTCTTAAAGACCTTTTTCAAAAATAGAAATTTCGTAATTCTATCATTTCTTAAGGACGTTTTTCTCAAAAATAGGAATTTCTTAATTCTATCATTTCTTAAAGACGTTTTTCTCAAAATGTGAATTTCTTAACTTCATCCCTTTATAAGGATACTTATATTCAAAACTGGAATTCCTTAACGTCGTCCTTCCTCAATGACACTTTTTCTCAAATATGAGTTTCTTAACTCCGTCCTTCCTCAAGGACACTTTTTTCTTAAACAAGAGTTTCTTAACTCTGTCCTTTCATAATGACGTTTTTTTTCTCAAAATAGGAATTTTTTAATTTTGTCATTCCATAAGGACATTTTCCTTAAAAACATAAGTTTTTTAAGTCTATCTTTCCTTAAGGACACTTTTTCTCAAACTCAGAATTTTTTAATTCCATCATTTCTTAAGGACGTTTTTCTAAAAACATGAATTTCTTAATTCCATCCTTTCATAAGGATACTTTTCTAAAAAAAACAGGAGTTTCTTAACTTCATCCTTTCTTAAGGACATTTTTCTCAAAACGGGAATTCCTTAATTCTATCATTTCTTAAGGACGTTTTTCTCAAAACAAGAATTTCTTAATTCCATCATTTCTTAAAGGCGTTTTTCTCAAAACATGAATTTCTTAATTCCATCCTTTCTCAGTAACGCTTTTCTCAAAATGAGAATATCTGAATTCTATCATTTCTTAAGGACATTTTTCTCAAAACATGAATTTATTAATTTCTTAATTCTATCATTCCATAAGGACATTTTCCTTAAACCGAGAATTTCTTAAATTCTATCCTTTCATAAGGATATTTTTCTTACAATGGGTATGGCATCCTCAAACACAAAGGAACATATTATCATCGTCAACCAATTCTGACATCATTGACACAAGAAGTGGGGCAAGTGTTGTTTGGTGTCCTCAACCAAGAAGATCATATCTCACCCGTAACATGATGTAGCAGATCAACTAATCTCTTACAGATTTTGTCTCTCCAACAAATGGTCAAACAGATCAAACAAGACAACAATTTCATCTTCTTGAGTTTGCAGCGAAATGAGAACAACAACAAATTCATCTCCTTGGAGTTGCAGCGGAATAGATACAACAACAAGTTCATCTCACTGAAGTGGCAGTGGAATGAGTACACCGACAAGTTCACCTCCTTGAAGTTGGTAGCAGATCCCATATTTTTTAGATCTTGCTTTCCGATATTGGTGCAACATGTCAAATTTTTGTCCATGTCTAGTTTCTCCAATGTTGGTGCGACTAGACCATATGTTTTTCTCTGATTTTCTCTCCGAATATATGTGCAAAAAAACAAAAAAAAAACAAAAAGACAAAACAAACAAAAAACAAAAAAGAAGAAAAGATGAAGAAGAAAACCAAAGCCCTCTCTAGATCACGCCACTTCGTCAAAGTTGTAGCATGATCAGACTTCTTCTCTAGATTACGCCTCTTCGTTAGAGTTGTAGCGGATCAAACTTTCTTCTCCAGATCATGCCACCTTGTCAAAGTTGTAGCGGATCAAACCTTCATCTTCTGATCCTGTCTCTTCGTCAGTGTTGCAGGTGGATTGAAACCATTTTGACAAGTCCAACAAAAATGTTGGCGCAACGTGCTTAAACACGGTAAAGTTTAAGATAATGGACAGTGCAATTGTCCATCGAAAATCCATTTTCACAAATAGTCGAAGGAAAATAAATCCTTCGAAAAAATCTAATGTCATGATTGGTATAAACTGATTGTACCTAGGGGAACGGTATAACTAGCCCAGAGCAAACGGCTACCGGTCAAGGCAACTCAAATCCGTTGATCCCTGTGCATTTGGGAAAAATGCAAAAGAGATCTATGAAGCTCTGGATCAAAGCTTGCTGACTTCCGGCCCTGCCTCATCGGCGATATTATAGCTGGGCCAAACCTTCATCGATCGATCATGTGTCTTCATCAGAGTTGCAGATGGATCAAGTCTTGCAGACCTTACCTCTCCGTCAGTGTTGTAGTTAGGTCAAATTTTCTCCAGGCATTGCATCGTCGTCAGAGTCGTAGTAAGCCGAACGTATTTTATCTTCCCTAACAAATCCTCTATTATGAAGATTTTGCTTACAAGAGCGGCTGAGCAGATCAAGTGAAGCAGAAGAAGAAGCAGTGGCCAGAGAAACAAATCTTGACTCGACCGGATGAAAATGATCCTCTTTTTGTCATTGTTCCATTGCCGTTGTACAACAATGAGCAAAGAGAGGCAGCTATATATGCCCATTTTGTCTGGGCCCCTAATCCATACAACCCACTACAATTCAACCAAACCCATATCCAACCTATATCCAAACCCATATTTTGATAACCCATTAAACCAAACATACTAGACCCAATTAAAACCCCAAAAAAATATACAACCCAACCAGCCCATATCCAAATAAACCAATTAATCCATATAACCTAATTACTAGAATACCTTTTACCCTAAACATCAAAAATAACCTAACCCCTAATAACCCTTGCTCTGCCACCGCCGACCTTTCCAATCCTTATGGCGCGTGGCCGCCACGCGCGGCTCTTCCCTTGCTCCATGGCCGCCACGCATCACACCAGCCGGCCATTCGAGCCACCTAGTTGCCACGCGTCAACCACCAGCCGTAACCATGCAACCGGTCACCGCCCAACGTCTACTCTACCGCCATGCAAATAAAAAGAAGAGAGATATCATTATCTTTTTTTGGTTTTTAACCGGGTATAAATACCCATGTAAACTGAGATGTAAAAGAAATGAGTTTTGATTATGGAAAAATATTAAAAAATGAGCATTCGAAACAAAAAAAAGCTTTGCATGTTCTTGTATATATTCGAGTATTAAAAAAACAAACAAAAAGAATCGAATCTAAAAGGTAAAAAATCTTACCTTTATTTTTTCCATCTCAGATCTACACGAATAGGGGGTTCGGTTTAAAAATCTGACCTCGAATTGGGCATCAGTGCGTCGAGGAGAGCCAGAAAGTGGCGACTTTTGAAAGGTCGCTGCCATCCTCGGCGGCCCACGGTAGCGCAGGAGGCCGGTGATCGACCCTCGGGCGAGTCTGGGGGAGAAGATTTGAGAGAATAGAAACTTTTTTTGAGTTATCACCTTCAAATGATTTTTTTTGGAATAATTAGGTATTTAAGGGCACATCAAAACGACGTCGTTTTGGTGCCGACCCTTAAGGTCCAAAACGACGTCGTTTTGGCCGCGACCCGCATAGCTGACCTGACCCAGAAGGAGACCCGCGCTATTTTAAAAAGGGGAAATCACTTTTTGGTCCTTCTGCATGGTACAATTACTCCTTAGGTCCCTAAAAATTTTAATTTTTTTTAATTTGATCACTAAAATTCGATTTTATCCGATTTTGAAAGGGGAAATTACCAGGTTGGTCCTTCCGCTTTATTTCCATTACTGCCGCAACCCTCCTTATTTTGACTTTCTTCCAATGTCGTCCCCTTTCAGTTTTCTAATTTTCATAATTCAGTCATTGTTTTTTAATTTCTATTTTTAATGTATAATTATCATATTTAATTATTATTATTATTATTATTATTATTATTATTTATTATTACCTTATCTTATATTATTATTATTATTATTATTATTATTATTATATATTATTATGTATATTATTATATGTTTATTATAATTTTATAATTATTATTATTTGTTACTATTACTACTATTAATGTTTATTATCTTTACTTTTTTATTACTATATGTTATATCATTACTAATTAAAAATATTATTTATTTATTTATTTATAGTTGAATATACGTATTAGTATATATATCCGTATATATTACGTATATATACGTATTAGTATATATATCCGTATATATTACGTATTAATCGTTTTAACCCTTTTAAAATAAACCTTTTTATTAGGGGTTCCTGTGAAAAACGTACCTCGGACGTAAGAGGTGTCGCTTTCCGTTAATCTCTATCATAAAATATTATTTTTAAGTTCTAAATTATAATTTTCAAAATAGATTCCTTTACTCGGAAATCTAACATGAAATTATGCCCCGGGTATAGGGGTGTAAATTTCTTTTATACAAAAAATATATTATTTTCAACATTTTAAAAGGGATCACAAATTTCAAATTAAATTCGAATTATTAATTTCCCTCGCTTAGACAATAAATAATCGATCATGTACCAATTTTGAGCGTTGTGGGGTGCTAATCCTTCATCACACGTAAATAACTCCCGAACTTGTTTTTCTGGTTTCACAGACCAAAACTCATTTTTTAATAAAATGACAAAAACATGTTTTATTACAATAAACCGGGTTTTCAGATGATCTAATCTCACCTAATTAAAAAGATTGGTGGCGACTCCATCCAAAATCAAATATTTACGTAAGAGCGCGTCCAGCATCCGTCGCGGCGCGGGGCTGTTGTTACATACTAGACTCGGTGTTAGTGTATACGGTTGAGAACGTAATCGTCTCAAACATTCGCGTACGTACGTAATTAATCGCATCAAATATAAACATGAGTCTTAAAAACTTACAAACATCATTATGATTTCATAATCGTACATAATCAGAAGTCGTAAATACTTGCCGCACATTCCATACCATTGCAGAATTTAAAATGGCTTAATTATAAAGTAAGTGCCTGAATTATATTTATTTTTTGCAATAGGTGTCTAAAGTATTTTTGGGCTAAAATAAGTGTCTAAAATTTCATTTTTTCTTTGTTTTAAAGTCAACTGAGGCACCTACTTTGACCAAAAAAACTTTAGGCACATATTTCAACCAAAAATACTTTAGGCACATATTATAAAAAAATAATATAGTTTAGGCACCTATTTTATAGTTAAGCCATTTAAAAATCAACATAAATCATTAAGAGTTGTATGGACTTACCAATCCTTGGCCATATCACATCGTACCAAATTCTTAAAGTATTGCAGGGTCCGTAAATCACTGGACGAATAATTAAGCCACTTGTTTATTTCTTTAATTTCCATGAAGCCAAGGTCTAACTCTCCATCTAGTCACTTAGTTTTTTTCTTGCATTAATTACATTTAACATGTATATCATATATTGAAAACTTTAATCAAAAATGGTGTTTGCTTGAGTGACAAGGCTTGCATTCTCCCCATATTCTAAGTTCGAGCCATGCATTCCTCATTATCATTAATTTTTTTCCTTCCATCAAGTAGTGATGAAGTGGTCAACAACCTCTAGAGCAAATGGTTAGAAACTCTCAGTTGACACCTTCCCTTTAGACGGACAAATTTAATTTGTATAATTATATATTTAGCCCACCTTACTTTACATTTTATTAATTTAATTCTAATTTTAATTTAATTTAAAACATTTAATTTTTCAAATAGCTAATCTCATGTACTGCTGAGATCTATGGAAATGTGAGGAAGATTTTGAGATGTTTTAAGCAATAAACTCAAAATGGACCCTTGTCAATGGTGAAATGAAACTTCTTCAGACCAATTTGATGCGTAAATTAAATTCCTAAACGGTGAGGTTCAATTTCATCTCAACCAGTGAATACACACAAAACTGAAAGGTCAGCAAGAAGTTGAATCATAATAGAATCCAGTACCATGTCCCACTTCCACAACAAAATTCTAAAGCTTCTCAACACAAGAAGAAACCAGGTTGAATTCAAGTAGGGTTTTAAAGAAGAAATACAGTTCAAGAAAAGGTGTCAATTCAAGCCATCAGATTATTATAGCATGCAAGTCGTCAAAGACAATAATTGTAAGTTGCTGCCAATCTTGGATAACAACACATGATGAACAAGGCAGTTGCAATGTTAAACCAGAAAAATAGAACATTCGAGGCCCTTTGTCATCAGAGAAAATCACACTACACAGCAGCTGTAATTGGTCGTTGTTTTCATAAGCGAGGATTCTCCCTGCCTACTGCAGCCACAAAAGGTTTAGTGTGAGAAAGATATTCATTAAAATAAACGAGTTCTTCGTATAAAGCCATCAAATCCCAAATTGTAGAGCCACAAGAATAGCAGGGATGCTTAGAAATTGGCAGGTTGTTGATGCGGGTTCCTAGCAATTTATGTAGTAAATAGATTTTCGAGATACCTTGACATCACAAACATACTTGCTAGACCAAAATATATTTTACTCATAAACACTATTATAATTAAGAATAGTATGTGCAGTATTCGGATTGTTAACTGTATTGGGCAAATTTTTACTATCGGGTAAAAGTAGATGCCTAATCCACACAACCAAAAAAGTGACATATATATCACAAATAGGAAGCCAGATTGAACAACAAGATGGCAATACTACAAAACTTTAACATGCAAAACCAGGAAGCCCACATCACATATATGATTGTATTTGGCAAATGGAGAATTAATTCACCAACAATATTCTTTTTCGATTAAAATCCTGTCGTACAGTTTTAAACAACAATGTATGTTTCAAACGAGTCTATCAAGTGCAAAAAATAATGGAATACCTTTTTATCCAAATCAATCGCAATTAGCATATATAAAGACTTGGGATGACACACAAGCAGGCCCTTTCTTTCACAAGCTTATGTTTTGAATGGACCTTTCAACAAAAAAAATATGTTTTGAATGGAACCAACTAGCAAGTAAGACACTCAATTAATTCTACCAACTTCAATGAATCAATTTCAAGCCAGAGATAGGAAATAATAGTGTGATCGAAAGAGCTCCCAATTGTTATTAGTTTAAGTAAGATTGTAAGAGCTACATAACTGATATTAATCAAACCAACAAAACTCACTCATATATGGCTTCTGAGTTCTAACTGAATTAAATTCAACCCCCAAAAGTGTATGAAATTCATATAATTCACTTAAAATTGAACTTGTAATAAGAATAAAATAAAACCGCATTATTGTAATGCCTAACAATTAAACAATAAACCAATTCATGATGTAAAAAAAAAACACTATAAACAACAAAAGGGACAAAGGGAGGGAAAAACACACCTTAGCTTCTGCTTGGTGTTACTTTTCTTAGCCGCTTCCTTAACCTTCTCAATATATCCTTCAATTGGCGGAGTCAAAGACGCCATCAATCGATTTGCCGGAAATGGGGTAAAGTCCGGTATCATAGCCGCCTCCTTAAGTTTCTCCGGCAAGGCTTCAATCGCCTCCTTTTTCATTCTCAACAAATTAGTCTCAGCAGCCTGCCTTGCCCTATGCTTCCTCATCAAAACCCGACTATACTCCTTTGCCAATCTCCGGCAATCCTCCACCGTCAGCTCGTATTTGGGTATCTTATCAGCATCGACAAGGCCCAATGCAATCAAATCCAACCCAGGAGTTCCCATAATCATAGGCTCGTCAGGGACTCCCATCGCTTCTTCCTCCTTTCTTCAAAATCTCCATTTCCCGTTGCCGTTCTTTGCTTATTAATCCCATTTTTCCCGCTCGGCTTCGCGGACACGCTCTTTGGGTGAGAGGTGACGGACCGGAGTGGGGGAGTTGAGGCATTGCTCGTACAGTCTTTGCTTCTCGTCGGGGACTCGGCCACCTTTAGAGAGGGAATCGTCGATAGGAGCGCCGCCCTTGCCTTTCTTAGTGGAGATTTTGGAGCGTTTTAACGGTTGGCCGGCTTTGAGTTTGGATTTGCCTTTGGCTGTTCCGCTGACGGTGCAGCGTTGGAGGAATTGGTGAGCCAGAGTTGTTATAGGTTTTGGGTTTTTGGCGATTCGGATCATGGTGGTTCTGGGGACGCAAGGGTTTTACCAGAGAAATGTAACGAATGAATAAAATTCCCTTAGTTATATTTGTGATCGGAGAAATATGAAATAATTGAGGTTTAGGGTTTATCAGAAATAGTCTCCGGGTCCGGGTTAGATGATGAAAATGAAAACGTTTTTTTTTACAGAGACACAAATGAATATGTTGGTATTTGATATAGAGTTATATTTTTATATTGAATTGGAATTATAAAATTTAGAATTTAAAATTTTAATCTTAAATTCTCAAACTTAAACCTTAAATTAATTATTAATCAAAAAATTATGTACATTTGGTTCACAGAATGTAAGATTATTTGTGGGTATAAGATTTTCGGAATGTAACGTTACCTTAGAAATGTTACATTACTTTATTTGGTTAGAAGTAAATTTTACTAAATTGTCTATGTGTTATATTTTTTTTAACATGTTAAACTTTTAATATTTAATTAAAAAATCTACATAAAGTTATAGAGCTGTTTTTGTTATACTATCCAAAATTTGCAAAAATTATATATTTATCATATTATTAATATAATTATTATATTAAAATATTTTAAAAATATATTTTATATTTGAGTAAAATTTTAATAAACATACTGCGAAAAATTTATTTTACACAAGCCTGCATATTTACACTATAAAACTTAAAACCTAAATTCTTAACCCTAACTCCTAAAAACTAAATTCTAAACCTTAAACCCTAAATTATAAATACTAGCCTTAAATTTTAAACCCAACAACCTAAAACCCTAAACTAAAACTCTAATCCCTAAAACTAAAAGGCATGTATAAACTAAAGTTTACACGACCTGTGTATCAAAGTTTTTTCCTTTATATTTTTATATCATTGTTACTCTCTATTAAAGTAATTTTGTGAATTTTTAAATGTTAAACTTTTAATATGTTCAATTTTTTAATTTTTTATTACTTATGACAGATTGTCAAATAAATTAAAGTAAATAATAAAATAAATCTAAAAATTATAAAATAGTGATAAAAATTTTAGATCATAAATTTAACATGCTAAAATGTTTTATAATATGATAAACATCTTATAGATCAAAGAATAAAATCAAAAATATCAACTACTAATTTATTAATTCTCAAGCAATGTGCAATCCAACACATAACCTATAAACAACATAAATATATTATTAATAAAAATACATTAAATATTAAATAATATTTAAATATGTATAATCCATTTAAATATTAAATTAATATTAATTAGTATACACCATAAATAATTAATTATTTAATTAAAAATTCAAATAAATGATCTATATGAACAAAATTCATTAACTTAAGGGCATTATAGTCTAAAGGGGTGAGAATTAACAAATACCTACGAAAGTGGTGAGAATATCATTCCCATCATTTAGGGAAAAAGTGACACTATTGGGAAAAGATTATTACCTCATGGGGGAATGCTCTCAAACCAAACGCCCCCTAAATTATAATCTTAAAAAATAGATCTCTAAACATTAAACCTTAAACTAAACCCTAAACACTTAAATAGACTTGCTTTGTGCAAAATGAAGTTTACACAAGTTTGTATATTAAATAATTTTCCTTTAAATTAAATAATTCTAACTATTTGATTTGTTATATTTTTTAATTCAACCCATATGGTTCGATTTAGTATATAGGTTTGAAATGAAATTTTGAGGTAATATCTTAATCCAATTTTAAATTTGAATAAACACTCAAACACACGTATGTTATGTTGCTTAAACTCGGGTCACCTAGAGAGACACCCTCATATTTACCACTAGACTACTTAATGGATTCTTATTACAGCTAAGAAATTGTCATACTATATTAATATGATTATGATGAAAACCTTTAAGTACAAACTTTTTGTTTATTGAGTTTTTACTTTTTTATCAGGGTAAATAATACATATATGAGAGGTGTAAAATTGTTCATCTTAAAAAAAGTTGAAGTTGTACGATGCAAGCAACAAGGCCCAAAACGATAGTTGCATAGAAGGTCTAAAACAATACATTTTAGACAAGAAACATAAACTATTTTACAAGGCTGAAGCATCAGTCGACTTTCGACGACTTTTCAAAATTGTATTCAGGGCATTTATGGGTCGAGATGTCTTCTTTAGTATTGACCATCATTCAGTTACCTTTCCAACGCATCTTGAAACACATCAATCATACATCGGGAACTCAAGATACGTTCGTTTTACCGAATATTGTGGAAGCAGAAAACTGGCCTATCAGTAAAGTACGCAAATTATCATTGAAATTTACTCTTAAACCTATTTTTTTACTAAAGTTTTAAAACGTTCAATTTACTCATTAAAATTTAAACATTGAATGTTTTTTTCACTAGAGTTTAGACATTGAATATATTTTGTCACTCTTAAACCACAAATAGTCATAAATAGAGGTCGTTCAGTCTCAAATTTCACCAATCACTTTGTCATGAGTCTAAATTAGACCTCCATTTTGTCGGAAAGTTCTATGAAGTTTACGAATTGACCAAAAATCTTTTGGTTCCCCTCTTTTCGATCTCTCTCCTCAGTCATCGAATGGAGCCCATTTCTCAATATGTTACTTCTCTCGTGTCGATGATGTTTTCACCATTCATATCTTAGAGAAGTTCCTTTGTTCGAGTGCAAATGGACGCCGTCAAAAAGTTAATGGGGGAGTGATAAAAAATGATCAATGTCTAAACTTTAGTGAGTAAATCTAACGTTTTGAAACCTTAGTGACCAAAATAGGTTTGAGAGTAAAGTTCAATGATAATTTATGTAATTTATCCTTTTTATTAAATAAATAGTTAAATTTAAATTATATTCAATTAATTATAAGGGATTTTATTTTGACCATTATTTTTTAAATTTTATCAATCAGACCATTTAATTATTTAAATGATTAATCAAGTTGTTAACTGTTAATATTAAACAAAAATAATAACATGGCAGTTAAGTAAATTTGTATATTAAATATTTAGTTCTCTTTACTTAGATGTTCTATAATGACTCGAATTTCAGAATTCGTGGGTCGGTTCTCTCGAGTGGTGGACGTTGAGTGATGGGCCGAGTTGAGGGCCCATTGAGTGCTTAAGAGAGCCTTGGTGGGATTTCTTTTTGAGTTGGGCTTGAGTTTTAAGTTGCCATGTTAGATAAGAAGATGATAGAAGGGTAAAAGGTGCATCGGAGCCGGTGCAAATAATTGAGGAGGTCATTCATGATGTGAAGGCCTCCACCGCTATCTCAAATAAAAGAAAGAAGTACATGACACCCATTCGAGGAAGCTTTGTCAAAAGGAAGACATGTGTTTCTCGTCCCGAGCAATCCGAAAGGGAGCCATCTTCCCTTTAACTCCTTAATTTCGTATTTGTCATAATTTTCATTTTATTCATGCATTTCATTTTGTACATATGTGTTCTCGTGCATTGAGGACAAATCACACTTTTAGTTTGGGGGTTGTTGCCTCACTTCTATTGCTATGCCATGCATTCATCTTTATATTTTTGTTTGCATTTTGTTATTGTCATATAGATTAGGTAGACTCATGCATACCAAACCAGTAAAAAAAATTGACCTCGGTTAATTTTTCCAACACTTTTGCTAGCATAGTTCGAATTTGTACTAGTATGCCCTGTTCGATGATAAATTTAGAATCCCTAGTAAGCATGAGCCATTAGTTTAGTAATGTCAGGTTGCTTGGCAATTAATCTCTAGTTTAGGAAAATTTGGTCTAACTTAAACACATAGTATGCATCCAGTTCCCAAAACAAACTTAGGATTATTAAAACTAAACTCGGAATAAAAAATAATGCTAGGGTAAAAGTAAATAATAAGGCAACAATGTTTTGCCAAAGGCAAGAAAAATTTTAGAACACTCATTTGCCGTATAGACAATAAGTAACTTAGGGCTTCGTGGTTTGCTCTCTCTTAGTTGTCAAGTCAACAAAACTTTAAGGTATGGGTGTATGGGTGAGCTTAGTGGTGTAGTCTGAATTAACGTGAGGATTCATTGTTTGCTCCCTCTTATTTCTTACGCCAAATAACGTCATGACACGAGCCCTAATTTAATGAAAACAATAAGAAACCCTTGGTAAATAAAGAATAAAAAATGTATTTCTGAGTTTGGATAGTAAATATTTACTAAGGGAGTCAAAAGATATTTGATGTAAATAGCTTGCACTTCATGCACACTTTATGACCTTAGGTTAGAGTTATATTGTTACACTTGAATTTGTTGATTTGTTGGCATTATTGCTCTGAGATATCTGAGGACAGAACTAGGACCAAAATCTACTTGCTAGCTTGTGTTATTAATCAGGGAAATTTTGCCGAAGTACTCTAATTTAATTCTCTGTTTTTATAGCTTTTAGTTGCATTACTTGAGGACAAGCAATGGGCTAGGTTTGGGGAATTGTTAACTCCTTAAAAGTACTATTTTCATGTATATATTGCCATGCTTTTGCTTGAATTTGAGTACATATTTCTGCATTTAGTTAGTAGAATCATACATTTGCATTTAAGAGATAAGGAATGCTTTTATTGCCAGAGCGAAGGGGTATTTTCCTTGTGGTGGCAGGACAAGAGCAGGTCTGGCAGAGCAGGATGAGAGCAGTTGGCAAAAAAGCAAAAGAAGTAGGAGAGAAATACCGAGTGTCAATGTGCAGCTCCTCTTTTTCTATCTAATCTGAAGTACCTAGGTGTGATACAAAACAAACGTTAAGTATAACTTAGTGAAACATAATCATAATAATATAAACAATAATTATAATAACTCATCTATATAAGATGGCAAATGATTTTCAATTGCAATTGATATCATTTTATCATATATATAACCGCCTTACTTATATAGTTCACTTGACCAATATAATATTCAAATCACAAGATTTGATCTATCTTACCAGTCTTGTGTACATTATGCTTTTTAGCTTAACTACTTGCATAATTGCATTTTAAGTATTATAGCCAAAGTATAAAATCAAGCCATCTGTAATACAGAATTAGTCATGTATCATGACTATCTTAAGAGTCATGTCATTATTGTTCTATGTTCATCAAGTGCTCACATGCAAAAAAATTTCTTCAACATAAACATGCTTTCAATATGATTCATATTATCTATCAATTTTGTCATAGAATCATGATATTAATGGTTCATGGTCATCAAGTAGTCGTGCTTTTATCACGTAATCATTTGCCTATCATATTCTTTAACATAGCCATACTTTCATCATGCAATCATTTATATATCATTTCTTTTATCATAGTCATACTTCCTTCATGCAATTATTTGCATATCATTTCCTTTATCATAGCCTAAAGTACAAAATCATGTGAAGCTATGGTACGCGAGTCATCACGACACCGTAGTGTCTATGACGTTGTAACGTCTACATCGTCGAAGCGACTAAAATGAGTACGTATTCAAGGACGCTCTTTGCTCCTCATATAATCAACTTTTTTGTGCTATGTAACAACATAGTGTTTGAACTGACTCCGTAGAGCCTTTCCTAACTCTGTAGAGCCTTTCCTACACCGTAGTGCTTTCACGCAGCTACTAAGACTCTATGAACAATGATGACTGGTCTATAAGGAAATAAATTGCCCAATTACTAGTGTGAAGTCTTTGGTATAATTGGATATCCATAGTGTCACTTAGCAGCTGCGCCCTAATGTAGGCACTTCGGTGCTGAGATAAACACTAAGGTGTTGTGCGAGGAGCAAAGGGCGTCCTCGAGTACGTACTCACTATCAGACGCTACGACGTTGTAGACACTACGGTGTCAGACTCTTATACCATAGATTCACATGAAAATCCTTGGTATAGTTGGATATCCATAGAGTCCTAGCAGCTGCGTGAAAGCACTACGGTGCAGAAAAGGCACTACGGAGTCAGTTCAAACACTATATTGTTACATAGCACAAAAAGTCGATTATATGAGGAGGAAAGAGTGTTCTCGAGTACGTACTCATTTTAGTCGCTTCGGCGATGTAGACGTTATGACGTCATAGACACTACGGTGTCGTGATGACTCGCGTACCATAACTTCACATGATTTTGTACTTTGAGCTATGATAAAGGAAATAATATAAATAAAAATATTTATCGACATGCCAACATTCCTATAAATACAATATATATTAAACGAATAATTATTTCAAGGGTTAAAATAAAATATTTTCACAAGCGCTTTAGTTTTAGGGTTAGAGACTTTGTTTAGCGCTTAATGTTTAGGGGTTTAAGCGTAGGAGTTTTGGATTTAGGGGGTATGGTTAGAAATTTGAGTTTATGGCTAAAATCTAGGGTTTATAGGTTAATATATAAATCAGTAACCATATTACCCTAAAACCTAAACCCTAAATTCTAACCAAAAACTCTAAATTTTAAATTCATACACTTAAACCCCAAAACTCTAAAATGGGTCCTTAAACCCTAAAATTAAGGACACTTGTGAAAACTTTTCATTTTCACCGTCAATGCATGAAATATTTTCCCATATTAAATAATAAAAAATTCTACGACGGGCGACGCACACTGTTGAACACCACTAATGCAATACACCGCTGAACACCATTAAATTTTTTAATAAAGGTTAAAAATTTTAGGGACTAGACTTATAATTAAAATTATTTCAAAAGAACATTAAAAATTAGATTTAATAAACACTTTATATTTCTTTTAATATTTTTAATTAATATATTAAAATTAAATATCTTAAAATTTTCTTAATATTAAAAACTTTAAACTCAACCCATTTGTTTTTTTTTTTGTCGACGCCGTCTTTATTAGCAAAAGAAAAATAAAACCTAATATTTTTTTGTAATAGGAGGAAAAACAAAACACAGCTCAGGATTATGTCTTTTGTCATTGTCAACCCAATTTTTTCAAACATCGCATTCAAACATGTAATGAAGACGGAACAAAAATCAATATTATTAGCATTTCTTTTCGTTCGAACACCCAAATATTAATTTATTTAATATAATAATATCATATTACATATGCAAATGCAAACCATTATTGTACAACTCTGTTTTGATCCATATACAACAATCTCAAAAATAGCTGAAAAGTTTTGAAACAAAACAAATCTTGCTTCTTTGGTTCTTCGTTTTTGTGTTCAATGTTTTCGATGATTTTTTTTTAGGCCCTATTTTTTATTGTGTTTGGAAGGCTAAACCAATTTTTTTACTAAAAAATTTCAAAAACAATGAAAAATACTCAAAAATTTAGTCTCTAAACTTTAGTTTACCTACCATTTTAACTCAAACTTTGATTTGCCTACAACTGGATTTTCCAGCTTTTGTAAACTTTAATTTGCTCACAGCAGCAGAAAACGAGATCTTAATAGTAAGTTCTCTGTTTCTCTTACAACAATGGGTTTTTATTATTTTTCTTGTTTCTTGCTTCAATCTTATGTAAAGTTTCTAGGTTTGAATTTGAGCTTGTTTTTGACTATGTAGATAGAAGATGAAGAAGAAGACTCGACGAACTCACTTTCTTTAGATTCATAAATACTTTTTCTATCGAAATTAAAGCTAGCAAAAAATAGTTAACGATGGCAGTGACAGAAAGGAAATAAGAGGGTTGTGTTTAAGGTTTTTGATAGTAAGAAAATTTTGGAATATTTAATTCTAATATATCAATTAAAAATACTATAAAGAAATATAAAAGATTTATTAAATCTAATTTTTATTTTTCTTTTGAAATAATTTTATATATAAATTTAGTCCTTAAAATTTTTGATCATTATTAAAAAATTTAATAGTGTTCAGCGATGTATTGTATTAGTGGCGTTCAACGGTGTGCGAGACCCTTGGTAGACTCATCCTTAAATAGGACTATAATTGTTTGCAAACGTAAAATGATAAAATTTATTAACAGGCCAAAATTAGCTAAATATATGCTTATTTAATTGGAAATAATTCAAAAAGTTATGCCATATTTTTATCGAAGAAAAAAAGATATGCCATATTTTAGATATTTTAGGTTTGTGTTAAATATCGAAATTTATCTTTGAATATCGATATTTATTATGAAATTACTAACTTAAAATATTATTAAAAATATAACACTTTGATCGTGAAATCATATTTTAGATATTTTAAGTTTGAGTAACATTTCAAGTTGAATGTTTTATAACATTTGGATTGGTTAGATTCCCCTCATTCTCTATTGAGGTTTCCTCTGAAGATTCCCTAAAAGCTTATTTAATGGGAACATAACTCTATAAAAGCGGGAGTCAATGTCACTCTCAACGATGAAGAAAATCAATGATAGTCTAATACCCCTATAATCAAAGCTTCCAATCTCGTCTCACATTCCTCTGCTAATTAACATTTTTCCAAAACCTAAATTAATAAAAATTGAGGTTATTATGTGGTAAAATCATGTTTTTTTTATATATGAATCTTTCAATAATTTTGAAATTGCATCGATACTAGTAAAGAATAGAAGAAATAATAAAATTTGTGGGGTATAAATTTAAATATTTTTTAACATTTATTTATAAGTCTTATATTAATTATTTATTTGTTCATTAATGAATGAGATGATTTGTTGTGATTTAATGATTATGTACAAAGAACAAAAATCTTTCCTTTTATTGTGTTCATATGTATATTTCAATAGTAAAAATTAAACTTTAGGCTTTAACTCAAAACTTTAAATTTTAATAATAAAGTATAATTTTAAATTTTTTTTTTTAATATTAAGACAAACATATAGATACCCAGGGAGAATTGAATCATGAGGGGACGAGATATTTAGCTATGGAATGATCATGATCTTAAAAAGTAAGCAAACAAAAAAAATTAAAGGAGATATGATTAAATTTCACTAATTTTAAAATTAAAAGGTCTTAAAAACAATTAAACCATATAAATTTGGAGTCCATGCATAATTTAATAATTTTAAAACCAATAAAGTCCAAAAATAAATTATACTAGATGATTTTAGGAGAAACAACGACTAAACTGAAAAGATATCAAAATTATTAATAACCTAAAATATAATTAAACCATCAAAATTAGAGGGTAGTTGCCGCTCCTACCCTTCGGTCCCATGCAAAAAAAGCACAGCCAATTGCCAAATCAGCTTTTGAATCAAAGATCCAGTGCTCTAACGAGAACAATCAGTCACTTCAAGTCCCCCATGGAAGGATCCAAAAGCTCAACCGGGCAAACACACAACTCATCAAAAACAGAGTAAAGCCAACCAAGCAAAGCACTAGCCTCGGATCAGAAAACTATCGAGAAAAAGTTTAAGTGGGTAGTTTTAGTTTTCTTTTCTTGGAATATATAGTCTCTTGGTTGTGCAATAGAATATCAAATCAAATTATAAACTGCAGCAAAAAAGGGATGGACTCCTTACTTCATCACCGTAGCCTGGCACATGGTATGAAATAATTCTCCCTTCTTTCCAAATTCAGCAGTGACAGGCATCAGCTTTGGCTGCCCTCCCGAAGTCCCAGTGCTGCATATTATCAAACAGATGATAGAGTAATTAGGGGAAAGGAAGGGGAATTTAAACCAGATTGCCAAAGAGACAAAAGCAACAAGTTCATACCTTGCAAAGAATCCCGTAACGGGTTCAGCTAAAAGGATATCCGATCTCTCCCCGTTAGCAATCCGATCAATGTAAGGCTTGAGATCTTCATAAGTGACAACAGGAACATTTTTCTTGAAGAGTTGCTTGTGAGTTTGGCCTTGGAAGAATCGGCTTAAATACTCCGTTCCTGCATTTCTACTGAGTATTTCCTTCAATAACTCGTCTTGAATTTGCTCAGCATTTGTGGTCACTTCCTCAATCATCTTCGACCCGCGTTCATACAAATTTGTTTTAGGGTAATATGGTTAAGGATTTATATTTTAACCTATAAACCCTAAATTTTAACCAACACCCTCTAAATTCAAAACTACTATACTTAAACTCCTAAACCCTAAACACTAAATAAAATCTCTAATCCCTAAAACTAAGGCGCTTGAAATCTCTAATCCCTAAAAGGCGCTTGTGTAAACAAAAATTCCATAAGCACTTATACATGGAATAATTACCCTATATGTATTGGGAAATAATAAACAAAATAATAATAGATTTAATTTAACTCTCAAAATTTATGTATCACAAACACATTAGATAGGAAATAATTTTCACCGATAAATTTTAAGATAGGATGCTAGAATCTCAATTTTAATGTCAAAGATTAAATCTCAATAGAAAGAAATTCTTTATTATAATTTCATCAAACAAAGTTTATATCGCACATTTCAGGCAAATACATAGTTTCATTTATTTAAAACAAGATTGTCTTTGCAAAAGATATGGTGTGATGTTCGGGGACTCATCCACCAAACCTGTCTTGTTCTGCTAGTTGGTGTGCAGCTTCATTTCTCGTACAAGTATGGGGGGCACTGAAGTTTTCATTGCAAACAAATGAAGGTAAAAAGACTCAGAAAGCATAATCTAACTTATTATCAAATCGAGTTTCTAGACACCGGAAGGATTAGGTGGTCTTAAACAAGGCAGGATGCAGCTACATTACAACGGTGATTTGGGGCTGAAAAACTTTCCCATCACTCTTGAATCTAATATCTTCAAGGCTTCCTTAGATGTAATGCAGCTAGGTCTCTTGTACTGGCTCAAAGAAGCTCCTCTGGACACATAGTAATCCATTAGTGCATCAAAAGTTCCCTGTTTTACAACCCTAATCTCCAAAGCAGCAATTATATTATTTTTCCTATAGATTTTATATGTATACTGCAATGACTCCTCCATTCTAGAGCAACATTCTACCATTATCTTTGGGTCTACCTCTTGGCAATGGTTACCTTCTTTTTCCTTGAGCTCCCAAAACATGACATAGTGGCCTGGTGCTGAGGAAGTATCGGCATAGCTAGTGTAATCTGTCAAGATGAATCCGAGTGGTTCGAGAAGAGCCTTTGCTTCTGTCACAGCCTTGAAGAGGTCTGCTTCGCTTGTTTTTTCCTGATCTACACTTATAGCAACATTTTTCCTCTCCACAAATTGGAACTGGGGTGCTTTATTGTGGAAGCCGGTAGCCGTAAGAACATCTCCTACTTTACATCGATATAATCCTGAAAGAAAGGAAGGAATATCATCAAACAACATTATCTAACAAGTTAATGTACTAGGAACTATGATGTATGTGTAATGCAAAATTAGAACATGGTATTCGAGTAAATGGTTCGGCTTACAATCTAAATTCGAAGGAGAAAATTTTTACCTGCGAAAGTTGTGACAAGTAATTCGTAACGATGGCCGGGCTTCACATGTACAAGATCAACAGGTTCAATATCTTCACCGCTGCTTCTCATTTCGATTGATTCAGCACAGTCATTCTTCATAGGAAGGAATTCAAAGTAAGCCAAGTTAGGGAGGATTGTGTAAGAGACATATGAAGGTTTGCATAGAGGTTCTAAATTAATCCCGATCGCAGTTTCCGAGCAAGCATATGCAGCTGAAATTAAAGGAAGCCCTCCGCAATAGAACTCGAGTTCTTCTGTGTATTGTCTCATAACACCAGTACATACGCAACCAACATACCTTGCTTTAGGCCATAGTTTTCTGACTATTCCATCCCATGATTTACAATTACATATGTTTTCTATCAAGTCGGCCAGTTGTGCATTAGGCTTCATGATCGATGATGCTGCATTTCTGCATCCCGAGTCTGTGATCCGATGGCTTATTCGACCTGCTTTTAGATCAGAGCACAGCTCTTGCCAGTGATTTTCTAAAAATTTGAGAGCTTTTAGCACCGTGGATGCAAACAATGATCCCAACATGACAACCTCGTCTCGTTGGATTAAACCAAAGAGTAGTTGACAGTACAAGCTCTGTTCGGGTTCTGGGCAGAAGATCATATCAACGTGGCTTGTGTAAAGCTTAGGCAAAATGGTCCTAAACCCACTGTCGTTGTATATGGTTGTTGTGACAGAAGCAGCCTTGAGGCCACTAGGAGTTTCAATCACTGGTCTGGCGAACATAAGTTCCATTCTTTTACCGGCTTGGTTTATGTCACCAAAGTGCCTTTAAAACCAAATGGACAAACCCAAGTAGTTAGTTTTAGGACTAAACTGCTCTTATAAAAGAAACAAAAACAAGAGGGACTTCTGCTATATTGTTCTAAAAAGATCTAATAGAGAAGCAAACACAAAATGATTCATGATCATTTTAACTTGATTTTCTATAATTAATGATTTTGTAACATTTAATTACTAAAAGTAGATAGGATAACAATAAAATATTTACATTTTTTGAATTAATGGTTCTAGTAGAAAAGAGAGTATTATTTCTCTTAAGTGATTCGAATTTGAGTGGCTATGTTCACAAAATGTGTTGATTTATTCATGACTAAAAAAAAAGCAAATACTTTGTGGACCAGTTCAAAAAATTTACTTCTTTTTGTAGTATTTAAATACTACTTGACAAAATATTTTAAAATTTGAATTATAGCTATTCCAAAAAAAATTGAATCTATAGACAAAGACATTTGAAAATTAAATATTAATATTTATCTAGTATATGATCACGGCATAAAATTAAAAATTATTTATATATGATTAATTAAAGAGTAAACTACAACAAATGCCACTAAACTATGACTCATGATTCGAAAATGTCACCGAATTTTAAAAACTTCAAATCTAACACCGAATTTAGTTGTTTACTCAAAAATGTCACTCCGTTGTTAATTCTTAACGTCTCCGTTAAAACCATGCACTTAAAGGGTTTGAACCATGACCTTAAAATACAAGAGTTAAGCCTAACCACTGAACTAAAATTAAAGTATATAATATTTTACCACGAAGATTATATATCTCAAATTATTTGAGATTAATTCAAATTATTTTATATATTTTTTATATATTATTAATAATATATAAAAACCCTAAACTATTACCCAACAAACCCCCAAACCTAGATCCTAGGGTTCAGGGGTTTTATATATTATTTTTATGAATATTTTAAATTTTTTTTTAAAAAATAATATATATAAAATATAAAAATAATATATTTTATTTAAATTATATAAACTTATCCAATTGTTCAACTAAATTATTTTATAAAAAATAATATTAATATATAAATAAAACATATTATTTTTATATATCATTTATAATATAAATATATTATTTAAAAAACAAAAAATATTCATAAAAATAATATATTTATATTATAAACAATATATAAAAAACATAAACCTTAATCCCCAAACCCTAAGGTTTAGGGTTTGAAGTTTGAGCTTTGTGTTTTAAAGTTTAGAGTTTTTTATATTATTTATAATATAAATATTATTTTATGAATATTTTTGGACTTTTAAAATAATATATTTATATTATAAATAATATATAAAAATATAAAAATAATATACTTTTATTTATATGTATTGATATATAAATATTATTTATAGTATTATTTATTTCATAAAATAATTTGAATTAATCTTGAATAGTTTAAGATATATAATATTCGTAGTAAAACATTATATAATTTCATGTTGTTTAGTGGTTAAGGCTTAACTCTTGTATTTGAAGATCTTGAGGATCTTGAGTTCTAACACCTCCAAGCGTATGGTTTTTAATATTTTTTTTTCCAGCAAAACAATGTCGTTTTGACCTAAATTAGGCTTCAAAACAGTTGAACGAAAACGACGCCGTTTTGACTTAACGGGACGTTAAGAGTTAACGGCGGAGTGGCATTTTCGAGTCAAAAACTAAAGTTCGATATTATATTTGAAGTTTTTTTAAAGTTTGGTGGTATTTTCGAGTCAGTAGCCATAGTTCAGTGGCATCTGGTGTAGTTCCCCTTAATTAAAATTAAGAATTTTGAATCCATCATAATTATGAAACATAAACCCAATATAAAAAATAAAAATATCAAATGCATAAACAGCGAAAACTTTTTGTTTTTACAAATGACCTAATTTTAGTAGTTAGAGATCCAATTTAGGTTTAAGATTTATGTTTAGGAGTTTGGAGTTTAGAGATTGCAGGGTTAAAAGGTCAGGGTTTAAGTTTTAGGGTAATATGTTAAGGATTTAAGTTCTAACTTATAAGCCCTAAATTCTAACCCTCAACCCTAAATTCAAATCACAATCCCTAAATTACAAGCACATAAACCTAAAACCTTATATTATGAACTCTAAATTAAATCTCTAACCTATAAAATTAAGGCGCTTGTGAGTTTTTACTGCCATTGCATGATATAATAACTCATATAAAAATAATTAAAATATAAAACCAAAAATAATATAAATAAACATATTTATCGACATGCTAAATTTCCTATAAATACAATATATATTAAATGAATAATTATTTCATGCACAAGGGTTAAAATAAAAGGTTTTCAAAAGCGTCTTAGTTTTAGGGCTTAGAGACTTTGTTTAGCGTTTAATGTTTAGGGGTTTAAGTGTAGGAGTTTTGGATATAGGGGTATGGTTAGAAATTTGGGTTTATGCTTAAAATTTAGGGTTTATAGGTTAAGATATAAACCTCTAACCGTATTACCCGAAAAACTAAACCCTAAATTCTAACACTCAATTTTAAATTCATACACTTAAACCCTAAAACTCTAAACTAGGTCCTTAAACCCTAAAATTAATAACACTTGTAAAAACTTTTCATTTTCACTGCCAATGCATAAAGTATTTTCCCACATTAAATAAGAAAAAAATTTACGACAGGCCTTCGCACACCGCTGAACACTACTAATGTAATACACCACTGACAATATTAAATTTTTTAATAAAGATTAAAAATCTTAGGGACTAAACTTATAATTAAAATTATTTCAAATAAACATTAAAAATTAAATTTAATAAACATTATATATTTTTATAGTATTTTTAATTAATATATTAAAATTAAATATCCTAACGTCTTTATTAGCAAAAGAAAAATAAAGCCTAATTTTTTGTAATTGGAGGAAAAACAAAACACAGCTATGGATTCTGTCTTTTGTCATTGTCAACCCAATTTTTTCAAACATCGCATTCAAACATGTAATGAAGACGGAACAAAAACCAATATTATTAGCATTTCTTTTCGTTCGAACACCCAAATATTAGTTTATCTAATATAATAATATCGTATTACATATGCAAACGCAAACCATTATTGTACAACTCTGTTTTGATCCACATACAACAATCTCAAAAATAGCAGAAAAGTTTTGAAACAAAACGAGTCTTGCTTCTTCAGTTTTTCTTTATTTTTTGTGTTCGATGTTTTCGAGGATTCTTCTTTTAGGTTTTATTTTTTTATTGTGATTGGATGGCTAAACTAACTTTTTCACCTAAAAATTTTTAAAAGTAATGAAAAACACTCAAAAGTTTGGTCTCCAAATCTTAGTTTGCCTACTATTTTAGCTCATCAAACCTTGATTTGCCTACAACTGAATTTTCCAACTTTCGCAAACTTTAATTTGTCCACAACAGCAAAAAAACGGAGTCTTAATAGTAAGTTCTCTGTTTCTCTTACAACAATGGGTTTTTATTATTTTTCTTGTTTCTTACTTCAATTTTTTGTAAAGTTTCTGAGTTTGAATTTGAGCTTGTTTTTAACTATGTAAATGGAAGATGAAGAAGAAGACTCGGCAAACACACTTTCTTTAGATTCATAAATACTTTTTTTTTTATCAAAATTAAAGCTAGCAGAAAATAGTTAAATACGACAATGACAGAAAGGAAATAAGGGGTTGTGTTTAAGGTTTTTGTTATTAAAGAAATTTTGGGATATTTAAATCTAATATATCAATTAAAAATACTATAGAGAAATATAAAAAAATTATTAAATCTAATTTTTAATTTTCTTTTGAAATAATTTTAAATATAAATCTAGTCCTTAAAATTTTTAATCGTTATTAAAAAATTTAATGGTGTTCAGCAATGTATTGCGTTAGTAGTATTCAGCGGTGTGTGAGGCTATTGGTAGACTCGTCCTTAAATAGGACTATAATTGTTTGCAAACATAAATTTTATTAACAGACCAAAATTAGCTAAATATATGCTTATTTAATTGGAAATGATTCAAAAAGTTATGCCATATTTTTATAAAAAGTATATATGCCATATTTTAGATATTTTAGGTTTGTGTTAAATATCGAAATTTATCTAAAATTTATCTATGAGTATTTATACTTTTTACGAAATTATTAATTTAAAATATTATTAAAAAGTGTAACACTTCGATCGTGAAATTATATTTTAGATATTTTAAGTTTGAGTAACATTTCAAGTTTGATGTTTCATAACATTTCGATTGGTTAGATTTCCCTCTTTCTCTACTGAGGTTTCCTCTGAAGATTCCCTAAAAGCTTATTTAATGGGAACATAACTCTATAAAAGCGGGAATCAATGTCACTCTCAACGATGAAGAAAAGCGCATGACTGACTCATAACAGATGGTCTAATATCCCTATAATCAAACGTTCCAATTTCGTCTCACATTCCTCTGCTAATTAACATTTTTCCAAAACCTAAATTAATAAAAATTGAGGTTATTATGTGGTAAAATCATGATTTTTTATATGAATCTTTCAATAATTTTGAAATTGCATCGATACTAGTAAAGAATAGAAGAAATAATAAAAATTGTGGGGTATAAATTTAAATATTTTTAACATTTATTTATAAGTCTTATATTAATTATTTATTTGTTCATTAATGAATGAGATGATTTGTTGTGATTTAATGATTATGTACAAAGAACAAAAATCTTTCCTTTTATTGTGTTCATATGTATATTTCAATAGTAAAAATTAAACTTTAGGCTTTAACTCAAAACTTTAAATTTTAATAATAAAGTATAATTTTAAATTTATTTTTTTAATATTAAGACAAACATATAGATACCTAGGGAGAATTGAATCATGAGGGGACGAGATATTTAGCTATGTAATGATCATGATCTTAAAAAGTAAGCAAACCAAAAAAATAAATAAAGGAGATATGATTAAATTTCACTAATTTTAAAATTAAAAGGTCTTAAAAACAATTAAACCATACAAATTTGGAGTCCATGCATAATTTAATAATTTTAAAACCAATAAAGTCCAAAAATAAATTATACTAGATGATTTTAGGAGAAACAACGACTAAACTGAAAAGATATCAAAATTATTAATGACCTAAAATATAATTAAACCATCAAAATTAGAGGGTAATTGCCGCTCCTACCCTCAACATAGTTCGGTCCCATGCAAAAAACTCGTGCATTAAATTTCACATTGGTAACTCTAATTTTAGACAAGACCCTGTAGTTTACTAGTTTTATAATTTAGTCCCTAAATTTGTATAAGTTATCAATTGGTCCCAAATTATAAATTGGGTAAACTTTATTGACTAAAAATGTTTATTGTATTGCATTATAATTATTGATTGTATAAATTATTAAAATCATCAATCCGATCATCGTATTGTTCGCCAATAACGTCTTTCGGCTCAGATTCTTACCAAACCGGTAAGGGGTGTTATAAATTGCCCCTCCCACCCTCAACATAGTTCAGTCCCATGCAAAAAAAGCACAGCCAATTGCCAAATCAGCTTTTGAATCAAAGATCCAGTGCTCTAACGAGAACAATCAATCACTTCAAGTCCCACATGGAAGGATCCAAAAGCTCAACCGGGCAAACACACAACTCATCAAAAACAGAGTAAAGCCAACCAAGCAAAGCACTAGCCTCGGATCAGAAAACTATCGAGAAAAAGTTTAAGTGGGTAGTTTTCGTTTTCTTTTCTTGGAATATATAGTCTCTTGGTTGTGTAATAGAATATCTAATCAAATTATAAACTGCAGCAAAAAAGGGATGGACTCCTTACTTCATCACCGTAGCCTGGCTCATGGTATGAAATAATTCTCCCTTCTTTCCAAATTCAGCAGTGACAGGCATCAGCTTTGGCTGCCCTCCCGAAGTCCCAGTGCTGCATATTATCAAACAGATGATAGAGTAATTAGGGGAAAGGAAGGGGAATTTAAACCAGATTGCCAAAGAGACAAAAGCAACAAGTTCATACCTTGCAAAGAACCCCGTAACGGGTTCAGCTAAAAGGATATCCGATCTCTCCCCGTTAGCAATCCGATCAATGTAAGGCTTGAGATCTTCATAAGTGACAACAGGAACATTTTTCTTGAAGAGTTGCTTGTGAGTTTGGCCTTGGAGGAATCGGCTTAAATACTCCGTTCCTGCATTTCTACTGAGTATTTCCCTCAATAACTCGTCTTGAATTTGCTCAGCATTTGTGGTCACTTCCTCAATCATCTTCAACCCGCGTTCATACGAATTTGTTTCCATCAAATCTATTACTGATTTCTGGACTGTTAAAAGGATAAGTGCTAGAAAATTAGGGTCTTGTTCTACCTGCTTTGAAAGATAAACACCTCCGCTGCTAAATATATAATTTTTTTTCTGCAGGATATGTAATAAGTATCATTTTGTTTAGTGCGTTTCTAAATCGGTTATTAAATTTTTAAAATTGATATTAAAATATTGGTTTTAGTGATCACTGTGTCTAGCACCTAATCATTACACCTAATCCGATATCACTAATAAAATATTTATTTACCTTTTTGATACCCATGTAAAATTATTTATCTATCTATCACCTTTACGGCTTTATAGAGAACTGGTTAGGCTGGTCTAGCAGGTTTTAATTTTTTATTGAAATCGCCAACTTGATCTATATAATTTCTCTAATATAATTTTGTATATTATTGAATTTTTTTTTGCATTTCATTAAACAAATCCCTACAATTATTTAAACCAAAATGAACCGTTATAAATCTATTCAACACATTAAATATTTATTCTTTTATTTCTTCTTTGTAACCTAAATAGTTTATTTATTTATTTATCAATAAAGTATGATTTTTATTCAAGCACAAAAAAAATCATAGGCAATGCCTCATTAAAAAAAACTTAATCTTAAAATAAGTATAAGAGTTCACGTGATAATATATAACGAGGCTAAGAGACGAAAACCTACACCAAAATAAGTTGGTACACAAACAAAACCCTCAACTTCACTAGAACCAAATACACTCAGCAACAGTGAAGGTGCAACGCTACCCCTGAATTCACAAAACTTCGTTCGACATCACCACTCATAGATTAATCAGACTACACATCAAATTTGCCACAACCCCCTCGCCCATCACCATCGCTAAACAATTAGACAGTCGAAACTCTCCACCACAATACAAATTCAACTACATCCAAAACGAACAACAAAGCAACTACCAACCCACTATCGAAGAAAACCATTACCACACCACCACCAACATAACTCCCCTACACCCCACCAACAATAGTTTATTTTTTTCTTATTTATTGAAGTTTCAAGGTTTTTTATTTGTTTTCTCTAAAAATTTATTTTTCAAAAAATATAAATAAATGAAACTCGTCATGCAGCTGGAAGAGTTCCAATTAAATAATTAATTTAATTCTGGCATAATTAAATAATAATAAACATAAAAATTTTAATGAACTTGCCAAATCAGTTTCGTGAGTTCCAAATATTATATCCAATCAAGTATCGGCCTAATTAAATGATAATAAACCAAAAAGATATTATTTCTAAAATTCGCCAAACCAACCTTGGCGAGTTCAATGTTAGGGTGCTAGATTGATAAATAATTTTGCATAAATTTCAGAATAGTAAATAATGAGTAGTTTTAATGAAAAATAGTGGTATTCTCAATAAAAAATTTAAGTTTGAATAACTTTGTCCGTACGTAGGACTAATATGAAACATATTAAGAATACTACTACGGGACATATACTACCGTGGAACATATTAAGAATACTGAAAAATTGATAAAAAAATGTCAGGACTATTTTTTTTGTAATTGTTATGTTAGTGTGTGATCAAAATTTTTAAATAAAAATAATACAAAACTTAATTTTATAAAAACAAAGTATATAAATTAAATTTTAAATTAAAAAATAGTATAGAAACATTTGAGATATTTGAACCTTAATTAAAACATAATCAACGTGATAAATGAAGTTCTATTATATTTTTACAACCATCGAAATGGCTTTGATTATTATTTGTAGGGCCGTCGTTAATAGTGTTTGGCTGTTGGAATTTCTTTTTTGTTTGGCAGTTAGAATTTCTTCATATTTCACATGTGATGTACAATATATTAAGTAGAATTGATAAATTTAACTCAAACTTAAAAATTAATCAGTCAATAATTAAATTTTTTTGAGTCATTTAAATTTCTATTTTATAACTCACTTTATTTAAATTTTTTTGAGTTGAGTTGAATTTATAAAATTACAAGTCGAGTCAAAACGAATTATTTTTTACGTCGAGTCGAATAATTTATTTTTTAAGTCGAATCTCATCAAGTTTTCCCACTACTACATTAGCGTATCAAATAAGATATATTTTAAGCTTTATTTTAAATTTAATCGTATTTTATAAACGCTACTAAATAATTCACAATATTTTAAAGAAACGTGGGGTGACTTTTGGAAAAATTTGACCAACCCATTTGGTTTTGCTTTTCCAGAAATGTTTATGAATTAAGATATCTTTACTTTTTAATACTACATATCAAAATCAGTCACGATATTAAAATAAACATTTAACAACGTGAAATGCGATCCAAAAAAATCATTTTTTTTCTCTTCTGTTTTTAGCCTTAGAGAACTAGAATACTTTATTTATCATCAGATAAAAATAAATTTTAATTAAAAGAATATTTTTAATACTTACAATATTTGAATAGGGATAGGATAAAAACTAAAAGTTTTATACTGATTGAGTGCAAATTTATTGTTGAGATTATTCTTTTTTCTTTTTTACTTAAAAATCTGTTATTTTCAACTTTTAATCTTGGTTATTAGGTTATCAATTTACACACATTTAATAGTCCAAAATTAATGTAAAACTAAAAAGTTTTACACTATGCAATTGGATCATATCTCATCTGAATATATATATGAGAAAGATTCATTTACATATTGTAAAAACTAAAAAAATTAACAATGATTTTGGATTACTAGACGTGTGTAAAATTTTTGTTGAGATTATTCACTTTCTTTCCCCTTAAAAATATCATCATTTTCAACCTTTATTCTTAGTCATCAATATACACTTGTCTAATGATTCAAAATCAATTTAAAACTAAATTTTTTACATTATATAACTGGATCATATATGAATTAGTATCTACTTACACAGGGTCGTTCCTGAGATTTTAGTGGCCTTAGGGCGAATTTAAAATTTGGGCCCTAAATTAGGGATTTAAATTGTGGCTGCGATTGTATATTCGGTCATGTTGCGTTTATTACGGTTGCAGACATAACGAATGTTATTTCTATCACTGCGGGTATCGCAATTATGAAATTTTTTAATAACATATACTATTGTGGACATAACAGTTGCAGGTATTGTGGTTTTGGATGGTGTCTCTACTGCTATATAACGATCTTTGTTGCGGTTACATACCCCTATTTAAATACATATCTATAAAATCAAGTATTGAAAACAAATTAATTTTAAAAGTACGTCTATAATAACAAGTATTGAAAAAAATAAATTTTAAGAGTATGTTCATAATAATAAATAGTGGGAAAAAATAGGTCCCCAATAACAAGTATTAAAAAATTTAATTTTAATATTTGTTATTACGAACATACTCTTAAAAATTAAATTATTTTAATATTTATTATTAGGGGTCCGATTTCCTCCAATATTTATTAATATGAGCATCCTATTGCCCTGGCCCTGGGACGGCCCTGTATTTACATAATGTAAAACTCATTTAGTTTTACACATTTTTAGATTGTTAGATGAGACTAAATGGATAATTGATATTATTTTCTTGTCTTGTTTTTCTTACAAATCTTCTTATTTCGTATTGTTAATCTCAGTCATTCATTTAGCCTCATTCAACAGTTTCAAAAAATGTGTAAAATTTAAAACTTTTACATAATGTAATATATATGAGTTATAATCCAATTATAATATAACATCCCTTACTCTTCTCGAAAGTCCGGTTAGACAAGTGATGTCACATCCCGATATCGGAAGTCTAGATGCAACCAAATTTGAATGTGAATTTCAAGGAAATGAGCTTATAATGTAAGATGGCCATTTTGTATATAAAACACTTGTTGAGGATCATAAGAGTAATTAACTTTTAAAACATAACAATTTAAACACTACATGTGATGAATATCGAACCTTGGTCTTGAGTGTTGATAATACCCAACCTTGAGTTTCGAAACCCAACAAATATAAAAAAACAAAATCTTGTAAGTTCGATTTAAAGGGTTTCAAAACCCGACTCATGGTTTCGATACACTTTTTATAAGTCTCAAACTATTTCGAAATGACTTAGTGTGACACACTAGACACGATCTAGAAGTTATGATCGAATTTGATATGTCACCGAACAAAATAATAAATTAAATTTAAGAAAATAAGAATTTAAATAGTCTAGATTACATTAAAATAAAAATCAGTTCAAAGCCACATTTTAGAAAATAATAATCTACAGGAAAGAGTATTACTTGGAAAATGGTAATTGCTCAAAAATTGACTCTCCGAGTGATGTTGAATACGAACTTCATTATACATTGATATGAAAAATAAGGGAAAACAAAACAAAGAATAAGCCATAGAGCTCAAGGTAACCAACATACAGGTACAAATTTTAATCAGAGACCAGTCAAATCAGGAAAAATGCAGGCTTTAACAAGAATGGTATGATAGAATGCAAACACATATGACAGAATAAAGATTCGGGCTAGTAAACCTCTAACTACCCATTCATCCGTTAATTTCCACAAGCAGAGTTCTCAAAACTTAGTATCACCTTATTTCTCTAGCAGTCGGTAATAAATGGTAACAATCTTTAACAGATTGCAAAATGGTAAATGCGATGGAGTGCAAACTATAAATGTGATAGGGCACAACCGGTAAATACGACGAAGAAAAAAATGGTAAATACGACAAAGCGTAAATGATAAAAACAACAGAGCACAAACTGTAAATGTGACGAAACACAAACGATAAATACAACGAAGTGCAAGATAAATGTGACAAAGCGCAAATGATAAATGCCTCAGAGCACAAATGGTAATACTTCCTCTTTAAAAACCAAATTCTCATGTAGTGTGCAATATGATGTACATGCTGATTCAGAACAAAAATGTCAAACTTTACGATACATGGTGTCGAATCCGTCAAACTTTACGAAGTGCAAATGGTAAATGTGATGGAGTTTAAATTGTTGGATTAAAATCTGCAATTGTGGGTACATATGTATAATGTATGACACTATTATAAAATATGTCATAAAATTAAGTAATCAATTATGTTATGAGTGTCATGGGTATTAAAATGTCATGAAAATAAAAGTGTAGATACCATAAGATGTATTTATATTTCGATGAGGGGCAAAATTATAAATACCTGATAACTATTTATTAAATTAGTTATATAAATAGGTAGTAATCCTCAAAAAATAAATTAATTTATTTTTCTCTTCTTTACGTCAAAAGATAACTTATCTTTTTAAAAGATCAATACTAAAGATTTGAAATTTTAAATTATCGATTAATCGAAACCCATGTTATATGCGATAACCCTACTTTTTTGAACTGTCGATTGTTTATATATATATATATATATATATTAATTTTCCCTTTTTATATGCGATAACTTTTACGTTGTTTAGCAAACGGCAAATTGATGATGTGTTTTCAATTTGAAAGATTCTAATGTTTGGCATCTGTTTTATGTGTGATAACCTTAGTTGAATTTAGTTTATTTCATAGTTATGAATATGCGTGCTCTATATCAAGATTTTTAAGAATTCATTAGTTATGGTAAAAAAATTCTTAAATATAAATTTACCTTTAAATTTTAATATTACTTTTATTTTTTATTACTCGCATATAGTAACTCAAGCTAGAAAATATATATTTGATTTAAAATATATATTTGATAAATCAAATATATATTTGATTCGGTTTGATCAAAATTTTTGTTTTGATCTTTAGTAATCAAGAAAGAAAAATAAATTCTGACTTAGGTTTTGTTATGGTAAATTTACTGACTTATAAACTTTATAATCATGTTAACTCTCAAAGCTTTATATTCAGTTTATGTCTAATAAATTATGATTCAATTTTGTTGAATCGTGTTTAGTTTTGTAAAAACATTTTGCTTAAATTTGTTAGACATTATGCTTAATTATGTCGTTAATGTTATCTATGAAATATACATATTTGCATTTGGTATTGATGTATATTCTTTTCGGTTTGATTAAAATTTCAATTTTGATCGTTGGTTATTATGAATATATTAAAATTTCATGTGATGGCTATATAAATATATCATTTATATGCTTTGATTGACTTTTGGGCTAAGGTATTGATTATTTTAAATTCAATTTTTTGGTGATTTGTGATGTCAATGATTGAATGCATTAAGTTTTATGATTTATAAATCTTGCCTTTAAGTTTATAATAAAAAATGGTAAATACATATTTAAGGAATTTTTGAGAAACAATCAAAGATTTCGATTTTTCGATTTTTTATAGCCTCATTTAGACAACATTGTTTTGGGTTATTTTGGAAACTTAAGTGTTATTAAAAATTTCAATTTTGACTATTACAAAATTTTAAATTTGAATATTGGTATGTTTATATTATATATTTTGAGTAGATTAATTGAAGCATTAAGTCATCATAGTGACCTCTATTGTGGAAATTATTTTATTTTAAATATATAGTAGGTTTTGTGCATGCAATTCAGGTTATGCTAGTATTAGTCGACCCAAAGGAAGATTAATAGTCGACATTGTTACATATGCAATTGTGGTAATAAACATGTGATAGTTATTCAGTTTTATATGTGAGCAATAAAACGGACTAGAGGAAGATTTCTTCTTGATATGTTCTTTTTATCAATGTTTGAATACTGTACCAAGATCATGGACGAATGTAGTATAGAAATTAGGGGTGCAATTGACCCCACTTTATTTGTTGGGGTATGAGGTTTTCAAGAAGGTAATATAAAATTTTTCATAGTAAATATTAGATTTGACCCTACTTAATTTGTTGGGGGTATGAGGTCAACAATACTTATTGTAGTGATATGAGAAAACTTTATACCTCATATTTCACTTCTGACCCCACTAAATGGAAATCCTGGCTCCGTCACTGACCATATCACTAGCAAGTTAATGTTTTGTCCAAAGATAAAATATTAATAGAGTGTCTGGTATCTTGATATGAGGTTTACCTTTATTTAAATTTATTATTATTTTGGTTATCTTTTAATTTAATTGATAGATAAAATTAAGGAAAATATTTTGAAACAAATAAATTCATATTTTGGCTTCGGATGTCTAATATTTTAATGGATTAGTTGAAACATAATGTCACCAAAGTGATTGCTTTTGTGTAGATTAATTTATTTAAAATATCAAGATGGTTATGGGTTTTTGTAATTCATGCGTTTGTTAATTGGCCCAAAGGAAAGTTAATATTTGACAGAATTACAACGACAACTGTGGTGATAAATGTGTGACAATTGTAAGGTATTTTATGTGAGCAATACATTAGTCCAATGATTAATCTATTGTTTGACATAGTTTATTGTCAATGTTTGATTGATACAATAAGAGTACCGCTTACATTTAATATTACTGTCCAAAGACTTGATATTAATGTTGTGCTTGGTATCTAGAGGGAAACTAGAGATTATTTTGTATTTATTTGTTTACTTATGAATATTTATGTGATATCGTTTTTATTTATTTATTTATTTTTGTCTTATATTTATGTAATTTATCTTTTTTTTCATAATATCTGTTAATATACATTCTATACTCATGTTTAGTGAAACTAATTTCAAGGAATTGAAAAGACACTTACATATTGTATTTGATAGTTGTATGAACATAGACTTTGCACTAAGAAAAGAATAACTTGCACCTTTCACTGCGGTAAGCACCCATAAAAAGGTATTTTAAGAGGTGAGATCGTTCAAATCGTATGAGTCTAATGACCGTAAAGAACAACATTCTAGATGTCTTTAGGAGTACAAATAAAAAAAAAGATTACTCATACTAAAGGTTTCCTTGACTAAATTAAGAAATTTTTTATCCAAAACATTAAGGTTAAGATGACAACACTTATGCCTTCTTCGATGTCTATCAAGTATAAGGGTCAAGAAAATGTGAGCGAGTACACTATGAAAATGTTAAATATTACTTAAAAACTTAAGGAACATAAGATCGAGCTTTCTAATAATTTTTTGTTCTTATGGTTTTGGTACCGCTTCCTATACAGTTTAATCAATTCAAGTTACAATTGTCAAAAGGAGAAATAGACTCTAACTGGAATCATTTCTCATTGTGCTAAAGAGGAAGAAAAGTTGAAGCATTATAAGTGTAAAAGTACTAATTTGGTTAGTGCTCATTTAGTTAGTGTCTCTAAGAATAAGGGCAATACAAGAAAGTATTAAAATAAAGTTGTTAAGGGTCCAACTCAAAAGAAATAACAATAAGTTACAAATGGTTGATTTCTTTTGTAACAAGTTAGGACACATGTGAAGCAATTAAACTTCAAAAGTGTGCAACTACTTCTGTTATTTTGAGTGATCCATGGATTGTAAATTTTATGATCTCGCAATTAGGACTATTTTAAGGAGAGATTTTTAATATTTTTAGGATGTTGAGTTTGGAGGGAGAAATAAGGTTAGATACATTGTTATTGAGGAGGAATTAGATTATAATTCAACTCCTACTATTACTTTTGATGATGTTTAGGTTTTCACACCTATCATTAATCAAGAAGTGAATCAAGTACCTCAACAAAAAATGTTGAAAAACTCTCATTCAAGATAAGGTAATTGTTACAGAAGACAAATTCAACAACCTAAAAAATATTTTTGAAAAGGTCCACAAAAGGAAGGAGAAATAATGTTCAAAATTATTATATTGTATTTCTTTAAAAAAAAATAAGGATAGCAATGACTCAGTCATTTTCTTATTAGTCCACACAAATAGTATAATTACATGCAAGACAATAAAGTTTAGGAACTTATATCATTACCTTAAGGTGCAAACCAATTGGTTGTAAATAGATATTTAAAACCAAATGGATGGAAATGGTAATGTGGATAAGTATAAGGCACGTCTTGTATCGAAAGGATATAATCTAAAAGAAGATATTAATTTTGTAGAGACTTTATCTTAAGTTTCATTGAAAGACTCGTTCAAGATAATTATTACACTTGTTGCTCATTTTAGTCTTTATCTACATTATATAGATGTTAAGCTTGTTTTTCAATGGCGACATTGAAAAAAACTATTTATATGGTACAATCATAGAGTTGTGTCTTATAATACAATATCAATGATATGCAAATTAAGGAAATCCATCTACGAGCTTAAGTAGAACTCTCATTAATGATATTACAAATTTTATAATGATTATCTTATTTGGTTTTGAGATAAATTTGGTTGACAATTGTATATACTATAAGTTCAGTGGGAGTAAACCAAGTGATACTTATATTGCTAAAGAAAAAAATTAGTTTCACTTAATGCCCTAAAAGTAACCTTGAAATTATAAAAAAATATAGACAAAAGACAAAAGGTTCCATATGCATAAGCTATTGAGAATCTAATTTACGCTCAAGTATGTATGCGTTCGAATATTGCATATATTGTTGGAATGTTAGATATTTAAGTAATTCTAGTATGTGCCACTGGATAACAGCTAATAGGGTTATGAGATATCTTTAGAGAACAAAAATTACATGCCCACAGATTGCGTTCTGGTAAGTTAGAGTCATCAGGTTTATAGACTTTGATTCTAATAGAATATTGATGCAAAAAAATTTGTCACATGAGTTGCTAATTATAGATTGAATAGAAAGACCACTTCAGTTATTTTTTGATAATAAATATACATTAATATATTCTATAAATAATAGGAATATCACATAAATATTACGTTTCTAGTCATTAAAGAAAATTCAGAGTGGTTGTGTGTTTATAGAGCATGTTGGTACAAACTCTATAATTGTGCGCATATTAAGAAACTATCACCCTAGGTCTTTAATGAGAACACTACTCATGTGAGTGTAATGTTATTTAAGGATATTTAGTTTTAGTGGGAGTTTGTAATTTTTGAAAAAATGCTCATTCGTTTTAGACACAATTTCTGTTACTTCAGTTTAAGGATATTTTAAGATTATTTTCTGCAGAAATAAATTTCTGAATTCAATAGAGTTTGATCTCACTAAGGTTTAGGAGGACCAGTTGGAAACAGACATGTTCGGTTTACACTTCATGTAATTTTCCATGATACGCATCCATATTTATGTCATTTGACTATATTAGTATATGAGACCATTGAAGGGTCCAATCATGATTGATATGACAAAGGCTGCTTTGATCCTATATGGATATAGTTGATGGACGAGATTGTATAGAATACCTATTATATAATAGAAAATTTTTGAGCTCATAAGGTTGTACATGTATCAGGAAACATATGTTGCCCAAGTGGGTGATTGTCGGATTAAAATCCGCAATTGTTGGCACATATGTATAATGTATGATGCTATTATAAAGTATGACACAAAATTAAGTGACCAATTATGTTAAGCGTGTCATGAGTATTAAAATGTCATGGAAATAAAAGTGCAGATACCATAAGATGTATTTATATTTCGATAAGGAGCAGAATTATAAATACCCGATAACTAATTATTAAATTAGTTATATAAAGAGGTAGTGGTCACCAAGAAATAGGTTAACTTGTTTTTCTCTCCTTCCCGTCAGAGAGTTTTACGTCAAGAGATGACCTATCCGCATTCAGTTTATTCGGTTTATTATTTTTGATGGTTTGACATGATAGATCCTGGTTATTGGGTAGTCACTGATTTTTTAACCCAAATTGAATATGGAGGAAAATATGGAAGGAATTAGTCCCAAAATCAGCTCCAAATCAGAATAAAAAAAGAGAGGAAGGATGCCAACTTGGTTATGGAAAAATCAAGGGAAAATCATTCCCAAATCATTCAAAATCGGTCAAAGAAGCAAAAGGGGAAGGAGAATCAGAATTTTTCAAGATTTGACAAGCAATTAACCATAAATTAGGGATTTTGATTTTTATTCTCTTTGTAAATTGGGTATGAATTTCTACTATATAAACACCCCTCCCATCCTTTGTAATACACACACTGACTTATACACACAACTCATTCTTTGATACACACCACAAGCATCCGAAAATTACATAGAAATTCTCAAGTTTGTATTGGCACTCTCAAGTTGAATACAAGAAGGAAAGCTTGGTTTTTAGGTATCTTGCTCTTGTTCTTTTGTTCTTTATTTATTTCTTTTATTTTGAATTTAACTATAATTGGAGCAATTCTAATCTTTTTTTTTAAGTTTTAAAGATCCTTGTTCTCCATTTTCAATTTTTACTTGAACACTTGATGAATTCTTTAAAATAGGGTGTTTGATCTTTGTTTTAAAATAAAAGTGGGTGAATGATATTTTTGGGCTTTATAACCCTTTTAAACAAAAGTGGGCCATTTAATTTTATTAAATCTCAACACCATTTTTATTCCATAAAGCTCTTTTTAAACGAACTTGGTGTATATTTTTAAAAATTTGCTTTTAATTGGGTTACTAACATCTTTTTTTGAGCCACCTATTTTTTACATTCTTTAAAATTAAAGTTTTAATTAACGTTTTTATAAAAATGGCCCGATACTGTGTGTGTTGACTCAACTTCGAGAAGGATACACATAATTTAACATTTTATTAAATTCCTTCCTATTTCTCTATATTTTATTTAATTTTGTAAGTTGAATTGATGTTATCTTTATATCGTTAATTTAAGATATTTAATTGTTTGTTTTTTAATTAAAGTATTAGTTTAGGTAAAATTCTATGTTTAGGTTCTCTAGTGTTACAGCCTTAGTTAATTTAGAGCCTTTGAAGTTGAAATAAAAATTCTCTTCACACCAGAAATCATAAAACACGTTTAATTATATTTTAACTCTAATAGGTAAAATTCACTTAGACAATTCTTAGGGTTAACAACCATTTTAGAATAATAAAAGTTTCAACACCCTAATTCTCTTTGATTGTTTGATTAAAAAGTAAAACATAATTAATGCGGTGTCCTACCAAAAGGAGATAACGGGTTAGCGCCAAAAGTGTTGGCGGTGATTAGAGTTTACTCTCCGGATAGTCGGGCCGTTAAAATGGAATCATATTCATAAATGGACAATAATTTAAATTTTACACGAACTTGCAAATTCCAACATTAAAACTTTTTGTAATCGGCTAGGTACCAATTTTTTGGCGTTGTGGGGGTGTTAACCCTTCCTCACGCGTAACCGACTCCCGAACCGTTTTTGTGTTTTTCGCATACCAAAAATATTATTTTAATAAAATAAAATGATTTTATTAAAATGACATATTTTTAGGTGATCCAATCACACCTTATATAAAGATTGGTGGTGACTCCGTTGTTTTTGGCTTTTTATTAAAAGAACAGTTGTGACCCTTAAAAAGGTTGCGACAGCTTGGCGACTCCGTTGGGGACAAGTTTTGTTTTTTTAAAACAAAAAAGAGAGTCAAACCACAAGTCGATTACACTTTTTTTAATGTCGGAATTTGCTAAGTTCATGTAAAATTTAATTTAATTGTCCATTTATGAATATGATTCTATTTTACGCATTTAAAATTTGGTAATAAGCTCTACACCCGAGCTTCTTCCCGTTCGATTAAGTGTGGGGAAAACGTTATTGCTCTCGTAGGAATACCGATTCTCCGTATGGGCATAGTAAGTACCTCCGAGGCTCATATGGCCTATGTTTTCGTGAGGATACTGGTCCTTCGTATGGACATGGAAAAATGGGTCCCCCTGAATTGAACTTTACTCATTTGAAACCTATAATAGGCGAGAATCAAGGGCCTTGCTACCCTTAGTAGGGGACAACGAGGACAATTCGGGAACCCATTTAGAGCTAAACCTTTGTAAGAATCGAAAAGCCTACCTTATTAGAGCCATGCAAAAAACCCTAGGTTTTGAAATTTGGTAGGAATAGTCTGTAGAGACATGTCCAAAAGTGTTGGAATGCGCTACCTAGTTACTATTCGTGTAACACTCCTTCCCCGTATCAGTACACCGGGTACGAGTCGAAAATGTTACGGCTTCTTAATAAAAAATCAGGTCAATTTAAAATTTTTAGAAAACTTCTCAATGGTCACCCATCCTCAAATTTCTCTAACCCAAGCACGCTTAACTTTATTTAAAACCGATATAAATTATTTATTCGAGTTCCGATCATAAATTAATTATCTTATCATGCAACATATCACCTAAGGTTATTCTTAACCTTGAATCTTTCCAGAAACGTCAATTATCTTGAAACCATAACGAACTTTAAAGGCCAGTCACAACTCAAATCGGTTTAGCAAGTACACATGCCACTATAATAATCAAACCTCAATTAGGATGTCATTACTGTGATTACCTGTTGGGCTTTCCAATATCGATGCAATGCTTTTCTCACTCTCATCTTGATTTACCTACGCGTGTAAAATCAAACACACGCTAAGTACGAACTTAGTGAGGCAATAAAGTAAGTTAACCATTATAATTTAAGCTTTATTCAACTTCATGGCTACATTTATGTATAGCATGTTATATGCCAATGTATCTACTTTCACATTGCATTAGTAATTAATTACTATATGCCAATTTCATAAGATTTTCATGCTTGTCCATTTGTCATAATATGCCTTATATGCATAAATGCATCATGATCACTAGATAAGTATACCATCATATTAATCATATATCAACATAATATAAACCAGATATAAATTTCTTACCGATATACTTGCCATTTGCCCCGAGTGTTCATATACTCCCTAACCTGTTTACTCATTTATTATCCATTAATTTATAGCCCAAATTAAACCATGAGGACCTTGGGTACGCTAGTTAAATATGTACCGAAGTGCTAATGCACATAAGGTCGTGCCCACCATCTGCACACTTATAAGGCTGTGCTAACCACCCGATTTCCTCACGTTTATAAGGCCGTGCTAACCATGCACTAAGTTCCTTTATATACACTATAGTGCTATCCCAGATACCTGAATATGCAACGTGCTGCTGGACTCTATGGCATGCCAACTATACCCTGTCCCTCAATGACTTATTTGAGCATAATTCCCATATTTATTCCATCCATGGCAATGTATATCAATATAATTGAACATTGAGCAATTCATACCCGAAATAACATTCATGATATAACATCATATATATAACTAGTGATCCATGCATCTATACTCAACCTTTTGACATATTTAAAATATGTCAAATATATGATCAATGACATAAATATCATGCCAATATAGAATCTCGGTAGACTTACCGCAAGTCTTACCATTGATGTATAAAACATCCATGTATTATGTTATATATGCATTGCACTCACCTAGGCCATTTATTAACATGCGTCACTAAATTCTACTCGATCCTTTCCTTTTATAGAATCTCGAACCGTCTTTGATTTGGACTTGACTTCATTAATCACATGAATAAGATAAAATATTTGTCAGATTCAAATTTAACAATACCTTAAACATGCTGTCTAATATAATCATTCGAATATAAAATTTTCAAATATTTTACCTTTCTTACTTGTACTGTTCAGAAACTCATTATGGACCTATTCCAATTTGAACTTCCATTAACTCTTCCGAGCTTGCTAACTAACATTTAAATACAAAATGTTTCAAATTTCATTTTCTGACAGCTTGTGCTACCTTCAAAGATTTACTTATACATAGTAGAATACACACCGGATCTTAATTTTCTTAATACTGGAGAAACTAGATTCGATAACGGTTCTAACGGTATAAGTCACATAAATTAATAAAATCTACAAAATTATGAAAATTCTTCAAACTCCCGTCATAGTGCTATTTTGACAGAAACTGCTCTGTAAATTTTCTAACATTCATTCGATTAAAAATTCATATATTTTAACTCAAATCTCTAAATCAATTTCCGTTTGTTGGGGACGAAACTAGACGAACAAATCTTTACAATGGTATAAAATTCATCACCTAACCATTTTTTTAGAATTTATGATGAATTTTCGAAGTCACTGCCAAAATTCAATCTTCTACATAGCTTTCCGTAATAAACTTCTAATTTATATTAACTTCTTCTTAATTTTTATACTTGTCAATTTTGTCCCATCACTTGCTTCAAACCATCAATTTATCATCTTCTTTATCAAATAATTATTCAAAATAATTCCCTCTAATTTTCTTTCTTTGCCAAAATAGTCACTAAAATGTAAAGGTAAGGATTCAAACTTCTTAACTTTGCAATTTAGTCCTCAAATCAGCATTACTACCTTAATTCTATTATTTTAACTAAAAAAATCAGATTTACTCCCCATCCAAGAATTCATTTCCTATTTGGTCACTTGATTTTGACAAATTGTCAAAATGGTCACTAATTCGATTTAACATCAGTTTAGCATTATAACATCAATTTCACATCTCCAACATCATTAATTACATAAATACATTCCAATTTCATAAAATTCAGATTTGGTCCCTTAACTTTGAAGCTTGCCGAATTGGTCCCTATATATTTAACTTAGGGTTTTGCTTCCAATCAACAAATCAAGCTTACTAGATCAGTAATCCAACATCACAAACCCTAAGTTGGACTTAAATCCATAAACCCTAATCCTTTCCATACAAACCAAAATATGTAGGGTTTAAATCCTAACTCAATAACATGATTTTAACATCATATAAGCTTGATTCCAACTTAAATTCAACCATGGAATCATAAAATTTCAAAAGCCCCAATTTTGTTCATAAACCCTAATTTCCTTCTCATGAAAATTTTTCATCAATCAAGCATGTATTCCATGAATTAATTACAACAAAATATAGAGCTTGAAGAGTAGTACAACTTTTCAGTTCGAAAGATTACCTGAAAATCGAGTTTCAGGGCTTGGATCGAGCTTGGAAAATTTTCTCCCTTTTTCCCCATATTTTCGAAAATTTGAAAGATGAATAAGGCTTCATCTTTTGGCCTTTAATTTTAAATTCCTCCAATTATGCCACATGTATCATATAAATAAATTTTAAATTCATTCAAATAGGGAAATTACAAAATTTCCCTTTTATCCAACGATTAAGATTGATTTATCATCAATCAAGGGCCAAGATTAAATCCACGTGTATTTTATCTTCCAAAATCATCCTCAACATTTCAAAAATATTTCAAAATTGCCATCCTAGCCAAATGACCAATTTGCCCTCCAACAAGTCTTTATTAACTAGTTTGTTTCAAAATTGCCATTCCATTAAAATCTAACTAACTTAGTTCATTCTCAACCGGCCGCTATTCCATAAATATCATTTCATGATTTTTCATGGCTTATGGAACAGTCTCTGAAATTTCAATTAAATCTGATTTCCCGATATTCACTAAATACTTCTACTATGATTTTTACTTTTACCGAGCTATCGGATCTATTCCAAAAATCCTATATTTCCATATTCGGAAAATAAATAATATTATCTCATAAAAGCTTCATTTCTTATGGACTTAGACTGAATTTTCCTAACTCAGTCTATTATTCTGATAGTTATCGAAAATTCTCCAAATAGTGAAAAAACCATTTTTCCCTCAAATCCAATGAAGCCATAATGTACCACATGTCATCATCCTTCATCCAATTGCCTAGATTTAATCTTGAGTTAGTAGTTACCAACTTTGCCCTTATAATTTTCCAAAATTATAATCTTGCCATTTTCATCCAACGACTCATATTTAACATGGAAAATTAACTTGAATCCAATGGTTCATATTCTTCCAACACAAATAAAATATCTTAGACATTTAAAATGACATAATTGACCTTACCTTATCATCTTTCAAAATATCCTAGATATTTGATTATATCCGATTATCCAAATATTATTCCGAACTTTATCGTTTTATAGCTAATAATACAAACTCCGTACGAAAAATCCGGGTAACACGAAAACGTCATTCTTGGGGGTAAACTATTCATTTACGGGGTTAAATACACAAATTTTAAAAATTACACTTTGGTCCCTAAACTTTTCCAAAGTTTACACTTTGGCCACAAAACTTTCAAAATTTTCATTAGTCACTAGCTAAAAATTAGGATATTATAATTCTCTCCCCTTAAGAAAATTCTTCCTCGAATTTTTATTACGTACCTGATTCAAAAAGGTGAGGAAACTACTTTCATATCTTTTTCTCTTTCCCAAGTCGCTTTTTCGACTTCTAAATTTTGCTATAAAACTTTAACAAACGATATTATCTTGTTCCTTAGTTCTTTGACTCCATGTGCCTTAATCTTTACCGATTCTTCTTCGTAATTTAAATCCGGTTAAATCTCTATTTCTTTGGGTTATTAGTATTTAAGGATCCGATCCATACTTTTTGAGCATCGATACATGAAATATATTGTGAATCTTATCTATTTTCAGAGGTAAGGCTAGATAATAAGCCACTGAACCAACCCTTTTCATAATCTTACAAGGCCCAATAAATCTCAGACTCAGTTTCCCTTTTTGTCCAAACCATAACACCTCATTTCAAGGTGAAACTTTTACGAAATACTTTATCCTTAACTTCATATTAAATATCTTTTCTTTCAAGATCAGCATATAATATCCATCATTCTAAAGCAATTCTAAAATTGCTTCGAACCATTCTTACTTTATTCTCCATATTCTAAACTGAATCAAATCAGATTCAATCACCTCTTAGTTCTCTTTATAACTCATTATCATTGGGGATATAAATTACCTCTTGATAATATGAACATCTTATAGACTTAACATCGAAATCTTTAATTTTCCCTTTTCATCTTGCTGAATTCTTTCCAGGCATATCTTATCTTTCATTTGTAAATCTTTGACCCGATTTGTCAAAGTAGACTTAAGCTGAAGCTGTGTAATCAACATACTATTTTCCTCCAAAGATAATTGTGCATTTAATGCTTATAAGCCAAAGACTGACTTTTGGCTAAATACATCAACTACTACTTTAGCCTTATTACATCACTACATATCCCAACCTATTATGGGACGTATTATTGAATAAGGTAAAATCCTTACTAGATTCATAATGCACTAATACTAGTGCTACTATCAAATCTTCTTCTACTTGTAATAATATAATCGTAATTTAATCTTGGAGGAACATTACTGCTTCTTTAACTAACATCATTGAAGCTTCCTCAGGTGATATACTAGGTCATATAAAACCTCAATCTAATGACTCTTGTAACTAGGCTTTTAGCTTTCTCAATCTAGTAAGAGCCATTCTATAGGGTGCAATCGATATATGTCCAATATTGGATTAAATCCAATCCTAAGCTTAGCCTAATAGCTCATTTTTGGGCAACCCATTTAAAACTCTTATACAATATGAATACTCTCCTAGCTTACCCTTGATGCTCGGTATCCATAGCATAAGTTAAATAATTTTCACATTAATAACAAATTTTAATAAAACTCTGCATGCTCATGCATGCTAATTATCAAAACCCTCACATGATTAGTTTTGTGGTTTTCTTGAATCTCCAACATTAATTATAAATGTCAGAGAGTTCTTAATTTTCCTTGTCCTGATCTCTTAGCAGAACTATGTAATAAATTCAGCTTGATATCTTTTTCGGGAATCCTCACCACTTTTTAGAAGTGGTTATCTTGATTCACTATTCCTCTTTACGAGCTATGACCTTTATTTAGATATTTTCTCATTCTGAACCCTTTCCATTGCATTCAGCATAATTTACTGCTTCATAAAATTTTGAAATACATAAGGTAGTCAGTACTTCCTTATACCTGACCTCTAGCCCTCTATGAACTGTCATAACATGCTCTCCTTCTATCTGTAGGAAGTAGTTTAGAAGCAATTCAACTCGGTTTATTAAACTTGCACTCATACCCGTAAATAATCCAATCACCCTAATTAAGATGCAAGAAACTCCGTTGCATCTCTAAGATAAACTTTGTTACTGAACTCTCAAAGAAAGAACTTCTAGTTAATAGACTTTTGAGTATGTTCCGTAACATTATTTTATCAAATACGAGTCTAATCCTTTCAGATGAGATAATACCCTTTCTTTTTAGTCTCATTTGATCATCAATACAGAGTTATTTCAACATAACTTTTATATCATTAAACCATAAATTAACAATCATAGGATCTCTATTAGTATTTCTTTGAAAATCTTGTATGCTAGAACTCTCAATTCTTTTGCTATCGGTGCCTAAGTAGGCTGAGTTATGATCGCATCTAATGTCTGGAAGAAAAACTCTTAATCTAGAACATGCATATCATGTTACTCTGGTGCCTATGCACCATGCTAAGCTGAGGTTAGAATATTATCATTAACCTTATCACTCTCGTGAATCTCTTATTGATTTACTCGCCTAAACACCTGGCACAATTCTTTCACCCTCACACATTGGAATTTAACATTATTATTATAATGAAGTAAGCAATTTCATCATTTCAAACAAGTAAAATCATTAGTAATTCTTACATCCTAGTGGCATGTATACACTTTTGAACTTTACCAAACGTCGTTTAACTCCAGAACTGGCTAAACCTGTAGCTCTGATACCAATAAATGTAACACCCCTTTCCCGTATCAGTACACCAGGTACGAGTCAGAAATGTTACGATTTCTTTAATAAAAATCAGGGTAATTTAAAATTTTCAAAAAACTTCTCAATGGTCACCCATCCTCAAATTTCTCTAGCCCAAGCACGCTTAACTTTATTTAAAACTGACAAATTATTTGTTCGAGTTCAATCATAAATTAATTATCTTAGCATGCAACATATCACCTAAGGTTATTCTTAACCTTGAATCTTTTCAGAAACGTCAATTATCTTGAAACCATAACGAACTTTAAAGGCCAATCACAACTTAAATCAATTTAGCAAGTATACATGCCACTATAATAATCTAACCTCAATTAGGATGTCATTACTGTGATTACCTTTTGAGCTTTCCAATATCGATGCAATGCTTTTCTCACTCTCATCTTGATTTACCTACGTGTGTAAAATCAAACACACGCTAAGTACGAACTTAGTGAGGCAATAAAGGAAGTTAACCATAATAATTTAAAATTTATTCAACTTCATGACTACATTTATATATAGCATGTTATATGCTAATGTATTAACATTCACATTGCATTAGTAATTAATTACTATATGCCAATGTCATAAGATTTTCATGCTTGTCCATTTGTCATAATATGCCTTATATGCATAAATGCATCATAATCACTAGATAAGTATACCATCATATTAATTATATATCAATATAATATAAACCAAATATAAATTTCTTACCGATATACTTGCCATTTGCCCCGAGTGTTCATATACTCCTTAACCTGTTTGCCCCTTTATTATCCATTAATTTATAGCCCAAATTAAACATTAAGGACCCTGGGTACGCGAGTCAAATATGCACCGAAGTGCTAATGCACATAAGGTCGTGCCCACCATCCGCACACTTATAAGGCTGTGCTAACCTCCCGATTTTCGCACGTTTATAAGGCCGTACTAACCATACACTAAGTCTTACCAATATAATTGAGCATAATTCCCATATTTATTCCATCCATATATATATAACTAGTGATCCATGTATTTATGTTCAACCTTTGACATATTTAAAATATGTCAAATATATGATCAATGAAATAAATATCATGCCAATATAGAATCCCGATAGACTTATCGCAAGTCTTACCAATAATACAAACTTCGTATAAAAAATTTGCGTAACACGAAAACTTCATTCTTGGGGGTAAACTATTCATTTACGGGGTTAAAATACATAACTTTTGAAAATTACACTTTGGTCTCTGAACTTTTCCAAAGTTTACACTTTGACCATAAAACTTTCAAAATTTTCATTTTGGTCACTAGCCAAAAATTAGGATATTACAATTCGTACAATGAAGTTATTTTGGAATTTTTATGTTTTTCGAAGTATTAATCCTTTTTTTTATTGTCTTGTTTTTGTTTTGCATATTTTCATATACATTCCATATTTAGAAGGGGTTGGTTCTCGAGACACTTCCTTGACTAGAAAACAACTCTTGTCATGGATGTGAGGTACCTAAGAAAGGAGAAAGACAATGTGGATGTACGTCACTGGTCTGAGGTCAACCAGCAAGCACATGGGGATAGTTTGACAGTTGATCATGAGAGAGAGACATCAGATTATTCCCATGTTAGTGTCAAACAGAACAATGTACATAAGTTGCGAGAGATATGGGGCCATTTTTACCATGCAACAAAGAAATTATTCCTTGATACTTATGGCGACATAGCATATCTGCTACATGTGGAGGTGGATAAACCATTCCTCAAAGTATTGCTTCAGTTCTGTTATCTTGGGTATTGTTGTTTTACTTTTAATGGTGAAGATATGATGCCTACATTCGAGTATTTTTCACTTTTCAATCTACGCAAGGTGAAAAAGGAACGAGTCTATGCTAAACCTTCTTAATACAAGAATGCTCACTCGAGGCTCAAATCTTTTACTGGCATGGGAGATGGAGGGTTAAAAGACTAATACAGAAAATGATGGGCAGCTTTTCCTTTGCTTGGTGGAGCACTCGAAACATAATTCCCACTTATCCAGATAAGGAAAAGATAGTGGATCTCTTGGCTATAGCAATCTACGCTTGGTTATCTTTCCAAGAGTATTGGGCAATATCGATGTGGCTATGCTAGATTTCTTTGAGCAGTTGAAAAGGAAAACCAATCCAGTGCCAGCTGTACTAGCTGAAACCTTCATATCTTTGAATGCGTGCCGAAAGTTAGAAGGTGCGCGTTTCAGAGGGTGTGCTCCTTGCTCCAGGATTGGGCCCTTAGACATTTCTGGAAATGTTCGACCCTAGCTTTGCCTAACGTATTCTTCATGAACTTTTCTCCTCTCTGGGAATTTCTGGAAAAGAAGTGGCCAGTAGCTAAGAGGAACAAGTGGGTTGACATCTTCAGGGATCTCCATGATCAGGACATTGTTTAGAGAGTGCCATGGTTGGGCCACACCAAGGTCTTGTATAAGTGTGGGGATTTTAATCACTTGATGCTGCTAGGTTTATGGGGTGGAATCGGTTGTGCTCCCTTGCTAGTGTCACGATAGTATGGCTCTCGATAGTTTGTCCCCTTCACTGCGGGTCTTGATTCATCAGAGTTTGAGTTCCAAGGGGAGTTCAGAGAGAAGATCCAAACTATTAATGATTCATGGAGGCATTGCTACCTCATGGAAGTGGAGCACGACAGTAAGTGCATGTTCACCCCTTAATATGATGTATGGGGGCATGTGAGGGTGAATGATAAAATTTTACCACCTACTGGAAAAACTAAGACTATAGAAGAGCATTTGAAGGTGCTTTCATTCGAAGCTGATATTCTGAGGGTCGAACTCAAAAGGGCCAAGGCCAAGATAGAGTCCCTACAAGAACAACATGCGAAAGACTTGTACGAGGCAAGTCTAGATGTAAAAAAAATACAAGGGAGAGACGGACCGAGTAGTGAAATTGTACCAGGACCTAGAAGGAAAATTTGAGATGCAAATGATTGATTTCCTTAAGTTTCAAGCTACGGTCCGAAATACAGATATGAGGAAAACTCTAGAACAATGGAAGCAAAAAATTGAGCAATCTAGAGGGAAAGAAAGAGAGCATGGCAAAAGAGAAGTTGAAAAATACAAGTGGATACTGATTGATGAGAAGAAGAAGGGAAAACAAGTATATGATAATGAGAATAATAAGCAGGCTCTCGAAAAAGAAAGAGAAAATGTGGCTGCATGGAAGAGAAAGACCCATGACAACAAGATTCATGTGTGCGAGTTGCAGTCTCTATGTGATAAAACCAATGAGAAGCTGAAGCAAAGCTAGGCCCTTGTTGCTGAATTGCAGGCTAAGGTAAATCATTCGTTACATGCGTTCCAAAACCTTTACACCTACATTGAGCTTCAGGCCAGTCAAAGTGAGATGAAACACTAAAAATGCAAGTGGAGGCCATGGAAAAGATCATTCAGGAATGCAGAATGAAGATTTTGGTCCTCAAAGATATCAATGAAGGGGGCATGTAACCCCCCCGACCTGGCCTAGACGCCCAACCGAACCAAGAAGGCTACATTAGGTTTTTCGTAGCAAACCGAAGAGATACAACGAAACCGGTCCATTTTTTCTTTTATCTTATCTAGATGCAAATTATTAACCCTAAATGTTCATGCAGACATCAGGTGCAACCCTAACTCAATTGGGCATCAATTTGACATCCAATTGATCACATTTGCAACTTAGTGACCAAATCGCAATTACAGAAAATTTTAGGATTAAAACTCACTTTTAAGTTACTAACCTTTAATTAGTCAGGTTCCGAACACCCATCTCAGATTTCAGCTCAAACCTATCATTCTATCACATACAATTGCATCGACAGGATTTAGGGACTAAATTGTTAAGGTGACAAAACTGCCCAAAGTGACATTAACAGAATTAAAGGTCATCCATACCGATACAGGTGATCTCGTATCAATACAGATTGGAACACTCCGTATCAGTACACTTCCATGCCGTATCGATATGCCTAACTGAAATACTGAACTTTTGGAAATCTTGATGATTGTACCGATACGTCTCTCTATGCGTTTCGATACACGGGATTGAGACGAAAAAGTTGATTCCGGTAGCTGAGACCCGTACCAAAACACCCCTTGCCATACCGGTACACTACGGCTACATTGGCCTAGGCGTATCGAAACACTACCAACCCGTACCGATCCCTCAAGTCTAAAAATGCCAGTCCTACCAATACGGTCCCCCGCATATCGGTATGCCTGGACCTGTAATGTCACATTTGATGGTTTTTCATCCAAATAACACCTTCAAATCATTCCCACAAGCTGGAAACACAATACCAGTATGCCAAGCATACCACAAGAAATTAAGCATTATTATGCTAACAACACAACAAGGCTTCATGCATTAAAAGGGAATCTATAGGCATACTTCTTAATTTTGCATCCAAGCAACATACCAAAATACAAACCAACACCAAAATCAATTTTTAAAGGCCATTTACAACCCAAGAGCAACCAAAGAAACATGCACAAATAGGGAGTTCAACAAGTCATCTCCCAAAACCAAAGCAAGTACCTCATTGCCTTTATTCTTATAGTCTAGTCCAACATACTTTGTTAACCAAGTCTTGCTAGGATCCCCTTGCTTCTTGCTGCCTTGCAAAACCTCAATTATCTGCATTGATGGACAATGAAAGCGTAAGCACACAAGGCTGAGTGAAGAGTGCAAAAAAACAAACAAAATCAATGCATTTTAAACCATTTACTTAACATCATCCTTTTAAACATCATGCCCCTTTTAAAGCATGCACTTTACATAATTAAAACCAACATATTAAACCATATGCCACATGTATCATTAATCAACAACAAGTAACATTGCTAACCCTCCACTTAAGCTTTTTCATGCATTACTACCAATTGCAAAGCTCAAGGAGAAACATGTATAAGTCATATTATACAACATAAACCATTCCAATGATACATTAACAATTATATTGGCTTACAAGTGATCATTAAACAAGTCCAATAGCAAAAGAGTTCATCGGATACACGGATTCAACAAGTGTTAACCCAACACTTCAAGCCATCTAAACCAGAATAGTGATACAATCACAATCGCGGTACATTAACAACCGGGTACACTTCTAACCCACGGGGACACCAACCTCAATCATTGGTTAAACGCTTAACCCACTAACGGGAGTTTTCGGTACCATATAACCCCTCAACCGTTAGGGTACTTGGATGGAGTATTTAGTACGCCGTATAAACCCCTCAACATCTAAGGCGACTTATTTATAGTGCACTCAATCCTATGGCCGACCAACTATATCCAATAACAATTTTAAAACCACGTCACTTGCCAATATAATTAACCATTTAACATTTACCTCATTGTTTTAAACAAGCATTAACCAAAACAGTTTTCCAAAGCAACAATCATGCTTTAAACCACAAGCATAAACCATACTTACAATGATCACTTAACATGTGCATCATTCAGAAAAACATGCTTAAAAACAGTATATCGAAAACCTTAAAACATGCTTAAACAGTAGGTAATATGTAATCAAAACAAGTGCATAAAATTATTTCAACTTAGAACGACCGAGTGAGTAATACTACTTTATACTTACTTTCGAGTCTAGGTAAGCATTTCAAGCTCTACCTTAACTCCCAAAACTCTGTTCCAAAACCTTAAAACGCTTTAAACGATGTTTTCACTCACTGATATGCGAAACCTCAATTCGTCGAAGTGAAATCAAGTATCCGAAGCCTCAAATGCTTCTTCAATCACTTCCGGTTCAATCCCCCTTGCTTTAACCACAACACAACTGAGGATTAATGCATCATAACGCATTCTAAACACAGCAACCACAATCCTTCTCGGATTTCCACAAAACCTTCACAATTAACCCTCTACAACAACCGAAAACATAACCAAAACACTTCGATTCACAACCGAGCCAACATCTATCAATCTAACATCATTTTCAAAATCAAAACACATTTAAAAACAGATCCAAAACAACCTACCACCTCCAACAACCTTACTACCACAAAACACCACAAAACCTCAAAACTAACAACCTAAACAAATAGAGATTCTTAAGTTTCAGGATTCCATTGGTAAAAATCACTTATCAACATTATTTAAAATCCAAAATATAAATCAAAACATCCTTAATTACCAGAAAACAGATCCAATCCACGAGTCAACTCATTTTCCCCATATAACTCAATTAAACATTAGGAAATCATCAAAATCAGATTAGAAACACAAAAACAAGGATCGAATGCTTGGGAATTTTAGTAAAGAACCATACAATAGAGGAGATGTCGGACCTTACCCCTATTGTGAAGTTTCTCCCTCAACTGAATTGTGAAAAGCTAAGAAAACACATGATTATCGTAAGATTTTGTGTAAACAATCTTTATAAAACAATTTGAAACAATAAAATCAAGTTAGAAACCACCTCACCTCTAGAAATTTGGTGAAAACCTGAGTGTTTGGCTGAGGAGAGAAAAGAAATGATGTGATTTTGGTTTTGGAAATCGATAACTAACTCTTAACAAAAAAATCCTCTTTAATTAATAATTAAAGCACATGTTAAAATATCTTCAATTAAGGGAGAAACCATCAGAAACCAATTGGTAAAATAGCTCCTTAAAGATTCTAAGTATTTGACCCTTTTAATTTTAGTCACTAGGAAATCACAGTTTTTAAAACTTCCATTTTGGTCACTAACCAAAATGGCCATCTTCCAAAACTCGTTTTACAAGATCGATATCACCATTATTAAATAAATAATTAATAATGATTTTAAAGCATTTTCTATAATTTTCCAACACCAAAAATATACGATCCCGAAACCAACTCGAATCTCTACTCTGGACTACTGGACCGTCTAATAAACCACCAAACTGCTAAGCCCTAAAATCGGGGCATTACAACTCTTCCCCACTTAAGAAATTTCATCCTCGAAATTTACCTGGAGGAAACAGGTGGGAAAACTGTTCCAACATATCCGACTTACGCTCTCACATGGCCTCCTCAATATCGTGGTGCCTCCACAACACCTTAACAAGCTCTATTGTCTTGCCGCGCAGCACCTTACTTCTGATATCAAGAATCTCTATCGGTTCTTCATCATAAGATAGGTCTGGTCTCAACTCAATCTCCTCCACCGACATAACGTGCGATGGATCCGACTTATACCTCCGCAACACTGAAACGTGGAACACATCATGAATCTTTCCCAACTCTGGAGGTAACCTTAAGCGGTACGCAACAGGACCCACACGCTCAACAACCTCGTATGGTCTAATAAATCTTGGGCTAAGCTTCCCTTTCCGCCCAAACTGCAGCACTTTTTTCCAAGGCGACAACTTCAAAAACACTCGATCACCCACAGCGTACTCTATATCCCTATGCTTCAAATCCGCATAGGACTTTTGACGATCTGCAACTGCTTTTAAGCGCTCACATACCAACTTTACCTTTCCGATTGTGCCTTTCAGAACATTAGGCATAGATACAAACTTTTTCCCTGCTTCTGTCCAACACACAGACGTACGACATTTCCTGCCATATAACGCCTTATAAGGTGCCATCTATATGCTAGCGTGATAACTGTTGTTTAAGCAAACTCCACCAACAGCAACTGCTTCTACCACGTTCCCTGATACTCAATAATACAACACCTCAGCATATCCTCGAGAGCCTGAATCACGCGCTCTGACTGACCATCCGACTGAGAGTGATACGAGGTACTGAAACTCAATCGGGTTCCGAAAGTACGATGCAAACTCACCTAAAACCTTACGGTGAACTGTGGATCTCTATCCGAAACTATAGATTTGGGCACCCCATACAACCGCAGAATCTCTGAGATATACAATCCAGCCAACCTGTTCAAGGTATACGTAGTATGAACTAGCACAAAATGCGTACACTTCGTAAACTGGTCAACAATCACCCAGATGGAATCCTTTTTGGTCGGTGTCAAAGGCAGCCCAAACACAAAATCCATGGTGATTCATTCCCACTTCCACTTCGGTATTCATTCCCACTTCCACTTCGGTATTCCTTTACCCGCTGACAAACCATACATCGTGCAATGAAATTAGCCACATCCTTCTTTAGTCTGACCCAATAGTACTATTTCTTAAAACCTCGATACATTTTAGTACTATCGGGATGTATAGCAAAAGGACTAGTGTGTGCCTCAGTCAAAATAGTATGCCTCAACTCTTCGTCTTCATGCACCACTATTTGACCTTTGAAACACAACACCCCATCATCACTGAAATAAAAATCCGTAGGATTCTCATCCCTGATATCTTCCACATGAGGTACCAGACTCCCATCGTACAGTTGCTTCTCCTTAATCATATATGACAAGGGCGGCTTCACCTGTAACTCAGCCAACAAACCCCCATCATTCGTCACACTCAACCGAGCAAACATGGCTCTCAACTGCACAACCGTTTTTCTGCTCAAAGTATCCGCCACAACATTGGCTTTCCCCGGATGATACTCAATGGTCATATCATAATCCTTAAGCAACTCCAACCATCTGCGTTGCCTAAGATTTAGCACCTTCTGTGACATCAAATATTTCAAACTCTTATGATCCGTATAAATCACACATTTCTCATTATAAAGGTAATGCCTTCAAATCTTCAAGGCAAACACCACCGCGGCAAGCTCAAGATCGTAAGTAGGGTAGTTACGTTCATGCACCTTCAACTGCCTAGCTGCATACGCCACTACCTTACTCTCCTGCATCAACACGCAACCAAGCCCAACATACGACACATCACTATAAACAACGAACTCTTTTCCCGATTCTGGTTGAACCAAGACTGGAGCTCATGTTAAGGCTTCTTTCAACCTTTCAAAAGCTCGTTGTCTATCATCCGTCCATTCCAACCGAACATTCTTCTGTAGCAGCTTAGTTAACGGAGCCGCCAAACTGGAAAACCCTTCCACAAACCTAAGGTAATACCCCGCTAAACCAATAAAACTCTTAACCTCCGTCACCAACTTGGGTGCCTTCCAACTCATTACAGCCTCAACTTATGCGGATCGACACGAATTCCTTCGGCAACATGCCCGAGAAACACGACTTCCCTAAGCCAAAACTCACATTTGCTTAACTTGGCATACAATTGATTCTCCATCAACTTCTAAAGCTCAATCCGTAAATGGCTATCATGATCCTCCTCGGTACGAGAGTACACGAGGATATCATCGATAAAAACAACCACAAACTAGTCTAAAAAATCATGGAACACACGGTTCATCATGTCATAAAAGTAGTTGGTGCATTGGTCAAACCAAAAGGCATCACCAAAAACTCGTAATGCCCATACCTCGTATGAAAGGTTGTCTTGGGTACATCCACCTTTTTCACCTTCAACTGGTAATACCCCGACCTCAAATCTATCTTGGAAAACATCGAGGCACCTCTGAACTAATCAAATAGATCATCTATCCGTGGTAAGGGATACTTGTTCTTTATCGTCAACTTATTCAATTGCCGATAGTCTATACACATCCGCAATGTACCATCATTATTTTTTACAAACAACACCGGTGTACCTATGGTGAGATATTAGGTCTAATGAAACCTCAATCTAGCAACTCTTATAACTGCATCTTCAACTCCTTTGGGGCCATGCGATACCGTGCAAACGATACTGATACTGTACCCGCAAAGACCTCAATACCAAACTCAACCTCAAGGTCAGGTGGAAACCCTAGAAACTCTTCCGAAAAAATAGCTAAAAAGTCACATACGGTGCGAACATCCTGCACCCTCAACTTTTTTGATCCAGGATTCATAACATAGGCCAAGAAAGCCTGACATCCTGAATCCAATATTCGACTTGCTTCCAAAGCTGAACATCATTAGACAAAAACTTGTCATTCTCGCCAACAACCACCACCTCATAATCATCCGACAACCTCAAGAATACCCCGTTTGATTTTAAAATCCACCACAGCCTGATGTTCGGTTAACCAATCCATACCCAAAATCAAATCAAAACCATGGAATAGCAACTCCATCAAATCTACAGCAAAAACATATCCCTGAACCATCAGCGGACACCTACGATACAACCTCCTAACCACGACTGTCTCCCCAAGAGAACTACTCACTCTAACACCCATATTAAGAATTTCAACAAATATATCAAGCAACTCAGCATGCTCTCTCAAAATGTATGAATGAGTAGAACCGGAGTCAACTAACAAATGCAACAATAAAGACTGTAGGGTAAAAGTACCTGCAATCACATTGGTGTTATTGCGACCCTCTGGGTGCCCATACACCCTAGCTGGTCCACCTCTCTTAGGCTGGATAGTAACAGTATGAGCCACAGTCCTCTGCCCACCATCTCGACGCTAAAACGGTATGCGGCCACGATAACGACCCTGCTGCAGAGCAACAACAGGTGCAGCACCCTGCCCACCTCGAGCCAACAACGGACAATCACGCCTCTAATGATCGCTTGACCCACAAATCCAATAAGCATTCGCCACAATAGGTGTAGGTGTCTGACCCTCCCTGGCCAAATGCGGGCAATCTCGCCTTAAATGATCTCGAGATCCACAAACCCAACAAGTGCTAAATAGTGCTCTAACCTGGGCACCCTGCCCCTGGACTCCACGTCCCACAACACCTCTGCCATGCCTTGACTCTGGGTGAAACCTCCTATCACGGTGTCTCTTGGCCTGACCACCGCTATATCCTGAATCAGCAACTCTCTTACCCGAGTTAGAACCTCGCGATCCAGAAGCCAAACCTAAATTCTGCTCCACATCCTTGGCCCATGAAACCAACACATCAAAATTGGTGTAATCAGCAGCAAGCATGTATGTCTTAACATCCTACACGAGCCTATAGCAAAATCGATCACATCGCGTACGCTCGTCAGGTACCAACTTAGGTGCATACTGACTCAACTTCACAAACTACACCTCATACTCCGCAACAAACATTCTGCCATGCACAAGAGCTATGAACTCGCGCTTTCTATCATCCTGATATCGGACTCCCAAAAACTTTTTTCGAAAAGCTTCACGGAAGAACTCCCAAGTCACATCATCGGTCGTCATGCCGAATACAGTGGTAGTTCACCATGTATAGGCATCAGCCTGTAGTAGAAAAATAGCACATCACAACTTACGAGTATCGGTGCACCCTATTTGGCCCAGTATCCTCTTAGTATTGGCCAACCAGCCCTTAGAGGCCTTAGGCGACAACCCTTGGAACTCAACTCCGCCCAAACTAAGAAGACGCTCAAGCGGCAACCCTTGCCCAACCACTGGTGGTGCAGGCACATGAACACCCGCAACTGTTGCCTAAAAAACACCGATCATGGCCTGTATCAACGGTGCCATATCACCAATCCCTAGCCCAGCCAGCGTAGGTGGTACTTGTTCCACTTCCTCAGGTGAAATAGGTGGGGGCAGTGGCAACCCTCTAGGAGGCACAATATCTCCCTTAACACCCTGCCCAGTGGCAGCAGCAATCGCACTAGATCGTAACTCCCTCCTCGATCCCATTGTGCTAAAATATATCTAAGGCATGATAATCATTTCAAAATGAAAATAGTCAGGCCAGCTTCAAACAAGGATCCAAGACTTTCATTTTAAAAATCAATTTCCAAGACTATAATAAAAAGACAGTGGGTCCCCAAAATTTTCCCAACATAATATAAACAAACAGCGCACATATTTCAACCACCGTACATAGCAAACAAGCAGCGTGCATATCAAGTAACAAAAAAACAATCCAATACAATATCCCAACCTTTCGAAACCTGTCTCTGATACCATCAAATGTAACCCCCTAGACCCGACGTAGACGCCCAACCGAACCAAGAAGGCTACATTAGGTTTTCCGTAGCAAACCGAAAAGATACAACGAAACTTGGTCCATTTTTTCTTTTATCTTATCTAGATGCCAATTATTAACCCTATATGTTCATGCAGACATCAGGTGCAACCCTAACTTAATTGGGCATCAATTTAACATCTAATTGATCACATTAGTAATTTAAGGACCAAATCGCAATTACTACAAATTTTAGGATTAAAAATCACTTTTAAGTTACCAACCTTTAATTAGTCAGGTTTCGAACAACCATCTCAGATTTCAGCTCAAACCGATCATTCTATCACATACAATTGCATTGATAGGATTCATGGACTAAATTATAAAGGTGACAAACTGCCCAAAGTGACATTAACAGAATTAATAGTCATCCGTACTGATACATGTGATCCCGTATCGATACGAATTGAAACACTCCGTATCGGTACACCTCCATGCCATATCGATATGCCTAACTGAAATACCGAACTTTTGGAAATCTTGATGATCGTACCAATACGGCTCTCTATGTGTTTCGGTACATGGGATTAAGACGAAAAAGTTGATTCCAGTAGCTTAGACCCATACCGAAACACCCCTTGTCGTACCGGTACAATATGACTACATTGGCCTAGGCGTATCGAAACACCTCCAACCCGTACCGATCCCTCAAGTCTAAAAATACCCAGCAGTACTGATACGGTCCCCCAGGTATTGGTACGCATGGACTTGTAATGTCACATTTGCTGGTTTTTCATCCAAACAACACATTCAAATCATTCCCACAAGCTGAAAACACAATACCAGCATGCCAAGCATACCACAAGCAATTAAGCATCATTATCCTAACAACACAACAAGACTTCATGCATTAAAAGGGAATCTATAGGCATACTTCCTAATTTTGCTTCCAAGCAACATACCAAAATACAAACCAGCACCAAAATCAATCTTTAAAGGCCATTTACAACCCAAGAGCAACCAAAGAAACATGCACAAATAGGGAGTTCAACAAGTCATCTCCCAAAACCAAAGCAAGTACCCAATTGCCTTTATTCTTATAGTCTAGTCCAACATACTTTGTTAACCAAGTCTTGCTAGGATCCCCTTACTTCTTGCTGCCTTCCAAAACCTCAATTATCTGCATTTATGGACAATGAGAGCGTAAGCACACGAGGCTTAGTGAGGAGTGCTCAAAAACAAACACCATCAATGCATTTTAAACCATTTACTTACCATCATCATTTTAAACATCATGCCATTTTTAAAACATGCACTTTACATCATTAAAACCAGCATATTAAACCATATGCCATATGTATCATTAATCAACAGCAAGTCACATTGCTAACCCTCCACTTAAGCGTTTTCATGCATTACTACCAATTGCAAAGCTCAAGGAGAAACATGTATAAGTCACATTATACAACATAAACCATTCCAATGATACATTAACAATTATATTGGCTTACAAGTGGTCATTAAACAAGTCCAATAACAAAGGAGTTCATCGGATACACGATTTCAACAAGTGTTAACCCAACACTTCAAGCCATCTCAACCGGAATAGTGATACAATTACAATCGTTGTACATTAACAACCGGGTACACTTCCAACCCACGGGGACACCAACCCCAATCATCGGTTAGACGCTTAATCCACTAAAGGGAGTTTTCGGTACCATATAACGCCTCAATCGTTAGGGTACTTGGATGGAGTATTCGGTACGCCGTATAAACCCCTCAACATCCAAGGTGACTTATTTACAGTGCACATAATCCTATGACCGGCCAACTATATCTGATAACAATTTTAAAACCACATCACTTGCCAATATAATTAACCATTTAACATTTACCTCACTATTTTAAACAAGCATTAACCAAAACACTTTTCCAAAGCAACAATCATGCTTTAAACCACAAGTATAAACCATACTTACAAGGATCACTTACCATGTGCATCCTTCAGCAAAACGTGCTTAAAAACAGTATATCGAAAACTTTAAAACATGCTTAAACAGTAGGTAACATGTAATCAAAACAAGTGTATAGAATCATTTCAACTTAGCACGACCGAGAGTAATACCACTTTATACTTACTTCCAAGTCTAGGTAAGCGTTTCAATCTCTACCTTAAACAGTAGGTAACATGTAAGCAAAACATGCTCAAAAACTCTGTTCCAAAACCTCAAAACACTTTAAACCACGTTTTCACTCACCGATACGCAAAACCTCGATTTGCCGACTCGAAATCAAGTATCCAAAGCCTCCAATGCTTCACCAATCACTTTCGATTCAATCTCCCTGCTTTAACCACAACACAAAAAAGGATTAATGAATCATAACGCGTTCTAAACACAACAACCACAATCCTTCTCGGATTTCCACAAAACCTTCATAATTAACCCTCAACAACAACAAAAAATATAACCAAAACACTTCGATTCACAACCCAGCCAACATCTATCAATCTAATATCATTTTCAAATCAAAACATATCTAAAAATATATCCAAAGCAATCTACCACCTCCAGCAACCTTACAACCACAAAAACACCATAAAACCTCAAAACTAACAACCTAAACAAATAGAGATTCTTAAGTTTTGGGATTCCGTTGATAAAAATCACTTATCAACATTATTTAACATCCAAAATATAAATCAAAACATCCTTAATTACTGGAAAACAGATCCAATCCATGAATCAACTCATTTCCCCACATAACTCAATTAAACATTAGGAAATCATCAAAATCAGATTAGAAACACAAAAACAAGGATCAAATGCTTGGGAATTTCAGTAAAGAACCATACAATAGAGGAGATCTTGGACCTTACCCCTATTGTGAAGTTTCTCCCTCAATTGATTCGTGAAAAGCTAAGAAACCACAAGATTATTGTAAGATTTTGTGTAAACAATCTTTATAAAACAATTTGAAACAATAAAATCAAGTTAGAAACCACATCACCTCTGGAAATTTGGTGAAAGTCTGAGTGTTTGGCTGAGGAAAGAATGGAGAGAAAAGAAATGACGTGATTTTGGTTTTGGAAATAGATAACTAACTTTTAACAAAAAAAATCCTCTTTAATTAATAATTAAAACACATGTTAAAATATCTTCAAATAAGGGAGAAACCATCAGAAACCAATTGGTAAAATAGCTCCTTAAAGATTCTAAGTATTTGACCCTTTTCATTTTAGTCACTAGGAAATCACAGTTTTCAAAACTTCCATTTTGGTCACTAACCAAAATGTCCATCTTACAAAACTTATTTTACAAGATCGATATCACCATTATTAAATACATATTTATAATTTTCCAACACCAAAAATATACGATCCCGAAACTGACTCGAATCTCTACCCTGGTCCACCGAACCGTCTAATAACCACCAAACCGCTAAGCCCTAAAACTGAGGCGTTACAGGGCAATGACTACTGGTTCACTCGGCTTAGGGACAACTCCAGGAGGTTCCAAGAGCGAGATGAGTTTGACAAGAGCATCATGGCCCAGATCATAGATGTAGCCAAAAATGTGATGATATTAGCTAGGGAAGCTGCAACTCTTCGTCAGTATATTAGGCCAATAGGGGAGGTGGGACTGAGACTCCTATGGCTGATTGAAGAAATGAAAGAGCTAGGTGCTCGGGCGGAGATGTATTCATAGAAATGTTAGAATCTTTTGTAATAAGGACATTTGGTATCTAATAAGATTTAGTTCTATGAGCAATTATTTATGGAATCAATGGCCCTTCACTTGCAGTCATGCATTTCTATTTCATTTGCTTATCTTGCATTAGCTTAGTTTATATCATTGCATACATACACATATAATAAGAAATTAATTTAAATGAATTACATGACAAAAAATTTAAAATAGCTAAAACTTCACACAAGTACAGTACTTGTGCCCAAACCAAAGCAATGGCCATGGAAGACACGTTGACAACCTTGGAAATCAACCACAAGAACACTCAGGACAGGCTAGATAACATAGAAAGTGATTTGAAGCAAGAAATCAAACTATGACACAATAAAAGTGATTGTCAGCCAGATTATAGTGATGTTAGGGTTCAAGGATCCAGATGGGGGTAAAGCTGTAGAAAACATCAATACCCTGCCACGGTTTCCTAGGATTGCTTATGTCCATCTGGGAATTCAAAAGGGAGCTATCCCATCCAAAACCAAGTTCCCATTCTATTTCGCACAATCTTATGTCCGTGCTCCAAATGAGTTAGGGATTAACAACGAAGAAGCACGTGACTATGAGGTACCTGACCTTGACGAAATCGTTGACAAGGCCAGGGCAGATAAAAAGGTAGAAGATCGTTGTGACAAATTAGAGGGAATCATTAGAGCCTTCCAAGAAGAGAACATCCATGACAGCATGGACGCTAGAGACTTGAGCTTAGTGACTGATTTGGTGATTCCTCCGAAGTTTAAGACTCATGACTTTGACAAGTATGATGGAACCACTTATCCTACGGCATATTTGACCATGTATTTTCGAAGGATGTCGATGTATCTGGATAATGAGAAGCTCCTAATTCACTGCTTTTAGGATAGCCTCATAGGATCTGCGTCCCGTTGGTACACGCAGCTAAGTCTGGAAAATATTTGAACGTAAAGGGATTTGTCGAGGGCATTCAGTGAGCAGTACAAGTATGTGACCGATATGGTCCCGAACTGGCTCGTCCTACAAGGAATAGAGCAAAGGCATAACGAAAGTTTCTGCCAATATACACAAAGGTGGCGGGATATGGTCGCTCAAGTTCAGCCACCATTGCTGGAAAATGAGATCACCCCTATGTTTGTAGAAACCTTGAAAGATGCTTTATATGATCGTATGCTACATCACGCAACTAAGAGTTTTACGGATATGCTGATGAATGGAGAGTTGATCCTGGCGGCTGTCACGAGTTGGAAACTTGATAGAGGTGATACGAAGAAGCTGTATAAGAAGAAAGAAAATGAGGTTAGTATGACGAGCGTTTATAACCCCAACTACTCAAAAGGGATAGTCTTTAATAAGCCTAATATCTCAACCATGAATTCGGTGGCCTCAAACCCACCTAAGGATGAACGAAAGTACCAGGTGAACAAGAAATCTTATTTCCCTCATATTCCTATGACATATGCAGAATTATTCTCGGAACTGGTTGTAGCACGAATGGTGCTACCACGACACGTCCCCCTTTCTTGCCCCCTTACCCACCATGGTACGATGAGAAGGCACAATGTGAGTATCACGTCGGAAAAAAGAGCACAACCTTGAAAATTGCATCGCTTTTAAGAGGGTAGTAGATGATTTGTAGAAATCGGGCATGTTGTCATTTGACAAGTCCGAAGAGAAAAGGAACCCCTTGCCAAATCACCAGAAAGTTAAGGTGAATACGGTAATCGGGAAAGATGACAGATTAGTCAAGGAGTATGTTGCAGAGGTCAAATCACCCATAAGATGGGTATGGGCCAAGATGGTTGGGGTCGAAATATTGAAGGAAGAAATCCAAGATATAAGATACGATAAGCTCTACTGCGAGTACCACAGAGTAGGAGGACATAAGATTTAGTTTTGTTCGGAGTTTAGATAGCTGGTCTAAACTAAAATGTGTAGCAAAGAACTCAAGTTCTTTGAGAAGAAAAGCATGAACCACGTGTTGGATTTATGTGCATCGGATGAGTTTTTAGCCAGAAGAGACTTCACAAGAATTAAGCTCTTAGTGATCAAGGCCAAAGCGAAATTCAATGAATTATCGAAGAATGCAGTCCTGCGGATAATAATAAGGGCACCAGCCCCTTTTCCATATAAGGATAGCAAGCAACTACCTTGGAACTACGCTTGCACAATGACAACCCCAAGAAGCACATCGGTTAGGGATAAGCCAAAGTCGGTCAATGGGTATAGTGTGGTGGAATAGCTTCATAAGTTCCCAGCGCGAATATCTATATTGTCACTGCTACTGAACTCTGAGGGCCACCATAATGCCCTTTTGAAAGTTTTGAACCAAACATTTGTGCCCAAGGAAATAATGACCGACGAGATGGATAGGTTGGTCAATAACATTGCTATGGATAAATTCATCTCATTCAGTGATGAAGAAATTCCTGAAGGTAGGAGGGAGACATACAAAGCTCTCCATATCTCAACTCGGTGTAAGGGGCATATGCTGTCAGGAGTTCTTATTAATAATGTGTCAGCCTTAAATGTTCTACCCCTGGTAACCCTAAAGAAGTTACTGATTGATAGCTCTCATCTGAGGGCTTATCAGAACATCGTGAGAGCATTTAATGGAACCCAAAGAGACATATTGGGGAAAATAGAGGTGCCCTTACAAATTGGACCATCCACTTTTGATGTCGACTTTGTGGTAACAGACACTAAGCCCACTTATAGTTGTTTGCTTGGGCATCCATGGATCCACGCTGCAGGTGCAGTCCCTTCCATATTGCACCAGAAGCTAAAATTTATGGTTGACGGTCAGTTGGTAACCGTCAGTGCTGAATAAGACATCATACCCTTAGTGTTAACTAATGCACCTTATATTAAGATTGATGAGGGTGAGCTTGAGTGTCATTTAAGAACACCTGAACTGATCAATGCTACCTTCGTCATCGAAGGAAGTAAGGTCCCCGTACCAAGATTATCTAACTGTGCCAAGATGCAAGTAAAACAGACACTTGGAAAAGGGGCAAAAATAGGGAAAGGCTTTGGGAAGCAGCTCCAAGAAAGGTTATTTCCTGTGGTTATCCCTGAGGAGAAGGAAAAGTTTGGATTGGACTACAAGCCTAGCGCTCTACAAAGAAAGGTTGCGATAAAGAAAAAGCAAGAAAGAAAGAAGACAAGGTTAAACGGATAAGAGGTTCTGTAGGAGCAATGACATTCCCACCTTTGAGTCACAATTTTAGATCAGAAGGCTTCATAAATCTTGATAATTTGAATAAGAAGAAGAAGAAAGAAAAAAGTGATATGGATGAAATTTTTGGGAATGCTGTGATAGACGAAGACGAAGAAAACAAGTACTTGTCTATGATTCTCCCCTGCTTTGAGCTTAACAATTAGATTGTTGAAGAAGTTTTTGTACTCTTTAAATTATCCACAGAGTAATTCTTAAAACCAGACCATTTTCCTTAGGCCCAAAGGCAATAAGGGATCTTTTGTAAAGGGCCAATGTTAAACCACTATGGTTATTATTATCAATAAAAGATGCATTTCTAGTAAACCTTGTGTGGCAAACATTCTTTTGTAAATAAATAAACAAATAAAACACTGCAAATAAACCTAAGGACCAAAAATATAAAAATGGAAAAAACTCAAAAATAAATCATTCCATTCATTCATTCGTTTCTCCAGCATAATTGTATATACTCGATCCTTTTTTCTTTTCAGGTTTCCAGATATCAATGGTATAAATGACCTCGAATCTGACTTAGAAGTTGAATTTGAACTGTACATGTGTTTAAAAGAGGTTGAAGACCATAATGACGAGAAAGAATATGATTTGCCTAACGATATGCTCAGGTTGATAGAAAGTGAAGAAAAATATATTCTACCCCACAATGAAGAATTAGAAGTTTTGAACCTCAGAACTGAGGAAGAGAAACGTGAGGTGAATATTGGTACCACCATCACCGTTAAGACTCGACAAAGTTTGATCGAGCTTCTACGAGAGTATAAAGACATATTTGCTTGGTCATAACAGGATATACCTGGCTTGAACATAGATATCATAGTGCACTGACTGTCCATAAGGACAGGATGCAAGCCTGTGCAACATAAGCTAAGGAGGATGAAGCCTGAATAAAGACGGAAAGGTGCGTATGTGCGCCAATTACAAAGATCTTAATAGGGCGAGCCCTAAGGATAATTTCCCATTACTGCACATTGATACCCTGGTAGATAACACAGTTAGTTATTCTATCTTCTCATTTATGGATGGTTTCTCTAGATATAACCAAATCAAAATATGCCTAGAAGACATGGATAAAACTATATTTGTAACACTATGGGGAACCTTCTGCTATAAGGTGATGCATCTTGGTTTGAAGAATGAGGGAGCAACCTATCAACGGGCCATAGTAACTTTATTCTATGATATGATGCATAAAGAGATAGAGGTATACGTAGATGACATGATCGCCAAATCTCGGTCAGAAGAAGAACATATTGTGAACTTAGAAAAACTCTTTCGAAGGTTGAGAAAGTTCCAACTAAAGCTCAACCCTACCAAGTGCACTTTTGGGGTGACGTTAGGAAAATTACTGGGTTTTATCGTGAGCAAAAGAGGAATTGAGATCGACCCAGATAAAGTCAAGGCCATACAAGAACTTCCTCCCTCTCGAACACAAAAGGAGGTTTAGGGTTTACTAGGAAGATTAAATTGCATTGCCCGTTTCATCTCCCAATTGATAAATAAGTGAGATCCCGTCTTCAGGTTACTCCGAAAGAATAATTCAGGGACATGGAATAAGAAATGTCAAGTAGCTTTAGAAGAGATCAAGAAGTAGTTGACAAACCCTCTCGTACCGGTGTCGCCTGTCCTAGGGAAGCCCTTGATCCTATACTTAACAGTGTATGAAAACTCAATGGGGTACGTATTGGGGCAACATGATGAGACTGAAAAAAAAAGAAAATGCAATATATTATTTGAGTAAAAAGTTCACCGGTTGTGAAACCAGATATTCCCCGATTGAAAACATGTGTTGCGCTTTAGTATGGGCAGCTAAAAGACTCCAGCAATCCATGTTATACCATATCACATGGTTAATATTAAAGCTGGATCCCTTAAAATTTATGATGAAAGCACCACCTTATCAGGGAAATTGGCCCGTTGGAAAATGTTACTCTCAGAATTTGACATTCAGTACGTAAGCCAGAAAGTAGTAAAAGAGAGTGCTATAGAGGACTTTTTGGCAAGCCGCGTCTGCAATGACTATGATGCGTTAAATTTTAATTTCCCTGATGAAGATTTGATGTGTATATCAACTGAGAAAAATGATGACCCGAAGGAATCTTGGGTAATGAATTTTGATGGCACTGCTAATGCTTTGGGGTGGGGCATTGGAGCAGTCTTAGTTTCACCGAAAGATAATTATTATCCATTCACTAGTATGCTGAAATTATTTTGTACCAATAATAAGGCTGAATACGAGGCATGCATACTTGGTCTACAAACGGTCATTGAAAAAAGAATCAAAACCTTTAGAGTCTTTGGGGATTCTGCACTAGTCATCTATCAAATTCGGGAAGAGTGGGAGATAAAAGACACAAAGCTGGTTGGGTAACATAAGTTGGTCCTCGAACTAATCAAAGAGTTTAACAAAATCACCTTCAAATATCTCCCGAGAGAGGATAACCAAATGGCTAATGCCCTCGCTACTCTAGCTGCCATGTTTAAGGCTACTGAAGGTTCTGAGATGATGCCGATTAGGATGCAAATATTTGATTCCCCGGATCATTGTTATGACATAGAAGAAGAAGCTGATGGTCTTTCATGGTATTATGGCATCTTGCAGTATATAAAATCCCAAGAATATCTGCCGCATGCAATTGATAATGATAAGAAAATGATCAGGAAATAACCGTCGGATACATACTCGATGGAGGAATCTTGTACAAAAAGAGTCGAGATCAAGTGCTGTTAAGATGTGTGGGTGCCAAGGAAGCTCAAATGATCTTAGAAGAGGTTCACGAAGGGGTTTGTGGAGCTCACCCTAGTGTTTTCACCATGGCCAGGCAAATTATGCGCTTCGGGTACTACTGGTCCACTATAGAAAGTTATTACATCAATTATGCCCGAAAATGTCACAACTGTCAGGTATATGCCGACAAAATCCATACACCTCCGAAACCACTACATGTCACGACGGCTCCTTGGCCTTTCTCAATATGGGGCATGGATGTAATCGGGCAAATTAACCCTAAGGCATCAAATAGACATAGATTCATCTTAGTGGCTATTGACTACTTCACCAAGTAGGTAGAAGCAACACAGATTCATCTTAGTGGCTATTGACTACTTCACCAAGTGGGTAGAAGCAGCCTCATATGCGAATGTCACCGGGTCGACAGTCTGTAAGTTCTTGAAGAAAGAGATCATTTGTCGTTACGGCCTACCTGAGAGAATCATCATTGATAATACCTCTAATCTGAATAACAAAATGATAACTGGGGGTTGTGAGTAGTTCAAAATTAGACATCACAACTCAATAACTTATCACCCAAAAATGAATGGGGTTGTAGAGGCCGCTAATAAGAATATCAATAAAATAGTCGCAAAGATGGCCGATGTTCGACTGTGTGAGTGCTTGGCAAAAGGATAAAAAAAGTATTAGAAATGTATGAAAACGGTGCCAAGGCTAAGTCTTTTGCGTGCAAGTATACACGGTCGACAGGTAATACAATAGTAAACTGGTTATCGATCCCACAGTGATTGACTAGGAATTTGACTACTTTGATTGTTACTTATCAAGGGAAAATTGTTGTTTGAGTTAAAATTGGTTTTGAAAGTGATTTAAAGAAATAAAAGGAAAACAACATTGGCACAAGGAGTTTCAAGTGAGTGATGAGCATTGGCAAGGGATGCCTAGTTTTCACACTATTTATGCCAACCTTTAACAATGCACTACCTTGGAATTATTATCGAGCAAATTCAAAGTTGGCATTGCCTCTGTCAATGGCAATGCTCGAAATTAACCATGTAAAAATCCTTATATCACTATAATGAAGTTTTTCATAAATCAATTTGATTAAGTCCCAATCTATACTCCTAAGGGGTAGACTCACTCCCAAAGTAAGTTCTTCTATTTGAACATCTTCCATCGAAGCATCTCGCCTTAGTATCTAGCAACTAATCGTTGCCCCCTAAGTCTGTTAAGATATTAAGGTACAATAAGCATACTATTTAGGTTTTAGGAGAATGGAACCCGCCTATCTATTCAGGCATAAGGAGAATAAAACTCGCCTATCTGTTCAGGAATAAGGAGAATGGAACCCGCCTATTCGTTCAGGCATCAAGCATAAGGAGAATGGAACTTACTTATCCATTCGGGCATAAGGAAAATGGAACCCGCCTATCTGTCCAGGCATAAGGAGAGTGGAACCCGCCTATTCGTTCAAGCATCAAGAGAATGAAACCCGCCTATCCGTTCAGGTATTAGGAGAATGGAACCCGCCTATCAATTCAGGCATGAGGAGAATAGAACCCGCCTAACTGTTCATGTATAAGGAGAATGGAACCCACTTATCCGTTCAGGCATAAGGAAAATGGAACTTGCTTATCTATTTGGGCATAAGGAGAATGGAACCCGCCTATCCGTTCAGGCATTAGGAGAATAGAACCCGCTTATCCGTTCAAGCATGAAGAGAATGGAACCCGCCTATCTATTCAGGCATAAGGAGAATAGAACCTGCCTATTCGTTCATGCATAAGGAGAATGGAACCCTATTTTGACGTTCAACATCCAGTTTATAGTCCAACCAAAAAATAAGTTCCTTCTTGTTCTTTGCTCTATCCCAGTTTCATCGGAATAAGCAAAGAAGGGGTAGCTGTAGTCACTAATTTTTTAACCCAAACCGAATATAGAGAAAAATATGGAAGAAATTAGTCCCAAAATCAACTCCAAATCAGAATCAAAAAATAGATTAAGGATGGCAACTTGGATATGGAAAACCAAGGGAAAATCATTCCCAAATCATTCAAAATCGGTCAAAAAAGCAAAAGGGAAAGGAGAATAAGAATTTTTCAAGATTTGGCAAGCAATTAACCATAAATTAGGGATTTTTATTTTTAATCTCTTTTGTTCTTTATTTATTTCTTTTATTTTGAATTTAACTATAATTGGAGCAATTCTAACCTTTTTTTAAGCTTTAAAGATCCTTGTTCTCCATTTTCAATTTTTTACATGAACACTTGATAAATTCTTTAAAATAGGGTGTTTGATCTTTATTTTAAAATAAAAATGGGTGAATGGTGTTTTGGGGCTTTGTACCCTTTTTAAATGAAAGTGGGTCATTTAATTTTATTAAATCTCAACAACATTCTTATTCCATAAAGCTCTTTTTAAATAAAGTTGGTGTATATTTTTTAAAATTTGCTTTTAATTTGGTTACTAACATTTTTTTTGAGCCACCTATTTTCATTACATTCTTTGAAATTAAAGTTTTAATTAACGTTTTTATAAAAACGGTCTGAATACCGTGTGTGTTGACTCAACTTCGAGAAGGATACACATAATTTAACATTTTATTAAATTCCTTCCTATTTCTCCATATTTTATTTAATTTTGTAAATTGAATTAATGTTACCTTTATATCATTAATTTAAGATATTTAACTGTTTGTTTTTTTAATTAAAGTATTAGTTTAGGTAAAACTCTTAGGTTTATGTTCTCTGGTATTACAACCTTAGTTAATTTAGAGTCTTTGAAGTTGAAATAAAAATTCTCTTCACACTAGAAATCATAAAACACGCTTAATTATATTTTAACCCTAATAGGTAAAATTTACTTAGACAATTCTTAGGGTTAACAACCACTTTAGAATGATAAAAGTTTCAACACACTAATTATCTTTGATTGTTTGATTAAAAAGTGAAACATAATTAATGTGGTGTCCTACCAAAAGGAGGTAACATGTTAGACAGAAGTGTTGGCGGTGATTAGAGTTTACTCTCCGGATGGTCGAGCCATTAAAATAGAATCATATTCATAAATGGGCAATAATTTAAATTTTACACGAACTTGCAAATTCCGACATTAAAACTTTTTGTAATCGGCTAGGTACCAATTTTTAGGCGTTGTGGGGTGCTAACCCTTTCTCACGCGTAACCGACTCCCGAACTCGTTTTTGTGTTTTTTTGCAGACCAAAAATATTATTTAATAAAATGATTTTATTAAAATGACATGTTTTTAGGTGATCCAATCATACCTTACAAAAAGATTGGTGGTGACTCCGTTGTTTTTGGCTTTTTATTTAAAAAAACAGTCAAGACCCTTAAACAGGTTGTGACAATTAAATTTCATATTTATTTATGATTGGTTCTAACACAAATGATAAATGTCGCTTTCTTGTTTTAATCGTCTTGTGTAACTACAAAACGGTTAAGCGGGGGTTTAAAAAAGTGTTGAAATTAAATTGGTAATAAATAAAAATAATAAGAGAAATAATTAAGTAAAAATTAGTAATAGGTCACTGAATGTTGATTTCCTTTTTATGATAGTAAGCTGGTTACAGTTTATATGAACGAATCCTTGTCGCTAACTCCTTAGCTAACAGATTCTGAACCAACCCGAAAATTTGATTGCTTGCTGAATTGTCTAACAACAATTTTGAGATTTGGAAGAGCTCAACTCGAATTAATAATGTCTCACCAACGAGTGTTTGTTTAACCTGATCTTGTTTTTTATTGACGAACCGCCGTCAATTTTGTTCATAGGAAGGCAAATTACGACCAACTGATCTAACTTCTCAACTACAAGCCAAAACGATCTTCAAACCAACGAGCACTTATTGAGTTGAAGATGATTTAAAGTTGAAGGAATGGCCGATTGCCACTCCAATAATCCGAAGAAACAAGAATATTATTTTAAAGGTAAATAGCACTTTACTTAATTCTAGCGATCATTAATTTAGTACTGCAAAACTTTAGGTTATTTTAGAGTTTAGCTAAGTATGAATTGGATCATGCTTCACATAATGTATGACATAAATTAAAGAAGAAAAATATGAAAAGAAATAAAGGAAAGAAATTGTATTTCCAAAAATAAAAATCAATACAAGAGTTGTAAGTTTCAATATGTTGAATAAACTAGCCTAAGGGTGTATTTATACACAAGGATTTTAAAATTTAAGATTCAATATATCTAAGATAAATATCCTAAATTCAAGATAAATTATCCAATGATCTTGAATTTAAATTCTAAATAATCAAGATAAATTATCCTAAATTTAATATTCAAGATAAAATATTTAATAATTTTGAACTTATAATATGAAGCATCCAAGATAAGGGATCACGTTGGAACAGTCTTATCCTCCAAATAATGATGATCTTTATTTGAATTCTACTGAAAACGGCTTTGGCCACGTTGTGCTTCGCGTCGTGCCCACTTCTCCTACCATAATATCCAAAATCTTTCAGATTTCATTTTTAATCGTGGATTCTGGGTTGACATGTTCCAATCGAGCCTCTGGCCAAAATTAAGCCCAAAAAATAATGGATCAGTAGTATTTAGGCAAAAATATAAGCTTAGAAACATAACAATTCTAAGCATTATTTCACATATATCAACAAGTCAGACGTTTAAAACAATCAACATGCTTAACAGATACACATAATCATATAGTATAGACACTTGTTTCAGTATAGTAATTATTCAAACATACAAATAAATCAATAATATAAACAGGTCTGTAATGTAGACCATTCAGTCAAGCATATCAGACTCAATACCACATACTCACAGAACAGTGCAGTCGTACAATTTACACAAAATAGCAAAATAGTAAGTCAGTATACAAAAATTGAGGGTACGTTACCTCAGTAAACACACTTCCTGATCAAATAATACACTCAATAATAATAATCACACAATTCAATTTGCAACACAATAATTTAGCACAAGCAAAACACATACCTATTTTGATAATTCAGCCTCATGAATCTCCACACATACTACAAAATGCCAAGGTGGTCGTATACTATCCGGTATAATCCTTAAGGCTATAAACTGTAAATGCGATAGAGCACAAATTGCAAATGCGATAGAACACAAGTGATAAATGCGAGGGAGCGCAAACAGTAGTACTTCCTTCTTAAAAAACGAAATTCCCTGGTGTGCAGTATGACGTACAGACTCAGAAAGAAATGCCAGACTTTACAGTACATGGCCAGACGAGTCAAAAGTTTATAACAGTTAACATGCTTAAGAGATACACATAGTATGCACACTTGTTTCAGTATAGTAACAATTCAGATGGTAATGTAGACGGATCAATAATATAGGCCATTCAATCAAGCATATCAGACTCAATAACACATACACATAAAACAGTGTAGTCATACAGTTTACATGGAGTCACAAAACAGTAAGCATACAAAAATTGGGGATATGAAACCTCGATAAACAGTATTTCTGGCAGACAATACACTCAATAATAATAATAATCACAGGATTCAATTTGCAACACAATAATTCAGCACAAGCAAGACACACACCCGTTTCGATAATTCGATTAACAAATCTTCAAACATGTAACAGAATACCAAGGTGGTCGTATAAAATCTGGTATAATCCTTAAGGCTCCTAAACTGACAAAATAACTTCAAGAAATTAGAAATAATACTACGAGTTAGTAACAAAGAATTTTAAATTAAAATTACATTAAACGGACTGAAAATTAGTGCAAGTTGTTCCAAGTCAATTGTTCGGCTAAAGTCAACAAAAATTCAACAGTCAATAATCAACTATTGGTCAATGGGTCTGGTCAAAAATCAATGAGTCTAGTCAACAGTTAATGAATCTGGTCAACAGTTAATGGTCGGCTAACGGGTCAACGATCAACATCGATTCTAGTCGGATACAAATTGAGGCTTAGTTACATGTTAGACTTGGGTCTAGGAATCTTGGGTCGTACTTGTTTGGGTTTAACCCTTAATTTGCTTAGGCTAAATAGGCCGAAATTCAACTAGCTTAGGCTAGATGTGGCTTGGCAGGTTTGAGCCATTCTTAATGGGCTAGGGCATCCATCGAGTCCAAAGTTGGTATCTTGATAGATTCAGATTTAGGGTTAGGCAAGGTGACGACGACGAGAGAATGATTGAGGTTCCTACAGTGGCTAGGATTCATTGATGTTTCTGACGTTGGCTTAACACAAAAAAAAAAAAAAAACGGGAATTGAAACCCTTACCAACCATGCGACTCTCAATATGGCGGCAACCACGGCTACGACCACAAAGTGCTGAGAAAACCAATCACATTACACAATGAACGCTCGCACAACCACCAGACTATTGAATCCCCCACCCAAGACTCAAACAAGGTTTGATTCAAGATGATTTATAGAACAAGGCGAAGCGAAGCATGCACACGATGGCTTAATATTAGTTTTAAAGTTCCACAACCGATGGGTTTTCAAATCGGGCCTTGGGTTTGTTGTAACGTTTCAAAGTAAAAGGGAGAATTTGAACGTTAAGAGGGTAGTTAATTTCCTGTTATGTTTTTTTTAATTTCAATTAAAGGGTTGTTAGCTGTTATGAGTGATTAGGGAAACGATGAGTTTTGATTAGGCAGCTAGTCTTGTAAAATGCTGCGTTTAGCGGGATAAGGCTATATGATCTGAAGCCTATCATTTTTTATCCTTATCCAATGAATGAATTTCTTATTCACTTGTCTCCCTCTGCTCTATCTGTTCTCTCCCTTTATAATTCTTCTTCTTTGATTCGAGTTGTTACAAAGGTATTCAGAGTTATAGATCTCGGCCGTCATTGATGAAGGTTACGGGGCATTCTGCGAGGACCTAAAATCTTTGTTCGACAAATATTTTGCAAATCGAATTCTCCTGATTACAATCCACCAGGTGATTTATCCTATTACTAAAGACGAGCTTCATCGGGTTTTTTTACCTTATGGGTCTGTCGAAAAGATTACTCTATTTCAGAACTCGTTTGGCGTTCAATTCCTGATCAAATATCAAGGTTATGGTGCAATCGCGGCCATAAAATCTCTTCAGGGCCGTAACATTTACGACGATTGTTGCCAGCTTGAGATTCAGCTTCATAATGATGCAGGGTTGATAGACTTTATTGAGCCGAAACAAGTCTCAACAACTGAAATTTCAACTGAGGTGATGTAGCGATGTTTTTTCTCGCTAAAAAAAGATTATTTTTTATTATTTGTTTTGAAAATTTTCTTCCGCGTGAGATTTTATAAAACCCGTATTTTATTTAAAATTGGAGTCGCCATCGGTCACTCAAGGTGGACCGGACACCGTAGAAAACTAGAGATTTCAAAATATCGGGTTCGGGAGTCGGTTACGGAAGGGGAAGGATTAGCACCCCACACCGCCCAAAATTGGTACTTTAATAATTACTGCTTTATTAATATTAAATTTTCCGGATTTAAAGTGACGATTAAATTAAAATTTGATTATAAGTGCGAGTAAATTTTAAAGGCCCCGTTATTCGAGAGTAAACGTCCAACCACTATCACTACGCCTGATACTGGCCCCGTCTACGCTCAAATAAAAGGGCACCGCATTGACAAAATATATGTTCGTTATGCAAACTAAAAAACATGACAAATATAAATAAATACCTTGCGATAAAAAATATAAATAAATACTAACATAACATAAATAAAATATTAATCTAAAACATATATACATAACTATTAATTTAACACATAAATAAAAACATATCTAACATAAATAGAACACTAATATAAAACATAAATTTAAAACATACTAATCTAAAACATAGATAAACATACAAATTAAAAACACAATTTTAAATTAACTACTACTTCATTAAAATATAAAAAATTACAACATAAATAAAAAGGAAAGAAAATATACCTAACTAGGAGTTCGAATGACGAACCCCGACTGGACCCCACCGAGATCTACCACGACCTCTTCAAAAATATTAACTAGATCAGACCTAAAATAGGACCCTGATCGAACCGGTTAGGACCGAGGGGACTACCCCTTGGCCCTAGGCTAGCCGAGAGCATTGCTCTCTTATTCGACCAGCCTTTATGCCGTTCCATTTTGCTTGCCCCAATTGCAATCTTCAATTTCCTATTTATAGGCAAAATCAAAGGGTGGGGGGAACACGTGGAGCGATATGCTCCACGCATTTTTCTTTTCTTTTTTTTTATTTTATTTATTTTTTTAAACACAATTTTATATTATTATTTTTTTATTAATAATATTACTATTACAACAATACTAAAAATACTAAAACCCGGACAAAAATGAGTGATTACAGTTGCCCCCTCTTTGCTTGTTCTTGTGAAACGAGAACAAAGCAAAGATCAAAAGCACTCATTTTTGTCTTATCTGGCAGCGCATGTCTTCTTTCTTGTTTTGGTTGATCCACCTTGTCACTCTCGGGAAGCAAAGCCTTCAAAATGGGGGTTGTTTGTTGAGGAAGCCAAACCGAGTTCTACTTGCTACATTATTGGTAATAAGCTAATACCTAAAGAGAGTTCGACCCAATTGCAACACACAAATGAAGAGACAGGTCTACAAAATTCGATCCAAATTTACAACACCAACGATGATGAGGCAAGACCGATAGGTGAAAGTTCTAATGTCTGATCCAGCTACAATTCTGACGAAGAGGCGAGATCAGAAAACTGACAATTTTTTTTCTCTCTTTTTTTTCCTCTGCTTTTGTTTCTTTTTCATATTTTTTCTTTTTTTTTTCTTTTTTTTTTTTTTTTTTTTGATTTTTCTTAGAACATTGATAAAACTTGAAAGTTGGTGAATTTTGACCAAGCTACAACACCGACGAAGAGGCATGGTCTAAAGTTAGTAATGTTGATCCAAATACAACACCGACGAAGAGGCGGATCAAGAGTTAGTGAATTTGGTCTAGCTACAACACCGAAGAAGAGGCAAGACCGTTTTAGTGAATTTGGTTCAGCTACAACACTGACGAAGAGGCAGAATCGAAAGTTAGATTTGACCAAGCTACAACACCGACGAAGAGGCAAGGTCTGAAGATTTGATCCAGCTACGACACCGACGAAGAGGCAGCATCGGATAGTTGTTTTTTTATGATCAAGCTACGACTCTGACGAAGAGGCATGATCAGAATTTGGTTGAAAGCTCATTTTTCATTTTTTTCTTTTTTTTTTCTTTTTTCTATTTTTCTTCTTTTTTTTTTTTTTTTTTGATTTGTTTTCTAGCTACAACATTAATAAAGAAAACTTAAAAATCAGTAAAGTTGGATCTATCAATGGAGAAACAGAAAATATTAACTGGAACCCTACTACACCATCAGTGGGTAAGTAGGACAACAGCAACTGGGACCTAGCCACTCCATCAGCGGAGGACTGGATCAGATAATGATAACCTAGAACCGGCTACACCATCAGCGGAGAGCATGATCAGAGGACGACGGGAGCTTGGACCCGGTCACTCCATCAGCGGAGGACTGGATTGGACAATTACGACCTGGAACCGGCTACACCATCAGCGGAGAGCAGGATCAGAGGACGACGGGAGCTTGGGCCCGATCACTTCATCAGCGGAGGACTGGATTGGACAATGACGACCTGGAACCGGCTACACCATCAGCGGAGAGCAGGATCAGAGGACGACGGGAGCTTGGACCCGGTCACTCCATCAGCGGAGGACTGGATTGGACAATGACGACCTGGAACCGGCTACACCATCAGCGGAGAGCAGGATCTGAGGACGACGGGAGCTTGAACCCGACCACTCCATCAGCGGAGGGTTGGATTTGATAATGACGACCTAAAACCGGCTACACCATCAGCGGAGAGCAGGATCAGAGGACGACGATAGCTTGTACCTGGCCACTCCATCAGCGGAGGACTGGCTCGGGCGATGAAAGTTGATAAATTCATTTTGATTTTCATTTCATTCATTTTTTCTTCATTTTTTTCATTTTTCATTTTTTGATTTTTTTCGACTTTTGATTTTTTTGATTTTTTTCTAATTTTTTTCTGATTTTTTTTTCAACTCTATTTTTTTGGTAATTTTTCTTTTTTCTTGAACTATACAAAGAAGTAAGACTTGAGGAAAATTAGGTCTGGTTGCACCGTCAGCAGAGAAACAAGACTTGAATACAAATTTGATCTGTTTGGGGAAAGGTTCGGATCTGTTGCACCATCAACGGAGAAACGAGATCTTCAGGATGTCTATATTGTTGCACCATCAGCGGTAAAACAGAATCTAAAAATTGTTGGCCTATCAACAATGACGAAGGCAAGATCTGGAAAAGTCTACTTTTGCTCTCATCAAGTGGAGAGGTATGACCTACGATGAAAAAAACATTAATCAAGAAATGTTCACAAAATTTTTCATTTGTTACCTTTTATTGATGTTTCAAAGATCCTCTTTGTGTTTGGCCGCCTCTAAGACTAAGGTTGGCCGTCATGTTGTTACCCCCACGGTTTTGAGGATGTTCATCTCTTTTTGAACTGTTTGTAAGCAAAAATGCATACATGATTTTTATGCCTAAATGCATGTGTCTATCTTAAATGCATGGTGATTTTGGTGTATGCACTTAATCTAAATGTATGCCGTATGCAAGATGAATGCAATCTAAATGCATGAATGTGATATGATTTTTTTTGCCCTCAAAGGGATGCCCGACTCCTCACTGGTCCCGTCAGGATCTTGGTTTTTTGTATGTGACGGTGCCCCAACCTCAACTTGGGTTCAAACAGTCATATGGGTCCATGCCCCAACATTTTATTCATCCCTATGCCATCGTCTGAAACTGTTCTTGAATTTGACACTTTGAGTATGGATTCTGTTGCCCCCTAGGTTATGTTTATAAATTGTGTTGGTTCATGGTAGCTTATTATTTTTTGATTGGGTGCAATTTTGCAGACTATGGTCAAAGATGCAAGAGTTTGACTCGGCAATGAAGGCTGGACCTTTGCAAAGAATGCCCCCGGACTGGGACCTTGTTAGAGGCACACTATTTGTAAAAGATGTGGGGGTGGACATGCCCCAAGACCAAACTTTTGTAAGGGGCTTTGTAAGGTGCTAGATTGACCATCTTCGTTGTATTTAATGGGGCAACCCGAGGATTAGTTTTATTATTCTGAAAATGAATGCATGCAAAATGTGTCCTAAATCGATGCAATGCAAAATTAAGATTGTGATGATGTTGTGCAATGATGCAGGTGAAATCAATGCGATGAGAATAAAATGAAACGAGTTAGTACAAAATAAAATGATTAAATATAACAAACAAAAATAGAGTAATAAAAATTGTACATAAACAAGAAATAAGGCACCAGAGCCTAAATAGGGTGACCACTAATCGGGCAGAGTTTCACATGGATCTAAAGGGTTGGCTCTTACGGCTCACTATATGCAGTTTTGCTGCTAAGAGGTACCCGAATTGTCCTTGCTGTCCTCTACTAAGAGTAGCAAGGCCCCCGGTCATCACCCATTACAGGCTCCTTTCAACCAGGTTCAATTCAGGGTGACCCATTCGCTTATACCCATACGAAGGAACGACATCCTCACGAAAGTATAAGGTACTCGAGCCCCGAAGGTACTTGCTAGGCCCATACGGGAGAACGATATCTCCACGAAAGCATTAGCATTTTCCCCCACTTAAAAAAACGGGTTTATATGCCATATTTTAAATGCGTTAAAATAAACGCGCAATTATAACCGAATGTTACTTTAATAGTCACTTTAATCCGGAATTTCCAATATTAGTAAAGCGATAATTATTTAAAAAAGCTCGACTCTCTTATTTTTTTGAAAAAACAAAAATATCCCCAGTGGAGTCGCCATCTGTAGCGATGTTTTTTCTCGCTAAAAAAAGATTATTTTTTATTATTTGTTTTGAAAATTTTCTTCCGCGTGGGGTTTTATAAAACCCGTGTTTTATTTAAAATTGGAGTCGCCACCGGCCACTCAAGGTGGACCGGACGCCGTAGAAAACCAGAGATTTCAAAATATCGGGTTCGGGAGTCTGTTACGGATGGGGAAGGATTAGCACCCCCACAGCGCCCAAAATTGGTACTTTAATAATTACCGCTTTATTAATATTAAATTTTCCGGATTTAAAGTGACGATTAAATTAAAATTTGATTATAAGTGCGAGTAAATTTTAAAGGCCCCGTTATTCGAGAGTAAACGTCCAACCACTATCACTACGCCTGATACTGGCCCCGTTTACGCTCGAATAAAAGGGCACCACATTGACAAAATATATGTTCGTTATGCAAACTAAAAAACATGACAAATATAAATAAATACCTTGCGATAAAAATATAAATAAATACTAACATAATGAAATACTAACATAACATAAATAAAATATTAATCTAAAACATATATACATAACTATTAATTTAACACATAAATAAAAACATATCTAACATAAATAGAACACTAATATAAAACATAAATTTAAAACATACTAATCTAAAACATAGATAAAAACACAATTTTAAATTAACTACTACTTCATTAAAATATAAAAATTACAACATAAATAAAAAGGAAAGAAAATATACCTAACTAGGAGTTCGAATGACGAACCCCGACTGGACCCCACCGAAATCTACCACGACCTCTCCAAAAATATTAACTAGATCGGACCTAAAATAGGACCCCGATCGAACTGGTTAGGACCGAGGGGACTACCCCTTGGCCCTGGGGTAGCCGAGAGCATTGCTCTCTTATTCGGCCAGCCCTTATGCCGATTCCATTTTGCTTGCCCCAATTGCAATCTTCAATTGCCTATTTATAGGCAAAATCAAAGGGTGGGGGAACACGTGGAGCAATATGCTCCACGCATTTTTTTTAAACACAATTTTATATTATTAATTTTATATTAATAATATTACTATTACAACAATACTAAAAATACTAAAACCCGGACAAAAATGAGTGATTACAGGTGGAGTGCAGTGACAATCTATTGGAACCACCATCGGTTCAAGGTGTAGTGTTGGGTTTACCTGCTGTGGCTAGGGAGGTGGGATCAAGTGAAGCCCAAATGTTCGATCAAATGTGTGAGGGGTCTTCTGGTCCAAGGCAGCTAACAAGTTCAACTCAGTGGATTAAGGATGAGTTTTCTTCCACTCAGACTATGTTGATATCGTCAAATGATAAAGAGCCGTTAATGAAATGTACTGATTCGGATGAAGTGGGTTTGTGTATTAGTGGAGATGTGGGCAGCATTGACCCAAATCAGGAAACTCTTGTTGTTGAACCAATTAAGGAAAATTCAAATTTTAGTGTTAACCAAATTAATAGACTTTTGAATGAGACTAATATTGTTATTGATAATGTTAGTGGAGTTTATGCTTTGCAAGACCAATTGAAAGAGTTTGGTTATGAGCTTGTGGATGTTCAGTTTGAGAAGCTCAAACTAGAGTGTTCGACAAGACTTATTAATGCCAATAACTTGGTTGAGAGTGAGGATCCCTACGGGTTTAGGTTACTATTAATGGGGAATGAATTAGTGATAGTAAGTAAAAATTTATTGTGGCCTGTGAATGAAGTTATGAATGTGAAAGATCCCTATAGATTTAGGCTTTTACTGATGGGGAATCAAAATGATTTAGGTGACTTAAACTTTAAAGACACTTCCTTACCATTTTTTGTTGGGTATGCACTTAATGAAGCATCTGAACTTGTTGTTGTTGTGACATTGTTAAAGGAGCTTGATGCTAGCAAAAAGATGAGCATCGTAATTGAAGGAGAATCCTTGATGAATGATGGGACACCAATTGTGATCTATCAGTTATTCTATAAAATGGTTCTTGGACAAAGTTTTAGTAGGGATGCCATTATTGAATTTTTGGCCAAAGTTTCACTTGGTGCTGTAGGCATCGGAATTGCTTTTGGGATATCGTTAGTTTTGTGGCTTGGATTTATTTTCAATGATACAGTGATTGAGATTACATTGACAATTGTTGTGGGCCACATTGTTTACTTCACTGGTCCAGAAGGCATTCTTGGTAATGAGGAGGAACTTGGATCTGCTGATTGACCTACAGTAAGAAAAACAAAAAGGTACATCTTTGTGGAAGACATGGATGTTGGTGAAAACTGATGATGAAGCATTACCCAACTTGATTACTTTGTTAACAGAATTATTCAAGAGAAAGGGAAGCCTCCAAAAGATTCATTTGTACATTGTGACCGAGTCTTATGGGGGGAAATTTATTGTCACTGCTGGATTATCAGTTTTGAAAGCCATTGATGCTGGAAAAGTGAAGCTAAAACTTAGAGGAGTGACTTCGGGAAATAGTTGGATCTCTCCAGATGATTTCGTTTGTGATTGGGGGCCTCTTCTTGAGGATGTTTTCAAGCTAGATACCAATGACCTAAAACATTCAAACATTCTAGTAGAGAAGATCAGCCAGCAACTGAAAGATGGTCAATACTTTGATGCAACAAATATTTGGAGTCAAGTCAGTAATTGGTGCAAACAATAACTCAGTGAATTTTTACAATTTTTTGCAGGATGTTGGGATGAGACCAGTAACTTTAACAGCTTCAGAATTTTCGAATGCTTTTCGTTCAGTCAATAGATTCTCAAGGTATTTGAGTTCCTTGAGGATTTAACCAAGCAATGGTGAGGGTGACCTTAATATTTTAATGAATGGGGTCATAAAAAAAAGCTTAATATGCCAGATAATGTCATATGGAAAGGGAAGTCAGATCATGTTTTCTCGTATTTGACAGGTGATTTTATGAGGTCAAAAATTGTTGAGGATGATGAGTTGCTCTCAAAAGGAGTTAATGTCAATATCTACAGTGGGCAGCTTGATATGATCAGTGCAACGAAGGGAACTGAAGCTTGGAATGATAAGCTCAAGTGGGAAGGCATACCAAAGCAAAATATCATACCCATATGTTGTGCGAAGTCTGCATGTCTTTTTAATGTTAATACTCGGGAGACGTTACATGATTTACGACAATAATTTTCATCTTTTGATCCTTGAGGTCAAGGATCCCTTAAACTCGGAGGGTATTGGTACATGCCATTATGTTCAGAGTGGAGATAAGCTAATTCAACATCGCAAGAAAAGAGCAATCTGTGGAGATTTTAGAAATGAAAATTCATATATTCACAGGCATTTGTGTGAAATCACAAGTCTTAATGTTGAAAGGGAGATTAAGAAGTACGGTTATGAGGAGATTAAAAAGTACAATTCTGAGGTGATGGACATTGTGGACAAATTTAATGTTACAATGTTTGATGGTTTGGATGAGAAGTGTCAAAAGAAATCTGAAGCTGTATGGGGGCAGTATCCCTTGGAAACTTTGAAGTACAAGCAAAAAACCTGCAATTTATATTTGATGAAGGAGTTCGGATGTTAAAAATTGTTGATCTAAAAATTGACCCTCTAGAAAAGCCTTCAATCTATCTTGTAGGTTTAAATAGAAGCATTACTATCGGTTTACTCGTTCTTGTGGTTGTACGGACCATTTAAAGAACAACAAAGACAATCCAATGTTACACAAGGGCTGTTTCAAAGGCTTGGCTTACTGTTTGTTTTTTTTTTTTACTTTTGATCCTTGAGGTCAGAGATTTCTTGAAGGAGGAAGCAGTGTAACGGGTCGAAGTAAAAGGGAGAATTTGACCGTTAGGAGGGTAGTTAATTTCCTGATATGTTTTTAATTTCAATTGAAGGGTTGATAGCTGTTATGAGTGATTAGGGAAACGGTGAATTTTGATTAGGCAGCTAGTCTTGTAAAATGTTGTGTTTAGCAGGATAGGGCTATATGGTCTGAAGCCTATCATTTTTATCCTTATCGAAGGAATGAAATGTGTTCTTATCTTCCTCTAAAAATTTTTATTTTGTTGTCTCCTGCTCTATATGTTCTCTCTCTTTTATAATTCTTCTTCTTTGATTCGAGTTGTTACATTTGTGTTCGATAGGGAAAAGAACGGTCAATGTAAAGGCCAAGAAAGACCAGGACGGTAAAGAAACTTAAATGGCAGTGGTTAAAGTCAAGAATCAAGAAAATCGGTAAAGTACCCAACAGTCGAAGAAGAAGAAAACACGAACGTGGGAGCGGGAGATAACTGTAAGGGCTGCTGCTGACGGCTCACGAAAATGAAAAAGGCCAAATGACCTTTAGGTTAGATGAAAAAGTAGAATATATAGTTTGGAAATGGGAAAATTGCATGGTAACCCTTGCGTTTCATTAGGGTTTCCAAAACGATATTCAGAGATTACTATGTGCTCAAACTAGTCTAAAGTTTCCAAAACTCCTGATTAAGTCTCTAACTTTATTTTTCATTCAATTAGGTCTTCAAATTTCAAATGTTCGCAAATTCTTCTAACCCCAAGTTGAGGCTGTGACACTTAAAAATCATGCACATGCAGTTAGAACATGTCAACATCGAAAATAATGACTGTATAGAAACTCATTTAGAACATTAAATCATATTAGAAAAAACATTAAATCACTTGAACCAGAGAAGTCGATCCCTATTGTCAATGCCCGCACATTTGGGTCCGAGACAGATGCGCAACAAGTAACCCAAGAGGTTCTAGGCTTGCCAAGAAGACCACCAGACTTGGTCCGATCGTTGGAGACTGAAAGAAAGCCCAAATGCATTGAGCCTGGTAAATTAATAGATGGCATCTTACCAGGGAATATTCCAAGGGATAAAAATATCTCTCAATGTAAACATAAACTTAAGGAAAGAATTTCATAGTGATAGAGTTTCCTTAGTTAGTGTAGATTTGGTAGGTGGCTTTCGATCTGAGCCGTTAGTGTGATTCGATCTCGTCCGTTCATTGTATGGGGATTCAACTATAAATAGAGGCTTCCCCACCTCAATTGTATTCATCCATCATTTGAGTAATACACTTGGCATTTACTCTAAAAACACTCTGTAGTGTTCTTCGCGTTCTTGAGCGTTCTTTCTTTTGTTCTCGTTGCCTTTCTCTTTTGTTCGGTTCCTCTTGGAACGATCTTGTGTTTGTGAGCATTGGAAGTATTCGATCTTCCGGAGAAGGATTTCAGGCTTACTTAGTCGTTTGTCTAAGAACATCGACTAAGGCCGCACGTTGGGTTGGTTCAGAAGTCTAGCCCAGTGACAGTTGGTATCAGAGCGAGTGTTCGAGCATAAACACTGATTGGAGATGGCAAAGAAAGGAGGGAATGTTGCAACACAAAAGGGTGCAGAGACCCAGGCTGACGATGGAAAGCGAGACAGTCCGAGCAACACTGTGCCTACGCTGGAAGAAATGATGGGAAAGCTCGAAGGATCCATGAAGGATGCCCGAGAGGAGATTGACGTTGTGAGAGTACATCTTGACGAGCTGGACTCTTCAAGAGAGGAGCTCGAAAGCAGCGTGCAGGATCTAAAGAACAACGTGCGAGACCTTGACCAGTGTGCCGACAGTACGGATAGACGGAGTGATGCACTCGAAGCCGAACTAAAGGCTTTGAAGGCGGAGATGATGGAGGAAATTAAGGGGCTCAAGGGAGAGCTTCAAGTTTACAAAGCTGCCGTGACTGGTATGTTAAACACGGCAATAACCAGACTAAAGTTGGACGTGCCAAAGCCAAAGGAGTTTAGTGGAACTAGATCGGCCCATGAAGTGGAGAACTTTGTGTGGAGCATGGAACAATACTTTCGTGCTATAGGCATCAAGGATGATGCGGATAAGGTAAACATTGCTTCTGTTTACTTAACTGACATTGCACTTTTATGGTGGCGACGCAGATGCTCTGAGGAGAAGAGCAAGGATATTCCCATCGGGACTTGGGAAGAGTTTCAGGCTGAGTTCAAAGAACAGTTCTACCCAAAGAACGCCCAACAGGAGGCTCGGGAGAAGCTGCACGAACTCAAGCATGAAGGTTCCATCCTAGAGTATGTCAGATGGTTCACTGAACTCAAACTCCAAATCACGGACATCACTGAAGGCGAATATCTTCAAGAACGGGCTTAAGCGATGGGCCAAAACGGAGTTTAAGAGGATGGGAGTCGAGGAACTCTCCAAGGCTATGGCCGCAACTGAATCCATAGCCGAGTTCGAGATGGCGGAGTCCCTCAAGCCCCGAGGCAAGGGCTATGGCGGGGGAGTCAAAGATGGGGAAGGTCTTGTGTGTTGTATCTGCGGAGGAAAGCACATGATGAAAGATTACCCCAAGAATGATCGTCTTAATGCTGTCAAAGGCGATGAGTCCGAGGATTCGGATGAAGAAGTGACAAGACTTGGTGCGATTGCAAGTGTCAAAGCAATCAAGCCGAGGGTAGAGAAGCAACTAAAGTGCTACCAATGTAAGGGGCCACACAAGTTGCGAGCATGCCCACATCGAGTCAAGCCATCCAAGGGGGTGGACGAGCCCGAATAGAGCGAGGTTGCGAGACTTGGTTCGATGATACTGAGTTCTGCTAAGGCGAGAGTACGCAAGCAGAAATGGTTGATATTTGCGACATCAACATTGCAGGACGATCGAGGAGTGCTCTAGTGGACACCGGAGCAACCGATCTATTCATGTCCAAGAAGGCTGCCGACAAACTTGGTCTTAGAGTTGTGGGTTCAATTGGAAAGATCAAGACTGTGAATGCTAAAGAAGTTCCAATTGTTGGAACGACACGGAAGGTTGAGCTACAGATTGGTGAATGGAATGGCAAGGAAGACATCAAGGTAATCAATTTAGATGACTTTGATTTTGTTTTGGGACTAAGCTTCCTTGACAGTATAGATGCTCTTATCGTTCCTTGTGCCGACGTCGTTTGTGTTTTGAATCGCAAACAACGTTGCGTTGTGCCCACGTACCGAGAAAAGGGTAAAGGAACCAAGATGCTGACTGCCATTCAGCTTGCCGAGGATGCTCCAAGCAAAGGAGACATCGCTTTGGAGGCTACTGTTGGAGGGACTACTTTAGTGGGGCAAGAGTTGCCCGAGACAGATAGCGACATGAGGCCCGTGGAAAAAGCACATTTGGGCAAGGTGGAAGAAGCATTGAACTTCAAGTGTGAAGAAGGGTCAATGCGGGAAAAGTTGCCAATGGGTAACGAGGCACCAAACTTCACGAGGGAAGGGTTGATGCCGGTTAGAGTGAATGCCATGAAGGAGGTGCATCTCAAACTTCATAGAGATGTACGCAATGATGCAGAGCGAGAAGTTACACAGGGGAAGGAACCAAGGCGAGCAGTCTGTATGGGAAGACAACCCAGTCCGAGTCGAGCGCTCCTTGTGGGGGGAGCCGTTCTTATGGGGGAACACCATTGCCCGATTCTGAGTTGGGAGCAAGCCAAGGTACCATGGAAGATCCAAGATCAACCAAGCGAAGTCCTTTCTGAGACAGCGATGAGGGCATCGCCGGATTTGGTGGGGGAGAATGTCACGGCCCGCACATTTGGGTCCGAGACAGATGCGCAACAAGTAACCCAAGAGGTTCTAGGCTTGCCAAGAAGACCACTAGACTTGGTCCGATCGTTGGAGACTGAAAGAAAGCCCAAATGTATTGAGCCTGGTAAATTAATAGATGGCATCTTACCAGGGAATATTCCAAGGGATAAGAATATCTCTCAATGTAAACACAAACTTAAAGAAAGAATTCCATAGTGATAGAGTTTCCTTAGTTAGTGTAGATTTGGTAGGTGGCTTTCGATCTGAGCCGTTAGTGTGATTCGATCTCGTCCGTTCATTGTATGGGAATTCAACTATAAATAGAGGCCTCCCCACCTCAATTGTATTCCTCCATCATTTGAGTAATACACTTGGCATTTACTCTAAAAACACTTTGTAGTGTTCTTCGCGTTCTTGAGTGTTCTTTCTTTTGTTCTCGTTGTCTTTCTCTTTTGTTCGGTTCCCCTTGGAACAATCTTGTGTTTGTGAGCATTTGAAGTATTCGATCTTTCGGAGAAGGATTTCAGGCTTACTTAGTCGTTTGTCTAAGAACATCGACTAAGGCCGCACGTTGGGTTGGTTCAGAAGTCTAGCCCCGTGACACTATGCTCTTAAAAAAGTAATTTTCTAACCATTTCATCTTGACAAGTTTCTTTTTCCACCAAAACATTTCAAAACCTATTCTTTTCATGATTGAGCAAGCTTTAAATAACATATATGTCTTGCATGTGAGTTTTTTCGCAAAGCAAGTCCTAGATCAAAATATAGCTTATTGAGTTCCATTATCAAAATACATCATTCATGTTTTTCAAGGAATTTTTTCATTTGAACCTTCCTCTAAGTTTTTTAAGGGATTTTTCTTCTTCTTTTTTAAGTTTTTTGCTTCTTAGTGATTTTAGAAGGTGACGACATCGGCCTTTGGCCAAGCGACTGCCACACATAATTTGTCAGAAGTTTTGTTGGGTTCTTGTTCATCCTCTCTTCTTTCTTTCTCTTTTTATCTTTCTAGTTTTATTTTTTGCATATTTAAATTTTTATGTAATTTGGTTTAATAAGTGCCCGCATTTTCTAACTAAAATGGTGGATATTTTTTCTGCTCTTGCAGCACGTTTTATCTGTTCTTATGTCACATTTTCTTTGCTCTTATAACATGTTTTTCTCTTTTTCAGGGTTGAATTGACGTCGCCTATTCAATTGGTGGTTATTTGATTATCATGTTGATCTATCATAATTTAGACCTTTGGATTGGTTCTCTTGTATTGATAGACGCTTGCAATCACCAAAGATAGTTCATGCGGTAAAGTCAATTTTGTCAACATGCTATCACTGTTGTATGCATTTTTATGTTAATGGTAATTGTGTTATCTTTTACCGACGACAGTAGTGTTTGTTTATCTATATATTTTTTGAGTTATTTGGTTCAGTTTTAACATTTTTCTTATATGGTCTTATTTTATGCTTTAGTGGTTAGTTTGTGCACTTCAATGGTTTTAGAAGAAACCACTTATTAGTCTATTCTACTTTTGTATTATCTTCTTGTAACTTGATTGTATTTCTTTCCATTTAATAAAATTAACGATTATTTTTTGTAAAAAAATAAATCAACTTATAATTATTTTAATTTATATTTATTTAAGATTAATAATATGAAAAATTACGCTGTTATTTTCAGTTACGTAAGATGTAATTTAAACATTTAAAAAATATATATTTATAAATTAGAAAACTTAATTTGGGTACAAAGTTTAAAATTATTAAAAAAAAGTTGAAACAAAGCGTGGACGTTATTCAAACTTAAAAGAAACCATAAAGGGTATATAATATAGGAGTAATTTTTTTTATAAACATACCGTAAATTTGTGTATACAATTTATTATTCTAAGTCTAAATTTTAAAATTAAAAATCTAAAAGTGTATACATAACTTTAGGAGTTACAGTTAAGCCTGCCATTCCCAATCCAATCTTTGAATGCTAGAACTTAGAAGGCAGATCGTTAAAGAAATAAGGATCAACGAAAGTAAAGCTAGATGAGCAAGCCGAAGAGGATACTCATTCGAATCCCGTTCTGCACATAGAAAATCTTCCAACATGACATTCTTTGTGTGGGTAATCTAATATTTTTTTTCTTTTTTCGGTGGAAAAAATGGAAAGAAAAGGGAGACGATGAAGAATAAGAAGAAAGTTTTCCATGGTGATTTTTATTTTATTTTTTAAATCATTGTATAGATTTATTGAAAAAAAATATTAAAATTAATTTTTAGTTACAATTAAGGGGTCAAATAGGGTATTTGTTATTATTTTGACATGACGTGTCATCCCCTTATCAGCAGTTAAAAGACGTCATGTCAACCCCTTATCAGCAGTTAAAAGACAATTAAGGACGCGGTGATCTTTTTGTAATTAATGATCAATTTGTAACATACGAAAATTACGTGGTGAAAAATATTATTTCTTATCATGCTTGCATGTACAAGCTTGACCAACCTCAACTCTATTTCATTCATGTTTGAGGCACTGATCAGTTCTTGCTCATCCGATGAACTAGATGTTAATTGGACAAGAGCGTGATGCATCTGCAGTGAAACAAAAATAATTACAAACACTCTTAGTTTCCCTTTTTAAAGGTAACATTACAAAATCTTGGACTTCATAAATTCCCAAATCAGATTACTCTGGTAATAACCCATTTTTGTTCGGGTTATACCCAAACCCGAATCCACCTCAATTACAAGACCCAAACCAGTATCCAATAACTTAAACCCAAATTTTAACCCGACCCGGTCAAAACAAAACCCTGAATCCATTAATCTTCTACACCTAATGGCACCCAACCCTAACTTCAAACCTAATCCCCAATCTGCCAACCCCAAATAACCCAAATTAAACCCTAAAACAAAACCCTAAAATCATCCCTAAATCAAACCCTAAAACCTTAAAATTTTTATCCCGCAGATTCACTAAATGCCTAAACCATCAGTCAATTACCCATCCACTACCCCTAAGCCTCACCCACTCCCATCACCCATACCCGTCCATCATCCATGCCCATATTTGATATCCCTGAAAATCTGGTCTCCCTCAATCTGCAGCAAATAAAAAATATATGGAGTTGTTAGTTTTTTTATTATTTATTTTGTAAAATAGGGTTATATAACCCGTAAAAACGGAATGTAAAAGAGGGGAGGAGGAATCAATAAAAAAATTCAAATGTAAACTTCTTTTTAAGATTCAAACAAAAAATATATAAAGTGGAATTTCATTAAAAAAAAATTCAGAACTTAGAATTTTGAATCTCCAGTTTTCAAAAAAGGGGGCTAGTTTGGTTGTTTTAAATTCGAAAACAAAAAAGAGAGGATCAAAACTTACCCTCGTCGTTGTTGCTACTAGGCCTGACGGCCGAAGACCGGTTTGCTCCTCGGTTACCTCCGGTTCGAACGAAGGGTGAGTGGGAATTGCTACTTTGGTCGAGAAGAGAGCCTGTCGTAGCTCAAATAAACCTCCATCCTCATAGCTGTGAGGCCTGGGGAATGAGAGCACATTGTTGTGGCCATCCCCTCACATGGTGTCACAACCGAGTCCCGGGGCCACAACCGAGTCACTTTCACCATGCCCCATTTTCAAGCACATCAATGTTTTAGGAAGAAGAGTCTTTGTTTTCAATTATTTCTTTGGTTAGGAAAAAGTGTCCTCATTTCAAACAATAGAATGTTTACTCGGGTTATTTCTATAATGTTTTTTTTTGCATATATGTAGGGGGTGGACAGTCGGTAGAGTTTGGGCTGATCCACTGGTAAAGGTATGTATCCTATACACCATCGAGGCAGCCCCTACCGCCCAAGTTGATGGTGTGGGTAAGTTTTTCTAATATAACCCGATGCTTTCTTTTTTTTCCTAATAAAATAAAAAAACTGTTTTTCTTTCCTACGTGGAAGCTGGGGGTCGACTGTGTGCATCCGCTATGCCTCACGGTTTCAACCATGGTTTGAAGAATGGTTTTGTGGCGCGAGACTAATGTGTTGCTTGCTTATTTTGAGCATATCAATCGAGAGAAAATGCTGACTTGATCGGGAATAGTCCTTTTTCAAGTGCCGCACAGCTTAGCGACCGAGTGAACTAAAGGCTAAGGCTGTGACACGTGGTATCAGAGCCAGGCTGTTGCACTCAATTTCAGGCATGGTGTTGACTGTTCATTATGGTTAAAAGCACAGAGGTGCGTAATCAATAACACATATGTGCTCTTTAATAATTGTGGCACAGTGGTGTTCAATTTTTGTTCAAGCACAACAGTGCTTCCTTGTTGCTAGTGCACAGTGGTGCCTAGTTTTTTATTGGGAAAGCATATTGGTGCTTATTCCCTCTTGATGCACAGTGGTGCTTTCTTGCTTCTTGTGCACAGTGGTGCCTAGGTTTTCATTGGGAAGCACAGCGGTGCTTATTCCCTCTTGAAGCACAGTGGTGCTGAGTTATTAATAAGCATTGTGGTGCTTATTATTTTTCCTGTGCAGGAACTAGTGTGGTTGGAGTCGACCCGGGGATGGTGACTACGCGTAAGCATCAGGGGCTAAAAGTCATCCCGAGAACTGAGGTGCCAGCGGGCACAGGTACTTCGGCGCAACATGGCACGAGAGTGCCCACACAAGGGGGTAAGACCATAGACCCCGATAGGTATGAGGAACTAGAAGCCGCGGTGGCGGCCCTGAGGGCTCATGTGGTGACCAACGAACGAGTTCGAGCGATTGAAGTTTCTCATCAGGAGTTGGCTCACATGGTGAAACACCTCACTGATGAGAGAAAAGAGGCAATGAGTACTCTGAAGTATGAGATAGAGGAGCTTAAGGCTCAAATTAATTTGATTGAAGTGGCTGCGGGAAATCCGGTGACCATGGATAGGGGCCAGAGGAATAGGGTCCCTGAGCCTCAGTGGTATGAGGGGAACAGGGATGCCAAAGAGCTTGAAAATTTCCTGTTTGATATTGAACAATACTTTTGGGCTACTCGCACCACTATAGAGGAAGACAAGGTCTCGATGGCTTCTATGTACTTGACAGGGGATGCCAAATTGTGGTAGAGGTCCAAGTTCACAAATGACGTGTGTTCCATTAAAAGTTGGGACGAGCTGAAACGAGAATTAATAGCTACATTCTTTTCGGAGAATGTGGAGTATAATGCTCGGAAGAAGTTGAGGGATTTAACCCATACTATGACTATTCGTGATTATGTGAGAGAGTTTGCGGCATTGATGCTGGATATCAAGGACATGTCGGAGAAAGACAAGATGTTTGCTTTCCTTGAGGGCTTAAAGCCATGGGCTAAAACTGAGATTCAAAGACAACGGGTGCAGGATGTAGTCGCTGCCATGGCGGCTGCCGAGCGGCTTAACGATTACAGTGATGGCTCAAACAAACACAAGGCCCTAACTAGTGGGAGCAATAACCATGCAGGTAATAGGAGTAAGACGGCTAGAGGGGAGAGGCCGATAACTTGGGGAGCTGGAAAAGGACTTCCAAATAAGGAACCGGTGTAGAATAGGGGGAATAGTGGCTTTACGTCGAGGAATGGACCAAATAGGCTACCTCTAGCATGCTTCATGTGTAAAGGGCTTCATCGCGTGGCTGAGTGCCCACATAGGGGTGCATTGAGTGCTTTGGAACTTTCACGGCCTGAGGACACACCCTCTAACCCATCTACAGAGAATAGTAAGACCGATTTGGCCAGGATTGGGTCCATTCGTTTTTTGAATGTATTACAATCTCAATTGGACAACATAAAGAAGGAACCGAGAAAAGGCTTGATGTATGTGGACTTGGTGATAAATGGGAAGACGACTAGAACTCTAGTTGACACGGGAGCAACATATACCTTTATCTCACCTGAGGAAGTCAAGAGATGCGGTTTAACAATTAGTAGAGATGTGTGACAGATGAAAGCAGTTAATTCTGCTGCCGCCGTAATTTATGGAAGTGTTAAGAGGGTGAAGGCTAAGCTTGGGTCCTGGGAATGAAGCGTGAATCTCACTGTTTCCCCTATGGACAATTTTAATGTTGTGTTGGGGCTAGATTTCATGACAAAAGCCCAGGCCATCCCCGTCCCTGCTGCGAGCTGCCTATTGTTTCTAGGGGATTGCCCAGGGGTAGTGCCCGCTACCATTCTACCAAGAAGCGGAAAGGTGTTGTCAGTAATGCAATTTAAGAAAGGGGTGAAGAAGGGGGAACCTTCTTTTGTCGTGTTACCTATTCTACATGGGGATTCAACCCTTGAAGGTTACCATGTAGGATTCTAAGAGTGTTGGAGGACTATAAAGATGTCATGCCAAATCAGTTGCCAGAAGGGCTCCCTCCTCGAAGGACGGTGGATCATGGGATTAAACTGGTCCCCGGTGCCAAACCTCCTGCGAGATGTCCGTACCGTATGTCCCCTCTTGAATTAGTTGAATTGAGGAAACAACTCGATGAACTATTAAAAGCTGGGTTTATTCGATCGTCTAAAGTGCCATTTAGGGCACCCGTGTTATTTTAGAAGAAACATGATGGGAGCTTGAGATTGTGTGTAGACTATAGAGCCCTAAACAAGGTGACTGTCCGGAACAAGTATCCCATCCCCTTAATTGCGGACTTGTTCGACTAGCTAAGTGGCGCAAAATATTTTATAAAGCTGGATCTTCGATCAAGGTATCATTAGGTAAGAGTGGCCGAGGGAGATGAACTGAAGACAACTTGTGTTGCTCGGTATGGGGCATTTGAGTTTCTTGTGATGCCATTTGGGCTAACCAATGCGCCTGCAACCTTTTGCACCTTGATGAACCAGGTGTTCGATGATTTTTTGGACAAGTTTGTGGTGATGTACTTGGACGATATAATGGTATATAGTTCCTCTTTGACAAATCATGAAAACCATTTGCGGTTAGTGTTGCAGAGGCTCAGAGATAATCAGCTATTTGTTAAAAAAGAGAAATGTGATTTTTCCCAAACTCAAATCAAGTTCCTAGGACACCTCGTTGGGTAGGGACATGTTCGAATGGATGAGGAAAAAGTGAAGGCGGCCCAAGAATGGCCAACTCCAAAGAGTGTTAGTGAGCTCAGATCATTCTTGGGATTAGCTAACTATTATAGACAGTTTGTCGAAGGCTACTCCTGGAGGACAACAATACTTACCAATTTGTTAAAGAAATGTGAGAAGTGGGTCTGGTCTAAAGAGTGTCAAGATGCTTTTGAGGGACTAAAAATTGTTGTGATGAACGACCCAGTCCTAGTATTACCTGACATTGAGAAACCCATGGAAGTTGAAACTGATGTATCTGACTTTGCCATAGGGGGAGTACTCATGCAAGGTGGTCACCCTGTGGCCTTTGAGAGTCGGAAGTTCAGTGGTGCCGAGACGAGATATGCAACTCGGGAAAAGAAACTTCTAGCCGTGATCCATTGTCTCAGGGCTTGGAGGCATTATTTGTTGGGCTCAAAGTTTGTTGTTAAAACAAACAACACAACTACTAGTAATATCATGACGTAACCAAAACTGTCGACAAGGCAAGCAAGATGGCAAGAACGCCTAGCGGAGTTTGATTTCAGTATTGAGCATAAAGCTGAGAAGAAGAATCAGGTAGCTGATGTGTTGATTCGAAGGGCCGATCTGGCGACCCTTAGAGTTTTTGCTCCTATGTCAGCTAGTAGGGTGACGAATGACATCCGGGAACTCATAATAGAGAATATGGGAAAGGATCCGCAGATGATGGCAATATTGAGGATGGTGGAAAGTGACCAATCGAAGACCTTTTGGGTAGAGATGGGATCCTAATGACGAAAGGTTCGCGTATGTATCTCCTGAGAGCGAGAGAACTTAGATAGAAACTATTGCGTGAATGCCATGACACTCCCTGGGCAGGTCACCAAGGTTGGCGGCGACTCTGACCCTGTTGGAACAAGGTTATTATTGGCCGCACATGCGACAGGATATTATGGACTATACCAAGACTTGCCTTATTTTCCAGCAAGATAAGGTGGATCGACAAAAGACTGCGGGATTGTTGGAGCCATTGTCAGTGCCAACACGGCCTTGGGAGAGTATTTCACTCGACTTTATAGTGAGCTTACCTCGGGTGGGGGATCTTGGAGCTGTCATTGTGGTGGTGGATCGGTTCTCGAAATATGCTTCATTTATCTTTGCCCCCAAATATTGTTCGGCGGAGGAGACAGCTCGGTTAGTCTTTAAACATGTGGTGAAGTATTGGGGTGTCCCACAGGATATCGTTAGTGACAGGGATGGTCGGTTCACTGGAAATATCTAGAGAGAGTTATTCAAGATGTTGGGATCTAAACTGAATTTGTCATCAAGTTATCATCCCCAGACGGATGGGCAGACGGAGCGCTTTAATAGGTTGTTAGAAGAGTACCCAAGGCATTTTATCCAGGCCAACCAGAAAAATTGGCCTTCATTGTTGGATGTAGCACAACTTTGTTTTAATTCACAAAAGAGTTATGCTACTAATAAAATCCCCTTTGAAATTGTGACAGGTCAGCAGCCGCGGCTTCCACACACCACTCTAGAGTCATACAAAGGAAAGTGTCCCCGAGCTTTTAATTTCTCGAAGGAGTGGCGCCAAAATACAGAGATTGCTCGGGCTTATCTAGTGAAAGCTGCAAAACATATGAAGAAGTGGGCAGATCGTGGCCGAAGGGACCGGCAGTTCAAAGTTGGCGATCTAGTGCCTGTGAAGCTAATGGCATAACAGTTGCAGTTCTTACAGAATAAAGATCGACGATTGGTGCGAAAGTATGAAGGACCAGTACTGATTGTGGCCAAATTTGGGAATAACTCATACAAGATCAAGCTGCCCTCATAGATGAAAGTTCACCATGTGTTCCATGTGAGCAACTTGAAGCATTTTCATGTGAACCCCTTAGATGTTAGCCGAGGACAGAGTGATCGGGGCCTCATCTGTACCAAAGCCCCATCAGAACGTCGAGTTGAGGATATCCTTGCTAATAGGTTTGTTATGGTGTCCAAGAAGAAGCATGTTCGTGAGTACCTGGTCAAGTGGGAAGGTCTCGGAGCCGAAGAGACAAGTTAGGAGAGAGATCATGACCTAAAGGCGTTCAAGCAGAAAATCGAAGAGTTCCTTGCAGCTCAGTCGACGAGGGCGTCGACAAGTTAGGTGGGGGAGGATGTTGTGGCCATCCCCTCACATGGTGTCACAATCGAGTCACTTTCACCATGCCCCATTTTCAAGCACATCAATGTTTTAGGAAGAAAAGTCTTTGTTTTCAATTATTTCTTTGGTTAGGAAAAAGTGTCCTCATTTCAAACAATAGAATGTTTACTCGGGTCATTTCTATAATGTTTTTGTCGCATATATGTAGGGGGTGGACAGTCGGCAGAGTTTGGGCTGATCCACTGGTAAAGGTATGTATCCTACACACCATCGAGGCGGCCCCTACCGCCCAAGTCGATGGTGTGGGTGAGTTTTTCTAATGTAACCCGATGCTTTCTTTTTTTCTAATAAAATAAAAAACCCGTTTTTCTTTCCTACGTGGAAGCTGGGGGTCGACTGTGTGCATCCGCTATGCCCCACGGTTTTGACCATGGTTTGAAGAATGGTTTTGTGGCGTGAGACTAATGTGTTGCTTCCTTATTTTGAGCAGATCAATCGAGAGAAAAGGCTGACTTGATCGGGAAGAGTTCTTTTTCAAGTGCCACACGACTTAGCGACCGAGTGAACTAAAGGCTAAGGCCGTGACACACATTAGGGGGTGCGGCGCCATCCTGGCTCGGGAAGGAGAGCACATTAGGAGCATTTAGGGTTTTTTTATTATGTTTTAATAAAAAAATCCGATTTATCAGTTTTAAAACCTAAAGCCTCAAAACGACACCGTTTTGATCCCTGACCCGCGTGGTGACCAGGATCCGAGAAGGATCCGCGTGTTTTGGTCAATGGGTTAATTACCCAGTGAGTCCCCCTCCTTTTTATATGTATATATAAATATCATATAAAATACATATATATGTGTATATTAATATCATATAAAATACATATTATTATTATTATTATTATCAAGTAGTAAGCTTTTATATGTATATATTAATATCATATAAAATACATATATATTTTTTATCTATCATACATATTTTGTGTATATATTTTTATTTTTTATATTGTATATATATAAGGTTTTATATATTTAAAATAAAATATGGTTTTTGTTTAAGTATATGCAAAATAATAATAAATATTCATTGTTGTAAAAATAATATGTAAATATATAAAAACTATTGACTTAATATATATATATATATATTGGTATATTTCTTTTGATAAATATAAATATTAAATATATTTTACATTAAGTACTATATTTTAAGTATATACATTTACATGTCATATTATCATTTTGCATCATCTATTTTTTTAAAAAACAATCAAAAAATGTTTTTTTAAGAAATAAATTTTGAATTTTAAATCAGTGTTTTTTAAAGCCTTGATAAGTCATGTCCCGGGCGTAAAGGGATGTGATGTTTTTTAACATTTTTCCGATAAAACGAGAAGCCTTGTCCCGGGCGTAAAGGGATGCGGTTGTCTCAATATTTTTATACATTCAAGAATCGTATTTTAAATTTTAATCGAATTCCTAATTTCCGACACCAAGACTTCAAATAATTGACTAGGTACCAATTTTGGGCGGTGTGGGGGTGCTAATCCTTCCCCATCCGTAACCAACTCCCGGACCCGAATTTTGAATCTCTGGTTTTATTTTGGTGTTCGGTCTACCATTTTAAAAATGATCGGTGGCGACTCCACATTTTTAATTTCAAAATTGGGTGGGTATTTTCAAACACGAAAAAAAAATCAAAACCCAAACGAACAAATTTTAAAAAGCGAGTGTTAGAAGGATTTGGGTGCTCACAGCTGGCGACTCCGCTGGGGACTTTTAAAATAAAAAGAGAGTCAAGCCACGAGTCAATTATCTTTTAGTCTTAGTCGTTGGAAATTGGTGAATTCGATTTTAATTTAAAATATAGTTCTGTTTTTAATAAGACATGCATTTTATTTTTTCTGTAAATATTACTGATTTATTTATACTGCATTTCATGAGCTTTCTACCCGAGCTCCGTCCTTTTTAAGTGGAAGTGTGATACCACCTTCGTGTGGGTTACCACCGTATAGGTTGGTGAATCGCTTTCGGGATATTTTTTTATGCTTTCGTGTGGGTTACCTCTGTATAGCCATAATGGATGTGTCCCCCTGAACTAAATTTGGTCCGCTTGAAACCTATAATGTGTGAGGATCAGGGGGCTTGCTACCTTTAGTAAGAGATAGTGAGGACAATTCGGGTACCATTCCTTAGAACCAGAACCACATATAGTGAGCCGTAGGAGCCAACCTTTTAGAGCCATGCGAAACTCTGCCCGTTTAGCGGTTACCCTTTTAGGCTTGGATGAATTTTTTTAATGTACATTTTTATTATCTATTTTATTTTTACCGTAATTACCATTTAATTTGTTCATTTGATTATTTTAAATTTGAATTGACCCATTTTTTTCTGTTGTGATCACATTATATTGCATATGTTCATTTTTGCATTAACTATATGACATATCATAATATTTTAATTTTTGCATCGGTGCATTCACATATAGGACATATACTTTGTTTTTTTACATGCATTCATTTTAAGACTGATCCTTGGGATGCCCTGTGACAGTAATACTGGAAAGAGGAAAGATTAATCGATCCAACATCCATACAGAACAAGAAGTAAGGCAAAGATGGCAAGCGAAGACAGATTGGATAGGATTGAGCAGAACCAGAAAAATTTACAGGCAGATTTAACCCAAAACCCGGATGACCAGTTAGCCAAAGCCCAACAAGAGATAAGAGATCAGTTTGCGAAATCTCAATAGGACATACTGGTGAAATTAGATCAGATGCTAGGACACAAGTTTCCTGAACAATGAGAGGCCTCTGCTATCAACCCTGTGACAGGTCCCGAAAAAGAAAATAAAGATCTTATATATCCTTCAGGGTTCACCCCTACTCAAGCTAAAAGTTAAACCAACCCTCGAGTGTTAGTTTCTATGGAAAAATTTCAACCACTTCAGGCCATCGCCCTTATCCCGGCAAATTTGACTGCCGCATCAGAAGCTAAGCAAGAAGGCAATCAGGCTAAAACTTTTGTCTCCGAGATGGACCAGTTGATTGAATCTAACAAATCAAGAAATGAACCATCGAAAGAGATCGAGGACCGTTGCAAATGACTTGAGGAAAAGATGCAAGCTATGGAGGTAGAGGATATCTTCAGTGGATTTGAGGCCAATGAACTCAGTCTTGTCCCAAATTTGATGTTACCCTCGAAATTCAAAATCCCAGAGTTCAAAAAGTATGATGGAACTAGCTGCCCTCACTCTCACCTCACTATGTTCTATTGGAGGATGACAGGATACGGTCGAGATGACAAGCTGTTAATATACTGTTTTCAGGATAGTCTATCAGGATCTGTCGCCCGCTAGTATAATCAGTTGAGCCGCCATCAGATAAAATAATGGAAGGACTTAGCTAGAGCTTTTCTGGAGCAGTACCGACACGTCAGTGATATGGTCCATGATCGTTGGACTTTGCAACACATGAAGCAGAGGTCTAATGAAAGCTTCAGACAATACGCGCTACGCTAGAGAGATATAGTTGTACGAGTCCAACCCCCTCTTGGTGAGAAAGAAACAGTGGTCACATTTATCCAGACTTTGGAGGGCCCAATCCTAGATCGCCTTATAGGCAATGCAACTACCAACTTTGTCGATCTAGTGTTATCTGGTGAGCTCATTGAGAATGCTGTTAAGAGTGCAAAGATCGATGTTGGCGGAAATTCGTCTCATAAGAAGCCTTCGTATGCAAGAAAGGATAATGAAGTGAACTCTTCTGGAATTTTTAATGTTGGTTATTCAAAGCCGGTGATGGTGATACAGCCCAAAACTACCAGTGCTCACGGTTCCTCAAGCCAAGTTTCTGGTTAAAAGAAGAATACTGAAAACATAGAATTTACTCCATTACCAGTTTCTTATGGAGAATTGTATAAACAATTGTACGATATTCATATGGTGGCATCTTTTTACCGAGATTCGTTACAACCTTCCTTCCTAAAATGGTATGATGCCAATACGAAATGTGATTATCACGCGGGACAAGTTGGCCACACAATTGAAAACTGCTTTGGTTTCAAAAAGTTGGTGGAAAATTTTATTAAGGTTGGGGTGGTAAGCATTGATGACTTATTGGGAACAACTACGAACACAGATTCTTTACCGAAGCATGAAGATGCCAATTAGGGTGTGTCAAAGGTTTTTTTAAACTGGACCATGTTTATCCAGCTTAAATATTGCACTGTCTTGACCATAGTAGGTCCCCTTGTAGTTTTTATCACTTTCAGAGTAACGATTTTTGTAAACCAATCTCACTAACATAAGTACGATGGTAGTGAGGATATTTTGTAATAGATCAAAACTACAAGTTACAATGTGTAGCGATGTCCCTTTTTATTTTCTCATCGCTAAATAAAAACGAGGATTTTTGAAGTGTTTGAAAAGTGTTTGTGATTCTTTTGAATATAAAATGTTTATTCCGTGGGGTTTTAAAAAAACCGCATTTTAAAAAAATGGAGTCGCCACCGGCCACTTAGGTAGGCCAGACACCATAAAACCATAGATTCAAAAAATGTTGGGTTCCGGAGTCGGTTACGGATGGGGAAGGATTAGCACCCCCACACCGCCCAAAATTGGTACTTTAATAATTACCGCTTTATTAATATTGGATTTTTCGGATTAAAGTGACGATTATTTTAAAATTCGATCATAATTGCGAATAAATTTTAAGGGCCCCGATATCCGAGAATAAACGCCCAACCACTATCACTACGCCTGATACTGGCCCCGTTTACGCTCGGATAAAAGGGCACCGCATTAACAATTTATATACCATATGCAATTTTAGTGACAAAAATATAAGACATAGCAGATAATTTAAGAACAATAAATATTCACATAATAGAATACTAATCTAACATATATGAAATACGTAATTAAAATACACATATACATACTAAGCTTAATATCAGATAAAGCAAACTTAACATGCCACAATAACAAGGTAGGAATAAATACATATATAGACGAACATATATTTCAAAAAGACATACATACTAGTAATAAAACATATTTCAACATATATGGGACAATATACAAAAAAGAAAATACACTAACATGTAACCTAAAAAAGCCAAGAGAACATACACATATAAAAATATATAAAACATGTTGTGTACGAACCAACTAGAACATAGCATACTTAATACGAATAACCGGATAAAAAAGATACATAACTATCATAAGCTTAATACACATATACATGTAAACATAAAATTCGAGGCATATACGAGGGATATAAAATAAGACAATAGAATACATTAACATATACGATTATAATACGAACATGAGTATTTACAAAGAAACAGGACTGAAATGAAAGAAAAATAAAAGTCAGTGGCAGAAATTAAAGAACAATAATATGTAATTTAAGGACGAAAATGCAAAGTAATCGGAACTTAAAAGGATCAAAACTGTAATTGGACCAAGGGGCAGACCCGAAGTGAAAAATTCAAAAACGCGAGATGGTTAAAGGGGTAATTTTACCATTTAAAAACTGATTCGGTGTAATTTAGGGACTAGATTGTAAGCTTTTGAAATATCAGAGGGACCAGAGTTGCAAATATACCATGCGGCAAGACAAAAGTGAAAATATTGGAAACGCTGGGGGATTTAGTATGTAATTTACCCATTTAACGAAATAATAATAACTATATAAACCCTATTTTTAGGCCGAAACCAATTTTTCCTTCATTTGCTTCATTTTCAGTTTTTATAACCAGCCCTTGTTCTTGTTTTCTCTCAAACCGATCCCATGAAACCCAGAATCCGGCGGCCGCCCGCCGTATTCTCCGCCGCCGGCCGCCGCTAACCGGCACCGGCGAGCCTCAAAAACACACCAAAATAACCCCGGCTCACCCTCGACACGAATCCGAGGTTGGATTCAGAGGATAAGCCTCTATTTGCCCTAGATCTAGGAAATACGAAACGAAAAACCTATTTTTTTTAACCCAAAACGAAACTACCAGGGGTCTCCCCTCCCTTCAGTTCACCGTATCTGGCTTAGGGAAGCCGAAAGGCTTGTCACTGAGGAGAGGAGACCCACAAACGGCGACGGTAAGACCACTTTCTCTTTCTTTACCTCTTTTGTATATGCATGCAAAAATAAAAAAAGGGAAACAAGTATTTACCACTGGACTGACTTTCGTATTTCGATTGTAACTTCTGGTTTGATTACAACTTGTTCTTTTGATTACAACTCTATTTTTTTCTGTTACAATCCTCTCCGTTACAAAATATTTGTTTCCTACATATATATGCTTGTCTTTGTTTTGGTACAAGTTGCATAATATTTTTCTTTTTTTCAGATCTGGACTGACATTTCTTTTCTTGTTGTGTTTGACATGTTCTGAGAGCGGTGGTTGAAGATCGGCATGGTGGCGGTGTGGGGGTTCTGCCAGCGGCCAGACGTGTTCTCGGCCGTTAGATCAGATTTGATCTAACGGTCAAGATGGCTTGAAGGACGAACGGCCCAGATGAAGCCTCGATTTGGTGAAACGGCTCCAGATCGTGCCACGTGGAGCTCAGCAGTCGAGGAGTCAGAGCGCGTGGGGCTTACGCACGCGTGGGATATCAAAGCGTCCGCGCGTGGCACTCGAACGGTCCATACGTGTGGAGCACGCGGCTGGAAGATATTTTAGTCCTTGGTTAGATCGTGGCCGTTGGATCAGATCTTGATCCAACGACCCACAGTCACCTGCACACACAGTAACTGTAATTAGATAGGGTTTGGGCCAACCGGGCCTTGTAACTATTTATAATTGGACTTGGACTGTAATTTATTTATTTGATTTAATATATATATTTTTGGACTTTATTTTATATATTAGCCCAATAGTATTAGTAATAGTATAATTACAATATCCATACGATAATACAAACGTATATACTTATGTAAACATTAATTAATATAACATACTAGCATACGTACATATAATCATACACATAATTAACATAACATCTATATACATTAAACAAATACGCTCGTACTCTATAGATACATATGCGACACACATACACCATTAATACGTATACATACATAGCTTATAATATACATGCACACACCACACCTTATATATATATTAGTAACACTAATAAACATATAATATAATAAGTATACATGCAACACTAATATGTATTTACAGGTAAAAATGAGTGATTACAGTTGCCCCTCTTTGCTTGTTCTCATGGAATGGGAAACAAAGTAAAGATTCATAAGCACTCATTTTTATCAGACTTCCCTGTTTGTAGCTTTGGAAAAACGTGTTCTTTTGGACATCTCCGCTCTTCCTTAGCTGAATCTTCGGGCTCGTAAGTTCTTCCTATATAGAGCTTCGTCACCTTCCGATCTTGGAGCTACAGGCTCTTCCTATATAGAACCGTTCGCTCTGAAGCCTCGAGTTATGAGTCCCTCCTATATAGAACTTTTCACTTCGAGACTGTAAAGCTTGGACTCCTTCCTATATAGAACTCTTCGCCTTCAACGCTGGTTTCTCCTATATAAAACCTTTTGCGCCGCTGATGGATTCTTCCGACTGGGAGTTCCTCCTATATAGAACTGCTAGACTTCAAACCCTGGAGCCGTCAGTCCTTCCTATATAGAACTTTTGGCGTCTGAAATCTCAGAGCTACAGGTTCTTCCTATATAGAACCTTTCACTCTAAGACAGTGAAGCTCAGAGCCTTTCCTGTATAAGACTCTTCGCTTTCGACACAACAGGTTTCCTATATAACCCTGTGTCATAGGTGAATTCCTTCGACTGGGAGTTCTTCCTATATAGAACTGCGAGTCTTCACTTTGGAGCCGTCGGTCCTTCCTATATAGAACTTTTCGACGTCTGAAATCTTGGAGTTACGGATTCTTCCTATGTAGAATCTTTTACTCTAAGACATTGAAGCTCGGAGCCCTTCCTATATAGAACTCTTCGCTTTCGACACAGCAGAATTTCCTATATAATCTTCTGTGTCATGGGTGAATTCCTTCGACTGGGAGTCCTTCCTATATAGAACTGCTAGTCTTCACCCTGGAGTTGTCAGTCCTTCATATATAGAACTTTCAGCTTCTGAAGCCTCGGAGCGGATGATTCTTCCTATATAGAACCTCTCTCTGGAGCTTGGAACCACATGCATTTTGTATGTGAAAACACTGTCTTCTCATTTGGGATTCACACCACGATGGCCATCGATGTCTCTTTGGATCTGTAGATACCTGTCTGAGATAAAAACAAAATGCTATGACAAATGAATTGACATGCTCCTAATCCTAGTGATGTCTACTATTCATGATGCATAAGTGTCAATATCTTGGTGGGCTTGTTTTGGTCCTTATTCGATCTTGATGTTCACTTTCTCTTTTCTCACGGGCGTCGATACCCCACTTCATTGTCAGGTTCAACCATTTCATCCTTTCTTTTTCTCTACTTACGACTTGGAACTCTAAAGTGCCCTTTCGGGTTTTCACTTTAGAGAGAGTTTTTTTAGGGGTACCCTTCTGGGTTTTCACCCAAGAGATCTCTCTTGTTGTCTCGCATGCATTCCTTGAATAATCAGGACGTACGCCATTGGTCATCCTATCCGGTTGTTTGAAGCTTTCTGTCTTCCCTATCAATAGCCATTATGTAGGGAATTAGAGGGCGGAGTGAACATCGTTTTCTTTGATCACCTGCATTTTTAAGGTTAGATCACAGTAATGCTCCGAAATCTCTTGTTTCATTATAAGCCTATGTTAACTTATTTGACTGAAATTAACAAGAAGGCAAGGAATGGATGCTCAAAGACACGGTTTTATTACGATTAAGGGCTTGGGATATCTTAAAAAAATAAAGGTATGACACACATGAGAAAGAAGAAAAGTTAAGTATGAAATACAAGATCTCTAATTATCTTCGATATGAATGATACATGATCCTGTCAACCGGTGTAGAATTTTTTGCCTGGAGCCTCCTCTTCATGATGTATATGGGGATACCCTTCTCTTCGGATATTCAACTTTTCAATTTACTCGAGCCGCCCTTTGCGGGTTTTCAACTCGGGTCCTCCCTTTGCTTCAAGACGCCCGGTTTCGGGTTTTCGCCCTGAGCTCTCCATTTTTGTTCTCTTTTTCATTTTTTTGTTTGTTTTTTTTCAAAGATAGTATTTCTTGACAGCATCAGAATTTACGGGATTTTTCAGCTCATCTCCATCCATTTCTGTTAGGATCAGGGCTCCTCCTGAGAAGGCCTTTTTTACGACGTACGGTCCTTCCCAGTTGGGCATCCATTTTCCTCGAGAATCTTTTTGGATAGGGAGGATTTTTTTGAGCACCAGATCCCCTTCTTTGAATTCTCTTGGGCTCACTTTTTTGTTGTATGCCTGTACCATCCGCTTTTGGTACATCTGACCATGACAAATGGCCTTTAGTCTTTTTTCGTCAATGAGATTTAGCTAGTCGTATCTGGCCTGCACCCATTCGGCTTCTTCCAATTTTACTTCGTTTAGGACCCGGAGAGATGGGATCTCTACCTCGATTGGGAGTACTGCTTCGGTACCATACACCAAGGAGTAGGGTGTTGCCCCCGTTGATGTGCAAATGGACGTCCTATAGGCGAAAAGGGCAAATGGCAACTTCTCATGCCAATCCCTGTAGGTATCTGTAGTCTTCGCTATGATCTTCTTTATGTTCTTGTTTGCTGCTTCCACTGCTCCATTCATTTTAGGATGATCGACTGTGGAATTGTGGTGTGTTATCTTGAATTGAGTGCACACGTCCGTCATCATTTTGTTATTCAGATTGGAAGCGTTGTCGGTGATGGCTCTTTCCGGTAATTCGTATCGACAAATAATCTCATTCTTTAAGAACTTACATACTGTAGTCCTTGTGATGTTGGCGTAAGACGCTACCTCTACCCATTTAGTGAAGTAGTCTATGGCGACCAAAATGAAACGGTGTCCATTGGAAGCTTTCGGATGAATCTGCCCGATGACGTCCATGCCCCAAGCTACGAAAGGCCACAGAGAATTCATGGTGTGTAAAGGCGATAGGGGCGCGTGAATTTTGTCAGCGTAGATTTGGCATTTGTGGCATTTCCTGGCGTAATCAATGCAATCTCTCTCCATGGTCAACCAGAAATAACCATATCTCATAATTTTCTGGGCTATAGACAGCCCGTTGGCGTGCGTTCCACATAGCCCGTCATGTATTTCGGCTAAAATCTCCTTCGCCTCCCGGGCATCCACACATCTCAGTAATGTCTGATCATGACTTCTCCTATATAGGATCTCCCCATCTAGGACATATTTTGTTGCCATTTTTCTGAGCGTTTTTCTGTCATTGTCGTTTGCCTCTTCTGGATACTTTCGAAGCTTGACATATTGCAAGATGTCATAGTACCATGGGTTTCCATCAATCTCTTCCTGTACATTACAAAAATGAGCAGGCTTTTCAAACTTCTGCATCTCAATGGGCTTCATTTCTGCCCTGGTGTTTGTTTTAAACATGGATGCCAAGGTTGCCAATGCATCTGCCATCTGATTTTCTTCTCGAGGCAGGTAATTGAAGCTGACCTTTTCGAACTCTTTGGTGAGCTCTTGGATCAATTCGTAATATTTGACCAACTTCGGGTCCCTGGTTTCCCATTCCCCGCGCAATTGGTAAATTACTAAGGATGAATCTCCGAATACTCGAAGTTCTTTAATCTTTCTTTCAATAGCTGAGTTCAGTCCCATAACGCAAGCTTCATATTCAACTATATTGTTTGTGCAGAAGAATTCCAATCTACTGGTGAAAGGATAATAGACGTCCTCAGGAGAAATTAGCACTGCTCCTATCCCATGTCCGAGGGCGTTAGAGGCTCCATCGAAGTAAAGTTTCCATGATTTATCATCATCGAAACCTCTTCTTCGGTTGTAATGCACATCAAGTCTTCGTCTGGGAAATTAAAGTTCAATGCCTCATAGTCATCCGAAGCACGACTAGCTAGGAAATCTGCTACGGCACTCCCCTTTACGGCTTTCTGGTTAACGTATATGATGTCGAATTCGGATAAGAGCATCTGCCATCGGGCCATCCTTCCCGTTAGTGCTGGCGCTTCCATTAAGAACTTCAATGGATCTAGCTTGGATATCAACCAGGTAGTATGGTACAACATGTACTGTCTAAGCCGCTTGGTAGCCCAAACTAGAGCACAACACAGCTTCGCCTTCAAGCGGTACCGCGTTTCGCAATCATTGAATTTCCTGCTTAGGTAATAGATGGCTTGCTCCTTTTTTCTTGACTCATCGTGTTGCCCCAATACGCATCCTATTGAATTCTCAAAAACTGTCAAGTAGATAATTAATGGTCGACCAGGTACTGGTACGACTAAAATTGGAGCATTTGTCAGGTACTTTTTGATCTTTTCTAGGGCTCTTTGACATTCTTCATCCCACACGCCAGGATTATTCTTTCTAAAAAGTCTGAAGACCGGGTTACATTGGTCGGTTAATTGGGAAATGAAACGAGAGATATAATTCAGCCTCCCCAAGAAACCGCGGACTTCCTTCTAAGTGCGGGGTGGTGAGAGGTCCTGGATGGCTTTCACTTTATCTAGATCGATCTCAATCCCTCTTCTGCTTACCATGAACCCTAGGAGTTTTCCAGAAGTAACGGCGAAGGTACACTTGGCAGGATTGAGCCTCAGTTGGTACTTCCGTAGTCTTTGGAATAGTTTTCTCAAGTTTTGTAGGTGATCTTCCTCTGTTCGGGACTTGGCAATCATATCGTCCACGTATACTCCTATTTCTTTGTACATCAAGTCATGGAAAAGAGTCACCATTGCTCTTTGGTATGTTGCCCCTGCGTTCTTTAGCCCAAACGGTATCACTCGATAACAAAAAGTGCCCCACATGGTTATGAATGTGGTCTTCTCCATGTCGTTAGGGTCCATATTTATCTGGTTGTACCCTAAGAAGCCGTCCATGAAGGAAAACCATGAATGTCCTGCGGTGTTGTCAACCAGCGTGTCAATATGTGGTAAAGGGAAGTTGTCTTTAGGGCTGGCTCGGTTCAGATCCCTATAATCTACACACATACGAACTTTTCCGTCTTTCTTTGGTACTGGTACAATGTTTGCAACCCATTCGGGGTATTTGGCTACCTCCAAGAATCCAGCATCAAACTATTTTTTCACTTCCTCTCGGATTTTTAACAACATATCTGGTCTCATTCTCCGAAGTTTTTGCTGTATTGGTTTGCACTCCGATTTTTTTTGGCAATTTGTGCACCACTATGTCGGTATTCAACCCTGGCATATCTTGATAAGTCCAGACGAAGACATCCTTGAAATCCTGAAGTAGGGTTATCAATTCATGCTTGGTTTTTGAGGAAATCGTCGTTCCTACTTTTATTTCTTTTCTCTCTTCTTCAGTCCCCAAGTTTACAACTTCTGTTTCTTCTTGATGGGGCATGATATGCCTTTCTTCGTTATCCACCATTCTCTTTAACTCTTCTGGGACCTCACTTTCTATCTCATCATATCCTTCCTTCATTCCCTCCGAGACCTCAGGGCATTCAAAATTCACTCCAGGATTGGATCCGGTATCATTCATATAGTCAATCATGAGCGACCTGCATTAAATGAGAATGAATTGTATTGGGAAAGAGATGGCTTTATATGAAGGGAATGAACATGAAGAATGCATGAATGAAATAAATGAAACTTTGGTCATTTTAGGAAAGTGGGGATATTTTCATTTCAATCAAAAAGTTAACATAGGTGCCCCGTACAAGAGATCCCCATTGTTTACGGGCAAAAACGAAAGGTTGATTCAGAGCATTACTCTGATCTATTCCTAAAAACTACAGGTAGATCAATGCAGCTCCAGTTATCGAGTGTTTCCCCGGGACGGCAAAGGGCGGATGTTGGTCAACATTTTGCTGCCTCGGTCCTTTTCAGCTATCACGTTGATGTACATCCCTTCAAATGATTCACTGAGTATCTCCTCCTGGTTGAGTACTTTATTTTCCTTCATTGCCTCTCCAACATCTTGACCTGGCTGGTAGAACCCTCCGGAGACAAAAGTGGTTTTCAAACTAGGAAAGGACATCGGTCTCCACGGAATGTCTTCTCCTTTAGATCTGGCTTTTCTTTGCTCCTCCTTCCTCTTATATTCTTCTTTCTTTTGTTGGACACTTGGTTGGTAACCCAGCCCAAAACGATCCTTCTTGGTTATCATATTCTTGGGTCTCAGGTTTCCTTGTAATTTCTTCCCCAGCCTTTTTCCTACTTTGGCTCCTCGGCCCAAAGTTTCTGCGACGGCCATCTTGGTACAATTAGATAACCTGGGGTATGGGATCCGACTTCCCTCCGAAACGAATGTGACATTTACTAGTTCCAATGCTCAGAACGAGCATTCTGCAGCATCCTCATCATTTTGAATGTAGGGTGCGTCTGATGTCACTGAAGCAACAAATTCCTGCTCTGCCTCTACTGTGACCAATTTGCCTTCGACTACAAATTTTAATTTCTGATGCAATGATGAGGGGACAACTCCTGCGGAATGGATCCATGGTCTTCCCAACAAGCAGCTGTAAGATAGTTTTATGTCCATCACCACAAAATCGATCACATATTCAGTTGGTCCGATCAATAGGGGCACCTCAATTTTCCCCATTGTTCCTCTTTGCGTACCATCAAAGGCTCTTACCGAATTGTGGCAGGGCTTTAGGTGCGAACCATCTATTGGCAGTTTTTGCAGGGTCACAATAGGCAAGACGTTCAATGCTGACCCGTTGTCGATCAGTACGCCTGGTACTACATACCCTTTGTAGTGGGTAGTGGTGTTAAGGGCTTTGGTAGACCCCATTCCTCCCTCAGGGATCTCATCATCACTGAACGTTATATGATTATAGGTAGTGATATGCCCCACTATCATGTCCAGATTTGTCACAGAAATGTCCTGGGGCACAAAAGTTTGATTCAACACTTTCAATAGCGTCTCCCGGTGCTTTTTTGAACTCAAGAGTAATTCCAGTACTGTGATCCTGGCCGGTTGCTTTCATAGTTGTTCCACTACGCTGTACTCGCTATGCCTCAAGAACTTCAGAAATTCTTTGGCCTGGGCCTCAGTTACCGGCTCATTTATCTTTGGGGGAGGTTCTTCTCCAAATATCTGCGTAGGGCTAATTGCTGTACTCTTCCCCTTATCTTTTTCAGCTGCTTTCAAAGCCTCGGAGGAATAACATCTGCCGCTCCTTGTGAAGTGGCCTGCCTCACCAACGTTCACATCGTTCTGGCTTTGTTGGTCTTTCAGCGTAGGCTCTTTTACCTGACCGTGTTCTGGTTTTACTGGCGTGGTCACATTTACAGCATAATTCCAGGGGGATTGCCGCATATCTTTGAATGGGAATGGAGATGGTGCTGAAATGATGATCTTGGGACTTATCTTGCTGGTTTCTCCTTGGGAGACGCCTGCATTCCCTGGCCTGGGGGAGATGATAAAAGGTCTATCCTTCCCGTATTTATATTTGGGGCTATCCGTCATGTGTACGTCCGACCCCTTCTTCCCCATGGGCTCCTCGAAGAATTCTATTTGTTTTTCATTCATTAATTGTTGTACCAATCTCTTGAACTCATCGCACTCTTGGATATCATGCCCTTCCGTCTGGTGGAATTCGCAATACTTTCCACATCCCTTCTGCCTTGTTATCATGCCTTTGTCAGTCATACGGGCCATGCATAACTGTTGAGATACCCACCGTAAAGGAGACTTTATTTCTGACACATCATCCTTAATCCTCCTGGTAAAGTATTCTTCAATAACATTTACCCCTCTGCTCCCATGATTAGGCAGCGGGTTGTTGGCTACACTCGGCTCTTCAAACTTCAATATCCCGGAATCGATTAAGTTCTGCACAAGCTTTTTGAAGGCAAGACAGTTCTCAGTGGGATGTCCAGGGGTACCACCGTGATAGTCCCAATGCGTGTTCGGATTATACCAAGACGGAAAGGGCGGATTGATAGGAGTAACGATGTATGGACGGACCAGGTCTGCTTCATACAATTGGGAGTAAAGTTCTGAGTACGAAACAGGTAGGGGAGTGAAAGTTCTTATCTCTTTCTCTTTTCTGGCGATTCTCTCATCTCTTTGATTCGAGTTTTGTGTTTTTCCCACAGGTGCTTTTGGCTGTGAGACTGTGAAGTTCTTCAGGGCGGTATAAGTGTTGGTGGTGTTTACTTCATTTCTCTTATTATACTTCCGAGACCCTTCCCCGCCATCAATTCTACCACTCTTAATCGCCAGTTCAAGGGACTCCCCAGTCCTAATTAAGTCAGCAAAGCACTGCGTTGTGTTATTAATGAGACGATCAAAGAGTGCCCATTTCAGAGTATTGACAAATAACAGCGTAATTTCATGTTCCGGGATAGGTGGCTGAATTTGGGCGGCCACTTCTCTCCACCTTTGGGCGTATTGCCGCAGGCTTTCGTTGGACTTCTGCCTCATATTTTCCAACATAATTCTGCTGGGGGTCATATCTGTTACATGCTTGTATTGCTCAGTAAATGCTCTTGACAGATCTTTCAATGTCTTAACATTTGCTTTGCTCAACTGGGTGTACCACCGTAACGCCGCTCCAGTTAGACTGTCCTGGAAACAATGGATCAGTAGCTTTTCGTCCTTATGGTAGGCCGCCATCTTTTGACAGTACATTGTTATGTGTGCGGAAGGACATGTGGTTCCATCGTATTGTCGAACTCTGGCGTTTTAAATTTTGGCGGTAGGACAAGATCGGACACCAGACTTAAGTCGCTAGCGTCATTTCCTGATTCTTCATTTGATTGTAACATTTTAAATTTTTCCTCTATGAGGCGAAACCTTTCCTCCCACTTTTTCTCTACCTCAGTCCTGATCCTTTCAATCATGTTCAGGTCCGGCACTTCTTCTTCATAGAGTGCTTCAGCATCGAGGGGTTGAGTCTCAGGTGCCCCTATTTGAAAACTAGATGACATTCCTGCAGGGTCGATATACACCTTTCTAGCCGGGTTTGGTGCAGTTGGTTGAACCTTGTAGTGAGCTGGGGTACCCTCTGGCTCTTGAATGGTTTCTCCTTCGACTCTTTTTCCAAGACTCTTAGCCAATATTGCAGTTATATCGGACACTATAGATGCTTGCGACTGCGCAATCTGATCACTGAGGCTTCTCTGGGCCTCTTCAAGTCTTGTCTCGAGCTCTTTTTGCCCTTTTTCTAGACTGATTATCCTGTCTTCCATGAGCTTGCTTTGTAACCGGGTAAAGTATGGGTGGTGAATGATTGCGGGTTAACTACACACAACTCCACAATATTCATAATGTTAATATGGTTGCAAGAAAATAGATGCATGTATAATGATGCGAATGTCATGATGCAATGCAAGAATGTATGCAGATAAGGTACTGATTCCGCTGATAATCACCCTTTTGAACTACTTCCACGGGAATTAAAGGGTCTGGATTACAACAGAGTTCATATTACAAAATAAAGATCCCTAATACAAAAGATCTAATTACAACAGAGTTCATATTACAAAATAAAGATCCCTAATACAAAAGATCTAATTACAACACCGAGTCCTATAGATAAGCTCTAGCTCTATCTCCTAATTTTCCAATTGCCCTGAGCAGCTTGAGGAACCTGGGAGCTTCTTCCATTTCCGAGACTATGAAAGGTCGGAGTGTTTCAGCCTCAACAGCCAAATCATTCACATGCCTGGCGACTCGCTGTATGTCCACCATCAGGTTTGCGTAATATTGGTCCCTATCTTGTACCATCTAGACAGCGTCACGCAATCTCTTTTGCCAATAGGTGTCCCCTCCGGCTGCAGCCTCCTCGAACACACTAATTCTTTCCTTGTAATCCTCAACAGTTGCTTCGAGGGACTCAATTCGTGCTCGTAACACGCCCACTTCGCGCTCTCTTTCTTGCAGCTCAGCGAAGCTATTTCTCTGGCAGTACATTCGAAGGGAGTGTTCAACTTCCGCTACTTTTCCTTTTAATTCGCCATTCTGACTTTGGCTTTGCTCCAGACTTTAAATAGTGTCATCGTACAGTTTTTGCATCTCTAACAGTCTATTTCGGCTATTCATGGATTTTCTTTTCCATACGGTGACGCTTTCTCTCTCATGATGGACAACTTGTTTTTCCTTGCTGATTTCTTGCTTGAATCTTTCTTTCTCTTGATCAATGGCCTTCTTGGCGGACCGTTTTTCTTCCTCCATAGCCAAACGACAGCTTTCTATCTCTTTCTCGATCGCTCTCTTACTGATTTCTCGTTCTTCTTCCACCAAACGGATGTCGTTCATTCTTTCTCTTTCCACAGCTATGAATTGACTCCGGCTGGCCTTCTGTATTTTTGCTTGTAATAGAAGGGCATCTTTTTGATAAAGAGTGTTCTTGTCGCTCAAATATGCATTTAATTTCTTCAACTGCCTAATGATCCCGTCCCGCTCATCAACCTCTAAGCTTGCCTTATAGAGCTCGCTCGCATGCTGAGTCTGTTGGATGTCCATTTTCTTTTTAATTTCTTTGAGTTCATTCGGTAAGATATCAGCTTCAGACGGTACCACCCTTGTAAGCTCTTCGAGTGACACTATTGGTCCTTGATCAGATTAAGGAATCATATCGTTTACCCTCAAACGTCTCCAAAGATCGTAGTCTGGGGTGGTCATATACTCAGTGTCTCCTTCCACCCTAATCCGGTAACAATGGTCCCAAGCACTCATGATAGTCTGAACTTTTTCTTTGAACTCCCCTTTAAAAAGAAATTCAATTCGGCTTAACCCGGCGGTGTTGGGAATGAACTGTCGCGATTTGAATTGTCGGGACACCAGAAGTGGGGCACAAGCAATTCCTCCATGTAGTCCTAACATCATCAACCAATTGAAATCACCACAACTATATAAAAAGTAATTAACTCTACCGAGCCACGGGACCCTCCATACTATGTCTTCGTCTTGGATATTTCTGAAGAAACTGGCCCATTTTCTTATTTTCAAGTCCTCTCGCCACTCTTTTGTTAAGTATTCCTGTAAAGGCAAAAAATCTCGGAAGGATATTCCCGGCGGAACCCTCGTCGGTGTCTTCCACATGTGGCTTTGAATCCATACCTGTAACAGTTGTGCGCATCCTCGAAAACGCCATTCTTCGTGCTTTCGACTAGCATTTAGAGAAATAAAGGTCTCGGCCAAAATAGCTGGTATTGGGTTTGCTCACCGTTTTATCCGCTCAAACAAATCTAGAATGGCCACATCAATGTTTCCCAGAATTCTTGGGAAGATCACCAATCCATATATTCCCAAGGCAAGCATGTCTAACTTTTTCTCCTCATTCGGATGTGCAGGTAGGATGTCTCGAATGTTTTCCCATGCAAATACTGTACTATCTCCTCGAAGTCGGATCAAGCCATTGACCCAATCGTCGCTCATTCTGGTAAAGGTTTTGAGCTTGGAAGTGTAATTCTGATTCCTCGGAGGTTTTGCGTAAATCCAATCTTCCCCGAACATTTTTATGATTAAGAAGAGCGGTGTATTCTTCTTGTCAGGGCATCATGTCCTGTCCATTGAAGGTGAAGCAGCAAAAAGGCGGGATTCCGAATCAAAAAATGGCTCGGAGTAGGGGCTGGTTGACCGGATGTACATCATCACCAGTGCAATGTCACCATAACTATCACGAAATCTATCTTGTAATCTCTGGTCCCATTCTTCCCAGATACTTTGAAGATCCCCTAAGTTATTCTGTTGAAGACTCACATAGGTGTACCCGGCTATCACACGTTCACTTGGTAAACTGTCCCCTTGGGCCTTCTGGCTGACTTCTGACCAATGTCTAACAGACAAGTTGAGTTCCTCTTTTCTAAGACACCTTTTTTCCATGGTGAAAGACTTTCTGATCGGGTAAACCACTTGATCCAGTACCTTTATGTAATGTGAATGTAATAATGCATGAAAAAAATAGCAAAAAAAGGAAACAAGTCAGTACCGGATAGAATTAATTAATACACAAATAAAAGGACAAATTAAATAAGGTAAACAAACAAAAACAAAGAAACCTATTTATCCGTCTAAAACACCTAAGGTTATCCGCATGGCTCTAAAAGGGTGGGTTTCACTATGTTCTCTACATGCAGTGTTGGTGCTAAGAGGTACCCGAATTGTCCTTGCTGTCCTTTACTAAGAGTAGCAAGGCCCCCGATCATCACCCATTATAGGCTCCTTTCAACCGAGTTCAATTCAGGGGGACCCATTCGCTTATGCCTGCATGAATGAACGATATCATTACGAAAGCATAAGGTACTCGAGCCCCGAAGGTACTTGCTAGGCCTACACGGGAGAACGATATCTCCACAAAAGCATTAGCGTTTTCCCCCCACTTAAAAAAGACGGGTTTATATGCCATATTTTAAATGCGTTAAAATAAACGCGCAATTATAATCGAATGTTAATTTAATAGTCACTTTAACCCGAAATTTCTAATATTATTAAAGCGGTAATTATTTGAAAAAGCTTGACTCTCATTTGTTTTTTTGAAAGAAAAAAAAACAAAAAATATCCCCAGTGGAGTCGCCATCTGTAGCGATGTCCCTTTTTATTTTCTCATCACTAAATAAAAACGAGGATTTTTGAAGTGTTTGAAAAGTGTTTGTGGTTCTTTTGAATATAAAATGTTTATTCCGTGGGGTTTTAAAAAAAACTCATTTTAAAAAAATGGAGTCGCCACCGGCCACTTAGGTAGGCCGGACACCATAAAACCAGAGATTAAAAAAATGTTGGGTTCGGGAGTCGGTTACGGAAGGGGAAGGATTAGCACCCCCACGCCGCCCAAAATTGGCACTTTAATAATTACCGCTTTATTAATATTGGATTTTCCGGATTAAAGTGACGATTATTTTAAAATTCGGTCATAATTGCGAATAAATTTTAAGGGCCCCGTTATCCGAGAATAAACGCTCAACCACTATCACTACGCCTGATACTGGCCCCGTTTACGCTCGGATAAAAGGGCACCGCATTAACAATTTATATACCATATGCAATTTTAGTGACAAAAATATAAGACATAGCAGATAATTTAAGAACAATAAATATTCACATAATAGAATACTAATCTAACATATATGAAATACGTAATTAAAATACACATATACATACCAAGCTTAATATCAGATAAAGCAAACTTAACATGCCACAATAACAAGGTAGGAATAAATACATATATAGACGAACATATATTTCAAAAAGACATACATACTAGTAATAAAACATATTTCAACATATATGGGACAATATACAAAAAAGAAAATACACTAACATGTAACCTAAAAAAGCCAAGAGAACATACACATATAAAAATATATAAAACATGCTGTGTACGAACCAACTAGAACATAGCATACTTAATACGAATAACCGGATAAAAAAGATACATAACTATCATAAGCTTATTACATATATACATGTAAACATAAAATACGAGGCATATACGAGGGATATAAAATAAGACAATAGAATACATTAACATATACGATTATAATACGAACATGAGTATTTACAAAGAAACAGGACTGAAATGAAAGAAAAATAAAAGTCAGTGGCAGAAATTAAAGAACAATAATATGTAATTTAAGGACGAAAATGAAAAGTAATCGGAACTTAAAAGGATCAAAACTGTAATTGGACCAAGAGGCAGACCCGAAGTGAAAAATTCAAAAACGCGGGATGGTTAAAGGGGTAATTTTACCATTTAAAAACTGATTCGGTGTAATTTAGGGACTAGATTGTAAGCTTTTGATATATCAGAGGGACCAGAATTGTAAATATACCATGCGGCAAGACAAAAGTGAAAATATTGGAAACGCGGGGGGATTTAGTATGTAATTTACCCAATTAACGAAATAATAATAACTATATAAACCCTATTTTTAGGCCGAAACCAATTTTTCCTTCATTTGCTTCATTTTCAGTTTTTATAACCAGCCCTTGTTCTTGTTTTCTCTCAAACTGATCCCATGAAACCCAGAATCCGGCGGCCGGCCGCCGTATTCTCCACCGCCGGCCGCCGCTAACCGGCACCGACGAGTCTCAAAAAACACCAAAATAACCCCCGGCTCACCCTCGACACGAATCTGAGGTTGGATTCAGAGGATAAGGCTCTATTTGCCCTAGATCTAGGAAATACGAAACGGAAAACCTATTTTTTTTAACCCAAAACGAAACTACCAGGGGTCTCCCCTCCCTTCAGTTCACCGTATCTGGCTTGGGGAAGCCGAAAGGCTTGTCACTGAGGAGAGGAGACCCACAAACGGCGACAGTAAGACCATTCTCTCTTTTTTTACCTCTTTTGTATATGCATGCAAAAATAAAAAAAGGGAAACAAGTATTTACCACTGGACTGACTTTCGTATTTCGATTGTAACTTCTGGTTCGATTACAACTTGTTCTTTTGATTACAACTCTCTTTTTTTTCTGTTACAACCCTCTCCGTTACAAAATATTTGTTTCCTACATATATATGCTTGTCTTTGTTTTGGTACAAGTTGCATAGTATTTTTCTTTTTTCAGATCTGGACTGACATTTCTTTTCTTGCTGTGTTTGACATGTTCTGAGCGCGGTGGTTGAAGATCGGCATGGTGGCGGTGTAGGGGTTCTGCCAGCTGAAGATGGCTTGAAGGACGAACGGCCCAGATGAAGCCTCGATTTGGTGAAACGGCTCCAGATCGTGCCACGTGGAGCTCAGCAGTCGAGGAGTCAGAGCGCGTGGGGCTCACGCACGCGTGGGATATCAAAGCGTCCGCGCGTGGCACTCGAACGGTCCATACATGTGGAGCACGCGGCTGGCAGATATTTTAGTCCTTGGTTAGATCGTGGCCGTTGGATCAGATCTTGATCCAACGGCCCACAGTCACCTGCACACACAGTAACTGTAATTAGATAGGGTTTGGGCCAACCGGGCCTTGTAACTATTTATAATTGGACTTGGACTGTAATTTATTTATTTGATTTAATATATATATTTTTGGACTTCATTTTATATATTAGCCCAATAGTATTAGTAATAGTATAATTACAATATCCATACGATAATACAAACGTATATACTTATATAAACATTAATTAATATAACATACTAGCATACGTACATCTAATCATACACATAATTAACATAACATCTATATACATTAAACAAATATGCTCGTACTCTATATATACATACGCGACACACATACACCATTAATACGTATACATACATAGCTTATAATATACATGCACACACCACACCTTATATATATATTAGTAACACTAATAAACATATAATATAATAAGTATACATGCAACACTAATATGTATTTACATGTAAAAATGAGTGATTACACAATGCACATATATTTTGTTCATATTTGAGTCTTGAACATAAAAAATACATAACCCTAAAGTTTTAAATTTGCTACAAGAGCAGTTTTAGATGATGGTATAAAACAAACCAAATTTTAGGGTATGCACCCAGATAAAATATGATTCAAAGAAAGGTGATCAAACCCAAGACGATGTTGGGGCGCGGACAAAAGACCAAGATCCTAACAGGACCAGTGAGGAGTCAGGGGCATCCATTTTAGGGACAGAAAAGAAAATCATGTCACATTCATGTATTTAGTTGCATTCATCTTGCATTGAATCAATTTTGCACACGTCATACATTTAGAATAAGTGAATACACCAAAATCACCATGCATTTAGGACATAGACAGGCATTTAGGCATAAAATTAGATGCATTCATGCATTTTTGTTTGTACATATAAACATGTCCTCGAAGAAGAGACCGAACATCCTCAACATGGGGGCAACGGCACGATGGCCAACCTTAGCCATGGAAGAGGCCAAACAAAAGATGCTGGAACATTTAAATAAAAGGTACCAATGACAAATTTTTTGAACAATTACTGACAAATTATTTTTTTCCTTTATAGGATTTGATTTCTCCGACAATGGTGTGGTGGACACCAACATTTTCCATATTCTCACTCTTGCCAACAGAAATAACTCATTTCAGATCCTGCCCTCTGTCGATAGAGAAACAGAGCAAATTTTTTCCAGACATCGTCTCGCTGTCAATGGCACAACAATTCAACATCTTGCAAATCATGCCTCTGTCAGTAGTGGTAGACCAACTTAATGTAGATCTTGTCTCCTTCGTTGGTGATGCGGATCAAATTTTTTTATCCAAATCATATCTCTCCGTCGGTGGTGTAGTGGATCTCATATTTTGCTGATCTAGTCTCTCTGTTAGTGGTGTAGCAGATCAAATCCTCTCCAGGTCTTGCCTCTTCGTTGGTGTTATAGCTTGGTCAAACCTAACTTTTGGTTTTGCCTCTTCGTCGGTGTTGTAGCTGAACCAAGTTTGCCAAATTCTGATCATGCCTCTTCATCAGTCGTAGCTTGATCGCAAAGAAACCAAATCTCTAATCCTACCTCTTCGTCAGAGTTGTAGCTGGATCAAATCTTCAGACCTTGCCTCTTCGTCGGTGTTGCAGCTAGACCAAATTCACTAACTGTAATACCCATTTCCCGTATTCATAGCTGAATACGAGTCAGAGATATCACAAAACATTTGTAAAACCCTCTACATTTGTAACTCGGTAAAATTTTGTTTCTTTAAAAATGTTACAATGTATTTAGTTTTTATTTACAAATCTAGTTATTCGCGTAAAGTTTAAAAATAATATTTTCATCTTCAAATCGAATTTATTTTCAGGCAGCAAGTTATCAATTTAATTTGTCTTGATATAATTAATAAAACTGCCTAAAAATTGCCTAGTTTAAAATTCATCCAGATATCAAATAAAATACAAATTCTATCAAAGCAGGCATACCCTTTTAATATACATGTCAACTAGTAAATATTAAACAGTATCAAAAGATATCTTACTGATACTGATGTACCTGTTATTGATTGATGATGTCCGTATATACTCCTTACTTCAACCATTTCTTCTTTCCTATGTGTAAAACAGTTACACGCTAAGTATTTACTTAGTGAGGCAATAATTCAAATTTAAGTATAATTGTCATAATATCAATCTCAATTTTAATTATTAATTATTAATTATTAATAATGCATATGATCACCTTACCATTACATGCTCATTAACATAATTAAATATGTAATAGCATATATGTATATCAAAGTGATAAGATTAGATCTTACCAATATTGGTGCCATTTCCATTCGTAAGCTTTCAATGCTTACCAATGCCTTTTTCCAACTCTGTCCGCAAGCTTTCAAGCTTATCATTCTATTTTTTTATTTCAATTCAGTTTACTTAGCCCAAGGTATCGAATTAAGAGATTCTATGTACATGAGTCATCCCCCCATACCCAACCTTTCTTGAGTATTATATTATTTGCACTCTACCGGGAGTGCTTAGCACCGAAGTGCTTCTGTATACTTACCGGAGTATACAATATATCCCTCATTGAGTTTTTATGAAATTACTCTGAAGTGCTTAGCACCCGTAATAAGTCTGTATACTCAAACCATGCATGAGTATACTCCTCAATAAGTATTTATAAAATTTGCACTTTACCTGAAGTGCTTAGAATCTTTATACAGTTGTTTATGACTCTATGGCTAGCCAACTATACCTTTGAACCTCTATATTATACTTGGGCTTTATATCATCAAATATTTCATCCATGGCAATGTATATCAATTTATATTAACATGAAGCAATTCATAATCAAATAACATTAATAGTAAATCATCATCAATAACTAGTGATCAATGCATTTATTTTCAACCTTTGACATATTTAAAGTATGTCAAATGTATGATCAATGACATAATTATCATGACAATATATAAACCAGGTAGACTCATGCAAGTCTTACCGGTGATGTATAAAACATCTATGTATAATGTTATGTATACATTGCACTCACATGGGCCATGTATTAGTATGCCTCACTAAGTCCTCTTCGATCCTTTCCTTTATTGTACCTTGAACCTCCTTTGATTCGAACTTAACTTCATAATTCAAATAAGTAAAATATTTGTTAGATCCCAATCTAACAATATGTTACATATTGTCCAATATAATCATTCGAATACAAAATCTCCAAACATTTTCTTTTCTTCCTTGTATTGTTCAAAAACTCATTATGCTCCTTAGTGACCAATTTGAACTTCCATTAACCCTTTTCAAGCTTACTAATCAACCTTAGATACAAAGTGTATCAATTCTCATTTTCTGGCTGTTTGCAGTACCTCCCAAGAAATATTTCTATAAAATAATCTACAACTCGGAATTTGATTCCGTTTGTTCTGAAAGAAACTAGATTCAATAAGATTTTCAACCATATAAATTAATAGCCCAAATTCAACTTGTACGATTTATGGCGAATTTTCAAAGTCAATTTCCAGGATTGAATTTCGGAACAGCCTGCTATATTGTTTTCTGACCTTTCACCACTTAAAAATTCATATCTTTTTACTCGGAACTCAAAACCAGTTTCCTTTTGTTGGACACGAAACTAGACGAACAAATCTTTACATCGGTATAAAATTCACCTTCTAACCATTTTTGTAGAATTTATGGTGAATTTTCAAAGTTATTGCCATAAACCATTTTTTTCTACACAACTTCCATAAACAACTTCAACTTTTATACTAACTTCTCCTTACTTCTCTACTTTTCAATTTAGTCCAATCACTAGCTTTAAATCACCAACTCATCACATTCTTCACCAAATAATTATTCACAATAATTCTCCCTAATTTTCCTTATTTACCGAAATAGGTACTAAAATGCAAAGATAAGGATTCATGCTTCTTAACTTTGCAATTTAGTCGTCAATTCAACATTACTACCTTAATTCCATCATTAAAACTAAAAATCAAATTTAGCTCCCATACAAAACTTCCATTTCGATTTGGTCACTTAACTTTGACAAATTGTCAAAATGGTCACTAATTCAATTCAACATCAATTTGGCATTCTAACTTTATTTTCTTATCTCTAACATCATTAATAACATAAATACACTCCAAATTCTAAAAATTCAGATTTGGTGCCTTCAACTTTTCAATTTGCCGAAATGGTCCATACACAATTTAACTTAGGGTTTTGCTTCCAAACAATAATTCAAGCTTACTAGATCATTATTTCAACATCACAAACCCTAAATTAAACTTGAATCCATAAACCCTAATCATGTTCATAATAATCAAAACATGTAAAACTTAAATCCCAACTCAATATCATGATTTTAACATCATACTAGCTTGATTTCAACTTGAATTCAATCATGGAATCATAAAATCTCAAAAGCCCCAATTTGATCCTTAAACCCTAATTTCTTTCTCATGTAAATTCTCATCAATCAAGCATAGATTCCATGAATTATTGATATCAAAAGATAGAGCTTGAAGAGCAGAACAACTTTGTACTTGAAGAGATTACTTGAAAACCGAGTTTCGGGGCTTGAATCGAGCTTGGAAAAAATTTTCTCTTTCTTTCCCTAGCCCTCACGTTTTTGGCTGGAAAAGATGAACATTTGGTTCATCTTTTTACCATTATTTTACACATATATCTATTAAATGAATGTTAAATTCATTTAATAGTGAAATTACAAATTTGCCCTTTTTATCCAATGGTTGAGATTGATTTTATCATCAATCAAGGGCCAAGATTTAATATTCCATTTTCTCTTTCCAAAATTGCCCTTATAACTTTTTAAATATTTCAAAATTTCCATTGGGGCCAAATGACCAATTTGCCCTCCAACTAGTTTTTATTTACTAGTTTGCCATTCTTGTAAAAATTCAACTAAATCTAGTTGGAATCCAACCAAATATAATAAAATATTCATAAAGTAATATTTTATGAATTTTTCCATATCTTTTGGATCAGTCTCCAAAATTTTTATTCGATCCAATATATTGATAAATAATCCTTTACTCAGAAATAAACTGTAGGATTCATCTTGAATCGAACTAAAAATATTTTCAACACCTGGAAATGACTTTTATAACCTTTCTTTATCATATGGTAAAACTTCAAAATTTTTCAGTTCAATCTGGGTATCCGAATTCCACTTAAACTTTAACTGCGATTTTCCCAATAATCGAAGTATCAGATCGAACCAAAAATTCCGCATTCGATTCACACCCTTAGGTGATCTATTTATTTATGAAATAAAAACCCTTAACTTTTGAGAAATTACAACTTTAGTCCCCAAACTTTTCCAAAGTTTATACTTTAGCCATAAATTTTTCAAAATTTACATTTTGGTCACTAAACTTTTAAACTTCAATTTCCATTCCAATTTTCCTTGGTATTCAACCAAACTTTAAGAATACCTTATTCAATTCACTATCTATCACATGATACCTTTAAACCTTAGAAATTTCCTTTCCAAAACCCATAATTAAAGAAATCCCAACTTTCGCATTTTTGTCATTTTAGTCACTAAGTTAGCTTTTAAGCTATTATCTTAGTACTAAATGACCTTTAATCAACTTAGTAAATTTTGGGGTATTACACTAACTCTTGATCTTGCCTCTTCGTCGGTGTCGTAGCTGGATCAACAATACTAACTTAGACCATGCCTCTTTGTCGATGTTGTAGCTTGGTCAAAATTTACTAACTTTCAAGTTTTATCAATGTTGTATCTAGAAAAATTAAAAAAAGGAATAAAAAATAAAAAAATGTGAAAAAAGAAGAAAAATTTAATGAAAAAAAAGAAAAAAAAGAAGAAAAAGTTTTCAATTTTCTAATATTGCCTCTTCGTCAGAGTTGTAGCTGGATCGGGCATTAAAACTTTCATCCACCGATCTCGCCGCTTCGTTAGTGTTGCAGCTGGATCAAATTTTGCAGACCTTGCCTCTTCATCGGTGTTGCAGCTGGGTCAAATTGTGTTTAAGTATTATCGTCATCAATAATGTAGCGAGTTAGACTCATTTTGCTTCCCCAACAAACAGCCCCCCATTTTCAAGAATTTTGCTTCCCCAAGAGTGACAAGGTGGATCAAAGTCAAGAAAGAAGACATGTATTGAAGAGAAATAAGATCTACCGAAGAATGAAAACATGTATCAAGAGGAGAAGCTCAGTCGGACCAGATGAAATGGGTCATTTTTAGTCTTTGCTTCATTGCCGTTACACAACAACGAGCAAAGAGGGGCAGCTGTAATAACCCATTTCACCCAGGCCTTAAGCCCACTAACCTGAAACCAATACCCATTACCCAAACCAAAACCGACCCAAACCCGTACCCAATACATAATCCAGATCCTACCCAAAAACCAAAAAACCCAAATACTAACCCTTACCCTAATGACAGATGCCGCCACTACTGCCGCCGCCGCCCTTGCCTCGCCGCCGCACCGTTTGTCTTCCGACCACCGTCTCCGGCAACCCAACCCAAATTAAACGTAAACCCTAAATTAAATTAACCCCAAATGAACCAAACCCTAAACAGCAAAACCTAATCTGACAAAACTAATCAAAACCTAACCTGCAGCCACCCTACCCATAACCCAACATTACTCATGCCTATCAGCCACCCTATCTCGGCGAAAACTCCCACAGAATCTGGCCGTCTGAATCTCATCAGATCTGTAGTATTAAAATAGGGGAGAGTTAGATCTTTGTAACTTTTGGCTATACAACCGAGTCAACTGTAAAACAAAAGGGGGCGATTTCAGAGAGAAATAGATAGAGTTTTAGAGGATCTTTATCTGAAAAAAAATTTGTAACAAAGGAGAGTTATTTTGAAATCAATTAAAAAGTTTAAGGTAATCCCTTGTTTTTGCTTGTTCGAATCAAAAATAAAAAAAGAAAAATACATTCGAAAAGGGGTTGTTCATCTTCTTAAAAGATCTAAAAAAGTTTGTTTTTTTAACTCAAAACAAGAAAAAAAAGATATTTGAATCTCACCAGGCCGGTCGATTACCGCCTTGATCGCCGGGATCGCCTCACCTCATCGTGTGTTATCGCGGTGAGCAGCGCCGTCGGGTGCTTGGGTTAAGAGGAGAAGAGAAAGTGAAGAGAAATAATTTTTTGGGTTTATTTTCTTTTGGTTTTAATTTGTTTCGAACTAAAATAACCCAAATATGTTTTAAACCTACAGTACATGAAACGATGTCGTTTTGCCGTGTCTGACCCGCGCTGTGACTCGGTAACTCGGGGAGTATTCGTTCGTTTTTTATAGGATAATTACCCTCTCAGTCCTCCAGTTTTTACTCGCTTGTGTTCTGTCCATGGTAAAATTACGTTTTCAGTCCTTGTTCCTCTTTCTTGCATATGTTTTCATCCTTTTTCATTCCGATTCCGCACCTTTATTTTGCGTATTAAGCAATTTAGTCACTGCTTTTATACCCTTTTTAATTCTAGCTCTCTTATTTCATTTTTTATATTTCTTACCATGCGTTTTGCATATGTTTCATTTTAGTTCAGTCATATTTAACATTTATGCCATGAATTTAATTCTAATGCACTTTAGTCATTGATGTTTAGCTTTATGTTATTTTAGTTTAATCCATGCATTTTTATTAGCTTCGTGTACAATAATTTAGTCCATGCATTATTATTATTATTATTATTATTATTATTATTATTATTATTATTATTATTATTATTATTATTATCAAGTAGTAAGCTTTTTATATGTATATATTAATATCATATAAAATACATATATATTTTTATCTATGATACATATTTTGTGTATATATTTTTTATATTGTATATATATAAGGTTTTATATATTTAAAATAAAATATGGTTTTTGATTAAGTATATGTAAAATAATAATAAATATTCATTGTTGTAAAAATAATATGTAAATATATAAAACTATTGACTTAATATATATATATATATGTATATTGGTATATTTCTTTTGATAAATATAATATTAAATATATTTTACATTAAGTACTATATTTTAAGTATATACATTTACATGTCATATTATCATTTTGCATCATCTATTTTTTAAAAATAAAAAAAAATGTTTTTTAAGAAATAAATTTTGAATTTTAAATCAGTTTTTTTTAAACCTTGATAAGTCATGTCCCGGGCGTAAAGGGATGTGATGTTTTTTAACATTTTTTCGATAAAACGAGAAGCCGTGTCCCGGGCGTAAAGGGATGCAGTTCTCTCAATATTTCTATACATTCAAGAATCATATTCTAAATTTTAATCGAATTCCTAATTTCCGACACTAAGACTTTAAATAATTGGCTAGGTACTAATTTTGGGCGGTGTGGGGGTGTTGATCCTTCCCCATCCATAACCGACTCCCGGACTCGAATTTCGAATCTCTGGTTTTATTTTGGTGTCTGGTTTACCATTTAAAAATAATCGGTGGCAACTCCACATTTTTAATTTTAAAATTGGGCGGGCATTTTTAAACACGAGAAAAACAAAATTTCAAAACCCAAACGAACAAATTTTAAAAAGCGAGCGCCGAACGAATTTGGGTGCTCACAGCACTGTTTTGATCCCTGAAACGCGTGGCGACCCGGATCCGGGAAGGATCTGCGTGTTTTGGTCAATAGGTTAATTACCTAGCCAGTCCCCCCCTTTCAACCCGTTTATATTTTCATCCAAGGGCCAATTGCACTTTTGGTCCCTGGAGTTTTATTTTTCTTATTTTTGCGTATTTTAATTTTTTTACCTTGTATTTTCAGTTTTTATAATCCGGTCCCTTTTCTAGTCTTTTATAATTTTTCTTTTTAATTTGAGTACTCTAATTTTCTGCTTTTTATTTTTTAGCACCTATATTCTTGTTTCTTTGCATTTTGGCCCAATATGTATATATATTATGTTTATATTATTTTTTGGGTATAATTGTATATATATTAACTATGTTAAATAGTTATACATGTGATTATTATAATATTAAGTACATTATGTGTTATATTAAATAATACATGCTTATTATATATTATTTTATATGTATATGTTATAATGCTTATTTTTGTGCATGTTATTGTTATTTATTTATTCGTTTGATCTTAATCCTGTCCTTTTTTGGATATTTTAATTTATATTTTATTTTTATGGCACTTTAATTTACGCATTTATTTTTTCTCGTAATTTAATTTACGCAATTTATATTTCCATGTTAATTTAATTATTTACTTATCATATTTTGGTCATACATATTAAAACACCATGTTTCATTAATTCCATTAATTTAGTTTAGTACCCGAGGTCCCGATATTCTAGTGGGAGTGTCGTCCCGAGTCTTCGAGCGTCATCTCTTTTGGTATCGTAGGTCGCGGGTTAGGTTGTTCGAATCACATGCTCACATTTATATTTTTTGGGATTAAATTTTAAATTAAAACTTAAATTTTTATTTTCTTGCAAATGAAAACACAAAATCTACGCAGTACCAATTTTGGGCACTGTAGGGGTGCTAACCCTTCCCCACGCGTAACGGACTCCCGGACCTAAATTTTAAAATCTCTGGTTAAATTTTTTAACGGTGTCCGGCCTACCTTATTCAAGTAGGCGGTGGTGACTCCATTCATTTTTTTGTTATTTTAAATATTTTCCGGTATTCTATTAGGAGTGTCATTCCGGTCTCCGGGTATCATCTCTTTTGATACCTTATTTTCGAAAATTCCATTTTCAATTTCCAAACTATTTCCAAATAATTTTATTTTAAATTTTAAAAACCTTGATGACAACTCTCCCCTGGTCAATTCACATACTTTGTTGCCTGTTAACTGACCTTAGACTTCATAAATTCCCAATCAAAGGATGTTATGTATATTGTACGGGGAACTTCAAAAGGTTTTGTTGAAGCAGTCATGCCGCCTTTATGAACTCACACCATAAATAGACTGGTTTTACATCCATATCTACATTGCTTCTGAATTTGCTCTTGTTTTGTTGTTCTTTCCAAATCTATGGCTTCTGAAACACCTATGATTTCAATCAAACTTTTGATAAACCCGGAGACAAACAGGGTAGTTCTGGCCGAAGCTGGCAAGGATTTTGTCGATACCCTGCGTGGTCTCCTTATGTTTCCTCTCGGAAACATTGCACGGCTTGTTGATAAATATCAGAGTTCACCGCCCAGTTGCTTGAATAGCCTATACAAGAGCGTCGAGAATCTCAACCTCAACAGCTTCGGACTGATGCATGCAAGGCGATACTGCTTCGTCCAAGAAGCATTCATGAAGACAAGTACAAGGCATTGAAACTTTCCTTGGATGATGTTACAGAGCCTAAAAAGTGTGAAAAGAGGGTTTGTAAACAAAAATCGGTTGGTTGGCTCAGTTATTATAGGACTTGGGGGAAGTTGATGAATACAGAAGCTGTGAACCGAGTGGACTGAAATGCGGTAAAAGAGGAATCTAGGGGAGAATCAATGTTCTTCATCACTGATGATCTTAGAGTGATGCAAGGTCTGCCAACAGATCTGATTCAATCCCTGCTCAATTTGGGTATTAAGAATGTTAGTACTATTGTAGATAAAGTTTTACAACTTGGCACAGACGAGGTACATAACTTGTTTATTGATCTCAAAGACTACGTTGACTGATGTTTTCTTGAGAAAGCATGGAATTCCCTGCAGCTGCAGTCCCCCGAAGCTCGATGAACAATTCATACTCGTTGCACCGGTAACGGAAGAAATGACCAAAAAATAATGGCAATGAGAGATCTGAAAATGATTGCAGAACAAGTGTGAAGATAATGCTGAGAAAGTCTGATAGTAAGATACTATACGCTGAAGCAAGTGAAGATTTTGTTGACCTCTTATTTCGCTTTCTCACCATCCCTTTGGAATTGGTATTGGAACTCTTAGGAGGTAAGGATAACCTCCCTGTGGAATCCATCTTTAACTTGTTTAAGGATTTAAACACCATGACCAAGAAAAGGTGTTCTTCCTCCATTCTAAAGCTGTCCAAATGAGTTTCCTGGTTTCCCTTCTCGTGATCCTCTTACATATTATTGTTACTCAGTACCGAAACAGTGGCCTCAACTACTACTTGACATGTAGTTACAACCCATTAAGACTTTTCGACCCAAAGTCTCCGAAACCGAACACATCAAACAGTTCGGGCTATGTCGAGAAAAACTCGCTGTTTGTGGTCACGGATGATCATCTAATAATTAAACCACTATCCTCCGTTTCTGTTGTATCCTTACTAATGGAAATAGGGATCTCTCTTGATGATGTTGAAGTGCGAGTTATTAGCATCGGAGAGGTAGAAGTAAGTTATTATTCATTTGAGCTTGCGTCAAAAATCTAAATTTTCAGTTTTCAGTCACTTAATTTTTTCAATCCTTAATGCAATATTTGTGTTGCGGAAGCTTACTTTATTGAGGGCTTGTTTGTGTTCATCCTCGGCTTTGTCAGCTTTACTGAATGTCCATGTCTAGCAGCCAAAGCATGAGCCATTGTAGGAAAAGCTACAAACTAATGTTTATTTTATTTTGTTTTTTCTTTGCAGTATCTAGGGTTTGGATCTGTTACTTTTGTAGCGATGTCTCCGTTTCGCTAAAAAAAACGGGGTTTCGAAGTGTTTGTGATTTTTCGGATATAAAATGTTTATTCCGTGGGGTTTTTTTAAAAACCGTATTTTATTTAAAAATTGGAGTCGCCACCGGCCACTTAGGTAGGCCAGACACCATAAAACTAGAGATTCAAAAAACTTTGAGTTCGGGAGTCGGTTACGGATGGGGAAGGATTAGCACCCCCACACCGCCCAAAATTGGTACTTTAATAATTACCGCTTTATTAATATTAAACTTTCCGGATTAAAGTGACGATTAGTTTAAAATTCGGTTATAATTGCGAATAAATTTTAAAGGCCCCGTTATCCGAGAGTAAACGCCCAACCACTATCACTACGCCTGATACTGGCCCCGTTTACGCTCGGATAAAAGGGCACCGCATTGACAATTTATATATCATTATGCAACCTTAGTGAGCAAAATATAAAACATGGCAAATAATTTAAATACAATACAAATAAATATTAACATAATAGAATACTAATCTAACATAAATAAAATACGTAACTAAAACATACATATATACATATTAATCTTAATAGTAAATAAAAACAAATTTAACATATCACAATAACAAGGCATGAAAAAATACATGTGTGAACAAAAACACATATTTCAAGACGACATACATATTAGAAATAAAACACATTTCAACATATGTAGAACAAGGTATTATACATGAAAAAGAAAATATACTAACACGTAACCTAAAAGCCAAGATAACATACAATACATGCTAAAATACAAAACATGTTGTGTACGAGCCAACTAGAATATCAACATAATATGCGTGATACAAATAACCGAACAAATACATAAAGATATATAATCATCATAAACTTAACACACATATACATGTGAACATGAAAATACAAGGCATATACGAGGGATATATAATAAGGCAAAAGGCTACATCAACATACACGATTATAATAAACAAACATGAATATTTACATGGAAACAGGACCGAAATGAAAAGAAATAAACATCAGTAGCAGAAATTAAAGGACAATAATATGCGATTTAGGGACGAAAATGCAAGCAGGACCAAACTTGAAAGGACTGAAACTGTAATTAGACCAAGGGGCAGACCCGAAGTGAAAATTTCAAAAACGCGGTGGGACTAATGAGGTAATTTTGCCATTTAAAAACTGATTCGATTTAATTTAGTGACTGAATTGTGAGATTTTGAAATAAGAGGGGGATCAAAGTTGTAAATATCCCCTGCGGCGAGACAAAAACGAAAATATTGAAAACGCGGGAGGATTTATTACGGAATTTCACCATTTCACGAAATAAAAACACCTATAAAACCCCTTTTTTTGCCCAGACTCGAATTTTTCCCCATTTTCATTCAATTCCAGTTTTTATAATAAACCAAACCTCTCATTCTCTCTCGACCATCCTCCCTGCCCCTGTGGTGAACCCAGAAACCGGTAACTTTCCGCCGTCCCTTCCGCCGCCGGCCGCTGCTAACCGGCGCCGACGAACTAAAAGAAACACCCAAAACCAACCTTTTTCTAAACCGAATCCGTATATGCCCTTAGATCTACGCTAAGACTTACCCTTTGGCCTAGATCTGAGTAAATACAAAACGGGAAAAAAATTTCGTTTACGTTTGACCGAAGTGAAACCAGAAGGGACCTCCTTCTCCCTTCAGTTCACCATGTTCGGCTTCAAAAAGCCGAAGAGGCTTGTCACTGGTGAGGGGAGATCCACAGACGACGAAGGTAATAACTCTAAACCCCCTTTTTTGTTATTACTACGTATCTTTCCTTTATGCATGCAAAGAAGTAAGAAAAGAGAAGAGTATTACCACTGAAAACTTGTTGTTTTTTTGTATTTTTTTCTTTCCGATTACAACTGGACTGCCTTACAATTACTTGTTTCATACATATATCCCTGTCTCTTTGGTTTGGTAACAAGTAATATAATCTATTTTTTAGATCTGAACTGATACTGACATAATCTCTCTTTTTTTGTGTTGTTATGATATGTCTGAACGCGGTGGTTGGAGACCGGCATGGTGGAAGCATGGTGGCGGTGTGGGGGGAGTTGTCTTCGGCCAGAGGCGTTCTCGGCCGTTGGATCAGATCTGATCTAACGGTCGGGCTGGCTTGAAGGATGAACGGCCCAGATGAAACCTCGATCGGTGAAACGGCTCCAGATCGTGACACGTGGGGCTCAGAAGTTGAGGGGTTATAGCGCGTGGGACTCACGCACGCGTGGGATATCGAAGAGTCCACGCATGGACCGCACGCGCGCGTGACACTCGAACCGTCCAGACGTGTAGTTCACGCGGCTGGCTAGATATTTTACCCTTCCTTGATCGTGGTCGTTGGATCAAATCTTGATCCAACGGCTCATAGTTATCTGCACAAAAATAATTAGAGTTAAATGGGGTCTTGGGCTTGGGCCAACCGGGCCTTGTATTATTATTTTTTGTAATAATATGGACATTTTAATTTAAGTGGGCTTCCTATTATTTTTCTAGTTTTGTCCATACATATTAATGTATTAATATAATAGCAAATACAGATACATACGTACTTACGTATACATACATACAATTGTGATGAAATACGTTCACACATACATATACTTAATAATACATGCAACACTTATTCGTATATATTCAATAATAACAAGGACACTAATAATATACACATGCAAACACATATAGACCTACTCATATACTAACATCTATTTGTATAATACTCCTAACATAAATATAACCATATCATACGTATATTAATAGGTACGTAATACACCATATCAATATATGCATACCCTCACACTTATATCATTATATAATACATTAACATATACACGCGCACACCTACATGTAATCATGCACTAATATGTTAATATAATACTTACAGGTTAGATAAAAATGAGTGATTACAGTTGCCCCTCTTTGCTTGTTCTCATGGAATGAGAATAAAGCAAAGATTCATAAGCACTCATTTTTATCCGACTTCCCTATTTGTAGCTTCGGAAACACGTGCTCTTCTGGAACTCTCCGCTTTTCCTTAGCTGAATCTTTAGGCTCGTAAGTTCTTCCTATATAGAGCTTCGTCACCTTCCGATCTTGGAGTTATAGGCTCTTTCTTCATAGAACCCTTTACTCTGAAGCCTCGAGTTATGAGTCCCTCCTATATATAACCTTTCATCCTGAGACGGTGAAGCTTGGAGTCCTCCCTATATAGAACTCTTCGCCTTCAACGCTGGTTTCTCCTATATCAAACCTTCTGTGCCGCTGATGGATTCTTCCGACTGGGAGTTCCCCCTGTATCGAACTGCTAGTCTTCAAACCCTAGAGCTATAAGTTTTTCCTATATAAAACTGTCAGCCTCTGAAATCTTGGAGCTACGGATTCTTCCTGTATAGAATCTTTTACTCTAAGACAGTAAAGCTCGGAGCCCTTCCTATATAAGACTCTTCACTTTCGGACACAACAGGTTTTCCTATATAACCTTGTGTGTCATGGGTGAATTCCTTCAGCTGGGAGTTCTTCCTATATAGAACTGCTAGTCTTCACCCTGGAGCATGAAGTTTTTCCTCTATAAAACTTTCAGCTTCTGAAGTCTTGGAGCTACGGATTCTTCCTATATAGAATCTTTTACTCTAAGACGGTAAAGCTCGAAGCCCTTCCTATATAAGACTCTTCACTTTCAGACACAACAGGTTTTCCTATATAACCTTGTGTGTCATGGGTGAATTCCTTCGGCTGGGAGTTCTCTCTATATAGAACTGCTAGTCTTCACCCTAGAGCCGGAAGCCTTTCCTATATAAAACTTTCAGCTTCTGAAACCTCGAAGCGGCGGGTTCTTCCTATATAGAACCTCTCTGCAGGCGCTCGGAAACATAAGCCTTTTGTATGCAGAACCTTCGTCTTCACATTTGGGATTCACACCACGATGGCCACTAATGTCTCTTTGAATCCATAGATATCTGTCTAAGATAAAACAAAATGCTATGACAAATGAATTGACATGCTCCTAATCCTAGTGATGTCTGACTATTCATGATGCATGAGTGTCAATATCTTGGTGGGCTTGCTTTAATCCTTATTCGATCTCGTTGTTCACTTTCTCCTTTTTCACGAGCGGCGATACCCCTCTTCACTGTCGGGTTCAACCATTCCAACCATTCTTTTTCACAATTTACGACTTGGGATTCTAAAGTGCCCTCTCGGGTTTTCGCTTTAGAGTTTTTTTTAGGGGTGCCCTTCTAGGTTTTCACCCGGGAGATCTCTCTTGTTATCCCGCATGCTTCCTTTGAATAAGCAGGGCGTACACCATTGGTCATCCTATCCGGTTGTTTGAAGTTTTTCGCCCTCTCTATCAACAGCCGTTATGTAGGGAGCTAGAGGGCAAAGTTAACATCGTTTTCTAATCACCTGCATTTTTAAGGTTAGATCATAGTAATGCTCAGAAATCTCTTGTTTTACCATAAGCCTATGTTAGCTTATTTGCCTGAAATTAATAAGAAGGCAAGTCATGGATGTTCAAAAACACTATTTTATTATGATTAAGGGCTTGGGATATCTTAAAAGAGGTATGACACACATGAGAAAGAAGGAAAGTTAAGTATGAAATACAAGATCCCTCATTATCTTCGATATGAATGATACATGATCCTGTCAATCGGTGTAGAATCTTTTGCCTGAAGCTCCCTCTTCACGGTGTTCATGGGGATAACCCTTCTCTTCGGATATCCAACCTTTCAATTTATCCGAGCCGCCCTTTACGGGTTTTCAGCTCGGGTCCTCCCTTTGCTTCAAGACGCCCTATTTCGGGTTTTCGCCCTGAGCTCTCCTTTTTGTTCTTTTCTTCTTTTTTTTAAACATAGTATTTTTTAACAGCATCAGAATTTATAGGGTTTTTCAGCTCGTCTCGATCCATTTTTGTTAAGATTAGGGCTCCTCCTGAGAAGGCCCTTTTTACCACGTACGACCCTTCCCAGTTGGGCATCCACTTTCCTCGAGAATCTTTCTGGATCGGGAGGATTTTCTTGAGCACCAGATCCCCCTCTCTGAATTCTCTTGGGCGCACCTTTTTATTGTATGCCTGCATCATCCGTTTTTGGTACATCTGACCATGACAAATGGCCTTTAGTCTCTTCTCATCAATGAGATTTAGCTAGTCGAGTCTGGCCTGCACCCATTCGGCTTCTTCTAATTTTACTTCATTTAAGACCTGGAGAGACGAAATCTCTACCTCGATGGGGAGTACTGCTTCGGTACCATACACCAAGGAGTAAGGTGTTGCCTCCGTTGATGTGCGAACGGACGTCCTATAGGCGAAAAGGGCAAATGACAACTTCTCATGCCAATCCCTGTAGGTATCCGTCGTCATTGCTATGATCTTCTTTATGTTCTTGTTTGCTGCTTCCACTGCTCCATTCATTTTAGGACGATAGACTGTGGAATTATGGTGTGTTATCTTGAATTGAGTGCACACGTCCGTCATTATTTTGTTATTCAGATTGGAAGCGTTATCGGTGATGACCCTTTCTGGTAATCCGTATCGACAAATAATCTCTTTTTTTAAGAACTTACATACTGTAGTCCTTGTGATGTTGGTGTAAGACGCTGCCTCTACCCATTTAGTGAAATAGTCTATGGCGACCAATATGAAACAGTGTCCATTGGAAGCTTTCGGATGAATATGCCCGATGACGTCCATGCCCCATGCCGCAAAAGGCCATGGAGAATTCATGGTGTGTAAAGGCGATGGGGGTGCGTGAATCTTGTCAGCGTAAATTTGGCATTTGTGGCATTTCCTGGCGTAATCAATACAATCTCCCTCCATGGTCAACCAGAAATAGCCATATCTCATAATTTTTCGGGCTATAGACAGCCCGTTGGCGTGCGTTCCACAGAGCCCATCATGTACCTCGGCTAAAATCTCCTTCGCTTCTCGGGCATCCACACATCTCAGCAATGTCTGATCGTGACTTCTCTTGTATAGGATCTCCCCATCTAGGACATATCTTGTTGCCATTTTTCGGAGTGTTTTTCTGTCATTGTCATTTGCCCCTTCTGGATACTTTCGAAGCTTGACATATTGCAAGATGTCATAGTACCATGGGTTTCCATCAATCTCTTCCTGTATATTGCAACAATGAGCAGGCCTTTCAAACGTCTGCATCTTAATGGGCTTCATTTCTACCCTAGTGTTTGTTTTGAACATGGACGCCAGGGTTGCCAAGGCGTCTGCCATCTAATTTTCTTCTCGGGGAAGGTAATTGAAACTGACCCTTTCAAACTCCTTGATGAGCTCTTGAATCAATTCATAATATTTGACCAACTTCGGGTCTATGGTTTCCCATTCCCCACGCAATTGGTAAGTTACTAAGGATGAATCTCCGAATACTCGAAGTACTTTAACCTTTCTCTCAATAGCTGAGTTTAGTCCCATAACGCAAGCTTCGTATTCAGCTATATTGTTGGTGCAGAAGAATTCTAATCTGCTGGTGAAGGGATAATAGGCATCCTCAGGAGAAATTAGCACAGCTCCTATCCTATGTCCGAGGGCGTTAGAGGTTCCATCGAAGTAAAGCTTCCACGATTTATCATCTGAAACCTCTTCCTCGGTTGTAATGCACATCAAGTCCTCGTCTGGAAAATTAAAGTTCAATGCCTCATAGTCGTCCGAAGCGCGACTAGCTAGGAAATCTGCTACAGCACTCCCCTTCACGGCTTTCTGGCTCACGTATACAATATCGAATTCGGATAAGAGCATCTGCCATCGGGCCATCCTTCCTGTTAGTGCTGGCGCTTCCATTAAGAACTTCAATGGGCCTAGCTTGGATATCAACCAAGTAGTATGGTACAACATATACTGCCTAAGCCGCTTTGTAGCCCAAACTAGAGCACAACACAGTTTCAGCACTGGCAGGTACCGCGTTTCGCAGTCATTGAATTTCTTGCTTAGGTAATAGATGGCTTGCTCCCTTTTTCTTGACTCATCGTGTTGCCCCAATACGCATCCCATTGAATTCTCAAAGGCTGTCAGGTAGAGAATTAATGGTCGATCTGGTATTGGTGCGACTAAATTCGGAGCATTTGTTAGGTACTTTTTGATCTTTTCTAGGGCTCTTTGACATTCCTCATCCCACACACCAGGATTATTCTTTCTAAGAAGTCTGAAGACCGGGTCACATCGGTCGGTTAATTGGGAAAAGAAACGAGAGATATAATTCAACCTCCCCAGGAAACCGCGAACTTCCTTCTGAGTGTGGGGTGGTGAGAGATCCTGGATGGCTTTCACTTTATCTGGATCGATCTCAATCCCTCTTCTGCTTACCACGAACCCTAGGAGTTTTCCAGAAGTAACGGTGAAGGTACATTTGGCAGGATTGAGCCTCAGCTGGTACTTCCATAGTCTTTGGAATAGTTTTCTCAAGTTCTGTAGGTGCTCATCCTCTGTTCGGGATTTGGCAATCATGTCGTCCACGTATACTTCTATTTCTTTGTGCATCATGTCATGGAAAAGAGTCAACATTGCTCTTTGGTACGTTGCCCCTGCGTTCTTTAGCCCAAATGGCATCACCCGATAACAAAAAGTGCCCCACATGGTTATGAACGTAGTTTTCTCCTTGTCGTTAGAGTCCATCTTTATCTGGTTGTACCCTGAGAAGCCGTCCATGAATGAAAACCATGAGTGTCTTGCAGTGTTGTCAACCAGCGTGTCAATATATGGTAAGGGAAAGTTGTCTTTAGGGCTGGCTCGGTTTAGATCTCTATAATCTACACACATACGAACTTTCCCGTCCTTCTTTGGTACTGGTACAATGTTTGCGACCCATTCGGGGTATTTGGCTACCTCTAAGAAACCAGCATCAAACTGTTTTTTTACTTCTTCTCGGATCTTTAACAACATATTTGGTCTCATTCTCCGCAGTTTTTGCTGTATTGGTTTACACTCTGGTTTTGTTGGCAATTTGTGCACCACTATATCGGTATTCAACCCTGGCATGTCTTGATAAGTCCAGGCGAAAACATCCTTGAATTCCTGAAGTAGGGTTATCAGTTCGTGCTTGGTTTTTGAGGAAATCGTCGTTCCTACTTTTACTTCTTTTTTCTCTTCTTTAGTCCCCAAGTTTACAACTTCTGTTTCTTCTTGGTGGGGCATGATCTGCCTTTCTTTGTTGGCCACCATTCTCTTCAACTCTTCCGGGACCCCATCTTCTATCTCATCATCTTCTTCCTCAATTCCCTCTGAGACCTCAGGGCATTCAAAATTTACTCCAGGATTGGATCTGGTATCATTCATATAGTCAATCATGAGCGACCTGCATTAAATGAGAATGAATTGTATTGGGAAGAAGACGGCTTTATATGAAGGGAATAAACATGAAGAATGCATGAATGAAATAAATGAAACTTTGGTCATTCAGGAAAGGGGGGATATTTTCATTTCAATCAAAAAGTTAACATAGGTGCCCTATACAAGAGATCCCCATTGTTTACGGGAAAAAACAAAAGGTTGATTCGGAGCATTACTCTGGTCTATTCCTAAAAATCACGGGTAGATCAATACAGCTCCAGTTATCGAGTGTTTCCCCGGGACGGCAGGGGCGGATGTTGGTCAACATTTTGCTGCCTCGGTCCTTTCCAGCTATCATGTTGATGTACATCCCTTCAAATGATTCATTGAATATCTCCTCCTGGTTGAGTACGTCATTTTCCTTGATTGCCTCTTCAACTTCCTGACCTGGCCGGTAGAATCCTCCGGAATCAAAAGTGGTTTTCAAACTAGGAAAAGACATCGGTCTCCACGGAATGTCTTCTCCTTTAAATCTGGCTTTTCTTTGCTCTTCTTTTCTCTTGTATTCTTCTTTTCTCTGTTGGGCACTTGGTTTGTAACCTAGCCAAAAACGGTCCTTCTTGGTTATTATACTTTTGGCTCTTGGGTTCCCTTGTAATTTATTCCCCAACCCCCTTCCTACTTTGGCTCCTCGGCCCAAAGTTTCTGAGACGGTCATCTTGGTACAATTAGATAACCGGGGATAGGGGATCTGACTTCCCCTATCCCCGGTTCGAACGTGGCGTTTACTATTTCTAATGCTCGGAACGAGCATTCTGCAGCATCCTCGTCATTTTGAATATAGGGGCATCCGATGTCACTGAAGCTACAATTTCTTGCTCAGCCTCTACTGTGACCAATTTGCCTTCGACTACAAATTTTAATTTCTGATGCAATGATGAGGACAACTCCTGCGGAGTGTATCCATGGCCTTCCCAATAAGCAGCTGTAAGATGGTTTTATGTCCATTACCACAAAATCGATCACATACTCGGTCGGTCCGATTAATAGAGGCACCTCAATTTTTCCCATTGTTCCTCTTTGCGTACCGTCAAAGGTTCTTACTGAATTGTGGCAGGGCTTTAGGTGAGAACCATCTATTGGTAGTTTCTGCAGGGTCACTGTTGCGCGTAATAAGTGCTACGCAATTGTGCAAGTATACACGTCGCAAGTTATAGTATAAAAGGTATCGTCTCCACAGGGATTGGTGCCACTTCAAGAATCTAGTCTCTTGCACTGTAAAAAGTAAAAACACAAATAAAGGATTATAGGAGTTTAACTAATAACTAATCTAGAGAGCAATAAAGTAAATGAAAAGATGAGATCGAATGAGAGAGAGATAGGCCAGGTTATCGTGAGTTGAGGTGTGATAGCCGATTGGATTGTCTTGGTAAAAGAGTGCACGGGCAACTCAGTTGCCGTGGCAACTTGCACAATGGGGTTGCCTTGGCAACTAATCGATGGTTGCCTGGGCAACTACTTGGGCATCTGGGCAGCAACCTTCAAGGTTCGGCAGAGCGTTCTTCAATGGTTTCTTCTTATCCCTAAGTCGAAACTCTAGCTACTTGTGCATGCCTTGATAATACATCCCTGCGTGAATCAAGGGTGAACAACAACCAATCTTGCGCTCCTCTTAGCCGTTGAAATCCTTAACTTATTCCTAAGCCGGATTAATCTTCACCATCAATAGATTGAATAAAGATCATATTCATTCGTTTCTTGAATCTAACTCTCCCGATATTAGATAAATAGATGAAATCACGAGATCCTCTCCCAATTCACTCGCAAACAAGAATAAGAACCAAGAATGAATAAACCTTGAAATAGAAAAGTGCAAACTCTTATTACCTAAACAAAAACCAATAGTTTCTCGCAACCACAAAACACAATAACCATAGCCAAGTAGATTTAGTTCATGGCTAGGTTCCAAAGAAACACAAGATAAATAATCCCTAGCATGAACCCAATCGAACAAGAAAGAAAATGATGAAGAAGGAGGCTTGTCGAAATCCTCCTTGCCCTAGATGCTTGTCGAAAATTCTCTCATCTTGCCCTCCTTGGACTTGTCGAAATTCCCCTCCCTTGCTCTTTGTGAATTGTCGAAATCTCCATCTTATTTATAGGGCTAGGCCAAAATCCTTTGAGGAGGAGTTTAAGTTGGAATTAAATTATCTTTAAAGAATATAATTCTTTATTATAATTGTATTCCTAATAGAACTTCTCATATCTTCTTGGAATTTAATTATTCTTTAATCTCTGCATGGAAATCAAATTCCTTTGGGTTTGGGCTTTGCTCCACGTCATCTTGGGCTTGTCTAGTCATTAATTTCGACTACCATATCACCTTTTCTCTTGTCGAAAATTGCCATGGCAACTGGCTTGGCGTCTCCTTCATGCATTGCCCTGGCAACTAGCTCGGCGTCTCCTTCATGCATTGCCCTGGCAACTAGCTCTAGCCTTGCTTTGGCAAGTGATCCTGCACATACACACAAAACACACCAAAGCAGCATCTTTTCCACAAAAACTACCAAGTTATGTAATCAAGCTCAACGATTGAAGGAAACATGGATTAATGCATGAATGGCTAATTATGCAACTAATATGGGCCTAAGTCTAACAATAATATGAGTAAAAAGGGTAAGAAAATAGTACTTTTGAACACTTATCACACCCCCAAACTCGAACTATTGCTTGTCCTCAAGCAATGCAAACTCATAATTACCTGCCAAGACTTCAATTTTTACAAACTTAGCTTTGAACTTGATTTCAATTCTCTGAACCAGAGCACAAAGTATGATTGGTTTTTTTTTTCCGGAAAACTTAGGAATTACTCGGAATCAAACTATAATGCTTGTGAGTGTGTGCGGAGTTGTGTGCAAGTTGATTTTTCAGATTCTATGCAAACAATAGGTTTTCAAATTACTTTATTGGGTTCTTTTTATCATGTTTTAACTAGAGCCAGTTTTGGGCACCTCTAGTGTTTTGTTTTTAGTTTTATTAAGTTAATTTATTCGACTAGAGCCGGTTTCGGGCACCTCTAGCCTATAAATTTTTTAGCACATACTAGAGGCAGTTTCGGGCACCTCTAGTGATCAATTTTTTTAGCACATGCTAGAGCCAATTTCGGGCACCTCTAGCATTCATCCAATTTTTATTCTAATCCCCCAATTTGTTAATTATCAACCTAAATTTACTAGATTTCCTTAAATCAATCAAACCACAACAGTGTTTCATCAAATTTAGCATCATAGTAAAATTCTAAGTTTTTCCATGGTTATCCTAGAATAATAATTCTATCAATTAAGTGCATTGGCAAAGTCATCATCGGATATTCATCAAATCTAAGCAATTCTTGTTCCAATTAAAGGCATGGCAAGCAATTTATGTATCCTAATTGTAATACTTAAGATGAATGTAACTAAACATGGTAACTACTAATAACAATCCCCCCCCAAACTCGAGTGAGGCATTATCCTCAATGCATGCATAAAAATAACGAAAAATAAAAATGCATACGAGGACTTACTCTGAGAGTTTATCATCGTAGATGATTAGTTTCCTTTTGGTCGATGTCTTGATTCTCTTGCTTGAACGTGATGGTTGTTTTCTTGTTGCCGTGGTGTCTTTAGCTTTGGTTGCCATGGCATCTTCAGGGTTGGTTGCCGTGGCATCAGCTTGTGCAGACACGATGTAGGTTGCCGCGGCATCTTCTTCATTGGTTGCCGTGGCAAGGATCTTGGCAGTAAATTTCCTTAGCATAGTAGTTGTGAGTCTTGTTGTGAAAAAGAAAACAAAGAAAACCTGAAAACTAAAGATAATGAAGAAAAATAAAATATCTCCTAAAAATAAAAACGAAAATAAAAAAGAAAAAGAAAATTTTGAAAGGAGAGCATGCTCATGCATCTCCTAAAGTGACCACTTCTTTGTTACGTTCCACATGGGCACCATTGTAGTGCTTCAATCTTTGTCCATTGACTTTGAATTCATGGTTGTCAGAAATGGACTTGATTATCACGGCACCATGGGAGAATGGTTAGACGACTTCGAATGGTCCCGACCATCTTGATTTCAGCTTTCCCGGAAAAAGTTTTAGCCGAGAATTGAATAGGAGAACTAGTTGCCCTGGCGTGAATTGTCGTGGCAATAGTTTCTTGTCGTGCCATCGCTTTGTTTTCTCCTTGTAGATTCGTGCATTGTTATAGGCGAGTGCACGGAATTCTTCTATCTCATTGAGGTCCATCAAACGCTTTTGTCCGGCACTTTCCCAATCCATATTCACGGTCTTGATTGCCCAGTACGCCTTGTGCTCGATTTCCACCGGTAGATGGCATATTTTGCCATAGACAAGTCGGAAGGGGGACATACCTAAGGGTGTTTTGAATGCAGTGCGATATGCCCAAAGTGCGTCATCTAGTCTTAATGACCAATCCTTCATTGAGGGATTTACGACTTTCTCGAGTATTCCCTTCAACTCTCGGTTGGATATTTCTGCTTGCCCGTTGGTTTGTGGGTGATATGTCGTGGCGATCTTGTGCGATATGCCGAAGCGTTGCAACATCTTGGCAATTAGTCTGTTGTCAAAATGCTTGCCTTCGTCACTGATAATTGCTCTTAGCATCCCAAACCGTGTAAATATGTTTTTCTGCAAGAATCGTTGGACGGTCTTGGAATCGTTGTTGGGAACTGCAGCTGCCTCAACCCATTTAGACACGTAGTCGACGGTAAGTAAGATGTAGAGGTTGCCGAATGAAGATGGGAAAGGTCCCATAAAATCGATCCCCCACACATCGAACAGTTCCACCTCGATGATGTTCTGGAGCGGCATCTCATGTCGTCTAGAGATATTGCCCGTCCTCTGGCAACGATCACATTGCTTGTAAAAGTCTTGGGCATCTTTTTACAATGTTGGCCAATACAAACCGGATTGCAGAACTTTGGCCGCGGTACGAGTTCCTCCAAAATGTCCTCTATAGGGTGAAGAATGGCATTGTCGGAGTACATTCTGTTGCTCTTCTTCAGGGACACATCGGCGTATAACCTGATTTGCACATTGTTTAAACAAAAGAGGCTCGTCCCAAAAGTAATGCTTAGCATCATGGCGGAACCGCTTCTTCCCTTGGTGAGTAATGCCATAAGGTAAAATACCACAAACTAGGAAATTAACTAAATCCGTGTACCAAGGTATTGCCGAGGCATGTGCTACCGTGGTGACTGCTCCCAAAATTGCCGAGGCGTGCGCGTCAAAGGCTGCTGCGGCGTCGAGAGTTGCCGAGGCGTGTGCATCCATGGTTGCCAAGGCGTCGAGGGTTGCCGAGGCATGCGCATCTATGGTTGCCGAGACAACTAAAATTTGTCCATCCGGGAATACATCACATATCTCTAGATCCGTGTCCTCCTCCCTGTTGTGTTCTAAACGTGATAAGTGTTCGGCCACTTGATTTTCTATTCCTTTCCTGTCCTTAATTTCAATATCAAATTCTTGTAAAAGTAATATCCAATGAATCAAACGAGGTTTAGCATCCTTTTTAGCAAATAAGTATTTGATTGCCGAATGGTCCGTATGAACAATTACCTTTGTACCAATCAAATAGGATCGGAACTTGTCAAATGCGAAAACTACAGCTAGTAACTCTTTCTCCGTTGTTGTGTAGTTCACTTGAGCACTATTAAGAGTTTTACTAGCGTAGTATATCACATGGAAGGTCTTACCTGTGCGTTGGCCTAGGACTGCTCCTACCACGAAATCACTTGCATCACACATGAGCTCAAAAGGTAGCGTCCAATCTGGTGGAACGACAATGGGTATCGAGGCAAGCTTTTTCTTTAGGGTTTCGAATGCTTGGGTGCAAGAATCATCAAAATTGAAGACTTTATCCTATTCAAGCAGATTACACAAGGGTTTAGTGATTTTAGAAAAATTATGAATCAACCTCCTCTAAAAACCTGCATGTTCGAGAAAACTTCGAATTCCTTTAACCGAACTTGGTGGGGGTAATCTCTCGATCACGTCCACCTTGGCTTTGTCTACTTCAATTCCCTTGGATGAAATCTTGTGGCCGAGCACTATTCCTTCATCTACCATAAAATGGCATTTCTCCCAATTGAGGACTAAATCAGTTTCTTCACATCTTGCCAATACCCTCTCTAAATTGCCGAGACAGCTGTCGAAGTCATTACCAAAAACAAAAAAATCATCCATGAAGATCTCAAGGAAGTCTTCGACCATGTCTGAAAAGAGCGCCATCATGCATCTTTGGAAGGTTGCCAGGGCATTACACAATCCGAACGGCATCTTTCGGAAGGCATAAGTATCATATGGGCATGTGAAGGTTGTCTTTTCTTGATCTTCTGGTGCTATGGCAATTTGATTGTAACCTGAATAACCATCAAGAAAACAATAAAAGGGTTTACCTGCAAGATGGTCAAGCATTTGATCAATAAAGGGTAATGGGAAGTGATCTTTCCTAGTGGCTTTGTTTAGCTTTCGATAATCCATACAAACCCTCCAACTGGTCACAGTCCTGGTTGGAATGAGTTCATTATTTTCATTGCTTACCACTGTTATACCTCTTTTTTTCGGTACACATTGTACCAGACTTACCCACGTACTATTAGAGATAGGGTATATAATGCCGGCGTCAAGCCATTTGATGATTTCTTTCATTACAACCCCTTTCATGGCATGATTCAGTCTCCTCTGGGCTTCAATTGAAGGTTTGTGATCGTCTTCCAACAGAATCTTGTGCATGCACACTGCCGGGCTAATTCCCTTCAAGTCAGCAATTGTCCACCCTATTGCCTTTTTGTGTAGCTTCAACATCTTGATCAGCTTCTTTTCCTGCTCAGGCTGTAACTTAGAAGAAATAATTACAGGCAATGTATTATCGGTTCCTAAGTATGCATATTTTAGTTGCTCTGGCAATTGTTTCAACTCAAGAATCGGTGGTTGTTCAATAGAGGGTTTTTCGAGTTTACCTTCCTTACCTGAGTAATCCAGTGGTTCAAAGTATGTACCTGGTCGATTTACTAGCCAATTTGCCTCTTCTTGTTGTTCCTCATCGACCGATTCTTCATACTCCTCAGGTTCCTCTTGATCGGCAATGTAGTTGCCGAGGCAACTAAATTCCTCGTCAAAGTTAAACTCTGCCGTGGCATGAAGAAGTTGGCATTATTCTGGATCATCGACATGCCTTAGTGTTTGGAACACATTTAGTTTAACTTGCTGGTCATTCACCCTCATTGTGAGTTCTCCTTTTTCAACATCGATCAAGGTTCTCCCTGTTGCTAGGAATGGTCTCCCGAGAATGATGGGTGCAAGCTCATCTGCTTCACAATCCAAAACAATAAATTCAGCGGGAAAAATAAATTTATCAACTTTTACCAGTATGTCCTCGATTTTTCCCTCTGGATGCACATAGGATCTATCGGCTAGTTGTAGCATAATTGTTGTAGGTCTTGCCTTCCCGATTCCTAGTTTCTGAAAAACTGATTTAGGCATCAAGTTTATGCTAGCCCCAAGGTCGCATAATGCTTTCCCGACATAGTGATTTCCAATGGAACAGGGTATTGTGAAACTTCCGGGATCCTTCAACTTGGGTGGCATACAATTATGCAACATTGCCATGCATCCCTCTGTTGCGGCAACTGTTTCAAACTCTCCTAGCCTTGTTCTCTTGGACACAATGTCTTTAAGAAACTTGGCATAGTTTGGCATTTGTTCAATTGCTTCCACCGATGGCAAGTTGATGTGGACTTGTTTTAGGATATCAAGAAACTTCTTGAAACGATACTCTTGCTTTTGTCACTTCAACCTTTGTGGGAATGGTGGTGGAAGTCAGATATCTTCGATCCTTTCATTGGTTTGGAACCTGATTGACGGCATTGCCGGGACATCTGGAGTTGCCAAGGCATTATCAATTGGGGTTGCCGAGGCATGCTTATCACAAGTTGCCGAGGCGTCTTTATCGTCGGTTGCCGAGGCATGCTTATTGCCGGTTGCCGCGACAATTCCTGGTTTAGCATCTGAGGCTTTGCCTCTAGGTTCATCTTGATCTTTTTGTGGAGTTTTGTTTGATGAGCGGGTTTGAACCTCTCTAAGTTGTTGGCCACTTCTAGTGGTGATTGCCTTACATTGTTCATGGCCAGTTCCTCTTGCGACTTCAGTATCGCTAGGTAAACCTCCTTGCGGTCTAGTATTCAGATTTTGAGCAAACTGTCCGACTTGATTTTTCAATGATTTGATTGCCGCCTCTTGGTTTTGCAATCTCATCTCGGCCCTGTTAATAAAAGCATCAGTTCTTTTTATGAAATTACTATTCTCAGCCATATAAGATTCAGTTTTCATTATAAAAGCATTTAGAGAATTTTCTAAAGAACTAGATGTCGTCGGTTGTTGCTGTGGCAACTGTTGTCGTGGCATATTCTGCTGGAATCCCGATGCTTGTGCATTCTGATTGTTCTGGTTTAGAGCATTGTTGGGATTACTCCATGAAAAATTTGGGTGCTTCTTCCAAGCTGGATTGTATGTATTGGACATCACATTGTTGTTCCGATTGTTATTCCCCACATAAAAGCTGGATTCCGGATTCTGCATACATTCATAAGAATTAGGGTTATCACCACATAACTCACAAAAAGAATCCATTACCTTGACTTCATGTGTGTTGTTTGGTTTTTGCATGTTCTGGACCATCTTGGTTAAAGTGGCCAATTGTGCCGAAATTGAATCTGATGATCCTAGTTCATATATTGTGGCTTGGCGTCTAACTCCTCCTCTTCTAGTAGATGGGAATTGATAATCATTCTTGGCCAGCCTGTTTAAAATTTGCATTGCTTCCTCCGGCGACTTATCTAGGAGTATGCCGTTTGCCGAGGCATCTAGCATCATCCTTGTTGGTGTATTCACGGCGTTGTAAAACATTGTTACTTGAGTCCACACTGGGAATCCGTGTAGGGGGCATTTGTGTAGAAGTTCTCTATATCGCTCCCAAGCCTCGTACATGGATTCATCATCCGCTCAAAAAGAAGTAATGTCATTACGAAGCTTATCAGTCAAATTTGTAGGATTAAATCTAGCGAGGAAATCACGACAAAGATCAATCCAAGATGCTATGGATCCGGTAGGAATGCTATTCAACCATGCTTTCGCCTTATCCCTCAGTGAATAGGGGAATAATCTTAATCGTAAGACATCGGGGGTGACTCCGTGTATTTTGAACGAGTTGCAAATCTCGAGGAAAGATTTCAAATGTTGTCGTGCATCTTCAGTTGCTGAGCCGCCAAATTTACCTATTGTGTTGATCATATTAAACATTACCGGTTTCAACTCAAAGTGGTCGGCTTCAATTTCAGGTGCGATAACTCCTGGGTTAAGTCCATCAAGATATTCTTCAAGATAGTCTCGAATAGTTCTGTTTCGTGCAAGAATCACTCCTCCTCCTGCTCGAACATCTTGATTCATATTGCCGTCTTGATTAGCCATTGCTACTCTTATCCTTCGTCTAAGTCTTTGTAAGGTTCGTTCGATTTTTGGATCAAAGGGATATTCTGGTGAAGTCGGTCTCGCCCTGGTCATATACCAATGCAAAACCAAAGTTTGTTAGCCCTTTGAATTTTAAACAAGAAAAGTAAAAAGAAAGTGCAAGAAAATAAAAACAAATTCGCTATTACCAATCCCCGGCAACGGCGCCAAAAACTTGTTGCGCGTAATAAGTGCTACGCAATTGTGCAAGTATACACGTCGCAAGTTATAGTATAAAAGATATCGTCTCCACAGGGATTGGTGCCACTTCAAGAATCTAGTCTCTTGCACTGTAAAAAGTAAAAACACAAATAAAAGATTGTAGGAGTTTAACTAATAACTAATCTAGAAAGCAATAAAGTAAATGAAAAGATGAGATCGAATGAGAGAGAGAGAGGCCAGGTTATCGTGAGTTGAGGTGTGATAGCCGATTGGATTGCCTTGGTAAAAGAGTGCACGGGCAACTCAGTTGCCGTGGCAACTTGCACAACGGGGTTGCCTTGGCAACTAATCGATGGTTGCCTGGGCAACTACTTGGGCGTCTGGGCAGCAACCTTCAAGGTTCGGCAGAGCGTTCTTCAATGGTTTCTTCTTATCCCTAAGTCGAAACTCTAGCTACTTGTGCATGCCTTGATAATACATCCCTGCGTGAATCAAGGGTGAACAACAACCAATCTTGCGCTCCACTTAGCCGTTGAAATCCTTAACTTATTCTTAAGCCGGATTAATCTTCACCATCAACAGATTGAATAAAGATCATATTCATTCGTTTCTTGAATCTAACTCTCCCGATATTAGATAAATAGATGAAATCACGAGATCCTCTCCCAATTCACTCGCAAACAAGAATAAGAACAAAGAATGAATAAACCTTGAAATAGAAAAGTGCAAACTCTTATTACCTAAACAAAAACCAATAGTTTCTCACAACCACAAAACACAATAACCATAGCCAAGTAGATTTAGTTCATGGCTAGGTTCCAAAGAAACACAAGATAAATAATCCCTAGCATGAACCCAATCGAACAAGAAAGAAAAGGATGAAGAAGGAGGCTTGTCGAAATCCTCCTTACCCTAGATGCTTGTCAAAAATTCTCTCCTCTTGCCCTCTTTGGACTTGTCAAAATTCCCCTCCCTTGCTCTCTCTGAATTGTCGAAATCTCCATCTTATTTATAGGGCTAGGCCAAAGTCCTTCTTTGAGGAGGAGTTTAAGTTGGAATTAAATTATCTTTAAAGAATATAATTCTTTATTATAATTGTATTCCTAATAGAACTTCTCCTATCTCCTTGGAATTTAATTCTTCTTTAATCTATGCATGGAAATCAAATTCCTTTGGGTTTGGGCTTTGCTCCACGTCATCTTGGGCTTGTCTAGTCATCAATTTCGATTACCATATCACATTTGCTCTTGTTGACAATTGCCATGGCAACTGGCTCGGCGTCTCCTTCATGCATTGCCCTGGCAACTAGCTCGGCGTCTCCTTCATGCATTGCCCTGGCAACTAGCTCTAGCCTTGCTTTGGCAAGTGATCCTGCACATACACACAAAACACACCAAAGCAGCATCTTTTCCACAAAAACTACCAAGTTATGTAATCAAGCTCAACGATGGAAGGAAACATGGATTAATGCATGAATGGCTAATTATGCAACTAATATGGGCCTAAGTCTAACAATAATATGAGTAAAAAGGGTAAGAAAAATAGTATTTTTGAACACTTATCAGTCACCATAGGCAGGACGTTCAATGCTGACCCGTTGTCAATTAGTACACCAGGTACTACATACCCTTTGCAGTGAGTTGTGATGTTAAGGGCTTTGGTGGACCCCATTCCTCCCTCAGGGATCTCATCATCACTGAATGTTATATGATTATAGGCCATGCCCCACTATCATGTCCAGATTTGTCATAGAAATATCCTGGGGCACAAAAGTTTGATTTAGTACTTTTAATAGTATCTCCCGGTGCTTTTCTAAACTCAAGAGTAATTCCAGTACTGTGATCCTAGCCGGTTGCTTTCGTAGTTGTTCCACTATGTTGTACTCGCTGTGTCTCAAGAACTTCATAAATTCTTTGGCTTGGGCCTCAGTTACCGGCTCATTTATCTTTGGGGGAGGTTCTTCTCCAAATATCTATGTGGGGCTAACTGCTATATTCTTTCCCTTATCTGTTTCAGCTGCTTTCAAAGCCTCAGAAGAATAACATCTGCCGCTCCTTGTGAAATGGCCCACCTCACCAACATTTACATCGCTCTGGCTTTGTTGGTTCTTTAGCGTAGGCTCCTTTACCTGACCAATGTTCTAGTTTTTCTGGCTGGTCACATTTATAGCATAATTCCAGGGGGGTTGCCGCATATCCTTGAATAGGAACGGGGATAGTGCTGAAATGATGATCCTGTGACTTATCTTGTTAGTTTCTCCTTGAGAGGCACCTGCATTCCCTGGCCTGGGAGAGATGATAAAAGGTCTATCCTTCCCGTATTTAAATTTGGGGCTATCTGTCATATGTACGTCTGACTCCTTCTTTCCCATGGGTTCCTCAAATAACTCTACTTGCTTTTCATTCATCAATTGTTGTACCAATCTCTTGAACTCATCGCACTCTTGGATATCATGCCCTTCATTCTGGTGGAATTCGCAATACACTCCATATCCCTTCTGCTTTATTATCATGCCTTTGTCGATCACACGGGCCATGCATAACTGTTGAAATACCCACCGTAAAGGAGATTTGATTTCTGACACATCGTCCTTAATCCTCCTGGTAAAGTATTCTTCAATAACATTTACTCCTCTGCTCCCATGATTAGGCAGCGGGTTAGTAGCTACACTTGGTTCTTCAAACTTCAATATCCCAGAATCGATTAAATTCTGCACAAGTTTTTTGAAGGCAAGGCAGTTCTCAGTGGGATGTCCAGGGGCACCGCCATGATAGTCGCAATGCGCGTTCGGATTATACCAAGAAGGGAAGGGCGTCTTGAAAGGAGTAACGATGTATGGACAGACCAGGTCTGCTTCATACAACTGGGAATAAAGCTCCGAGTACGAAACATGTAGGGGAGTGAAAGTTTTCCTCTCTTTCTCTTTTTTAGAGGTTCTCTCCTCTCTTTGATTCGAGTTTTGTGTTTTTCCCACAGGTGCTTGTGGCTGTGAGACTGTAAAGTTCTTCGGGGTGGTGTAAGCGCTGGTGGCGTTTACTTCATTCCTCTTGCTATATTTCCGATACCTTTCCCCGCTATCAATTCTACCACTCTTAATTGCCAATTCAAGGGACTCCCCAGTCCTGATTAAGTCAGCAAAACACTGTGTCATGTTATTAATGAGGCGATCAAAGAGTGCCCCTTTCAAGGTATTAACAAATAACGGCGTAATTTCATGTTCCGGGAGGGGTGGCTGAATTTGGGCGGCCACTTCCCGCCACCTTTGCGCGTATTGCCGTAGACTTTCGTTGGACTTCTGCCCCATATTTTCCAGCATAATTCTACAGGGGGTCATATCTGTTACATGCTTATATTGCTCAGTAAATGCTCTTGACAGATCTTTCCATGTCTTAACATTTGCCTTACTCAACTGGGTGTACCACCGTAACGCCGCTCCAGTTAGGCTGTCCTGGAAACAATGGATCAGTAGCTTTTCGTCCTTAAGGTAGGCCGCCATCTTTCGACAGTACATTGTTATGTGTGCGGAAGGACACGTGGTTCGCTCGTATTTGTCAAATTCTGGTGTTTTAAATTTTGGCGGTAGGACAAGGTCGGACACCAGACTTAAGTCGCTAGCGTCATTTCCTGATTCTTCCATAGATTGTAACGTTTAAAATTTTTCCTCCATGAGGCGAAACCTCTCCTCCCAATTTTTCTCTACCTCTGTCCTGATCCTTTCGACCACATTCAGGTCTGGCACCTCCTCTTCATAGAGTGCTTCAGCGCGTCGAGGGGTTGAGTTTCAGGTACCCCTATTTGAAAACTAGATGACATTCCTGCAGGGTCGATATACACCTTTCTAGCCGGGTTTGGTGCAGTTGGTTGAACCTTGTAGTGAACTGGGGTACCCTCTGGTTCTTGACAGTTTCTCCTTCCACTCTTTTTCCAAGACTCTTAGCCAATAATATGGTTATGTCGGATACTATCGATGCTTGCGACTGCGCAATCTGGTCACTGAGGTTTTTTTTAGCCTCTTCAAGCCTAGCCTCGAGCTCTCTTTGTCCCTTTTCTAGACTGATTATCCTGTCTTCCATGAGCTTGCTTTGTAATCGGGTAAGGTATAGATGATGAATGATTGCGGGTTAGCTTATATTTTCACACACACACTCTGAAACAATATTCACAACATTAATATGGTTGCAAGAAAGATAAATGCATGTATAATGATGCGAATGTCATGATGCAAATGCGAGAATGTATGCAGATAAGGTACTGATTCGGCTGGTAATCACCCTTTTGAACTACTTCCACGGGAATTAAAGGGTCTAAATTACAACAGAGTTCGTATTACAAAATGAAGATTCCTAATACAAAAGAGCTAAATACAACACAAAGCCCTATAGATAAGCCCTAGCTCTATCTCCTAATTTTCTGATTGCCCTGAGCAACTTGATGAACCTGGGAGCTTCTTCCATTTCTGGGACTATGAAAGGTCGGAGTGTTTCAGCCTCGACAGCCAACTCATTCACATGCATGGCAGCTCGCTGTATGTCCACCATCAAGTTTGCGTAATATTGGTCTCTATCCTGTACCATCCGGGCAGTGTCACGCAGTCTCCTTTGCCAATAAGTGCCCCTTTCGGCTGTAGCCTCCTCAAATACAATAATTCTTTCCTTATAATCTTCAACAGTTGCTTCAAGGGACTTAATTCGGGCTCTTAACATGCCTACTTCGCGCTCTCTTTCTTGTAGCTCAGTGAAGCCATTTCTCTGGCAGTATGTTCGAAATGAGTGTTCTACCTCTATCACCTTTTCTGTCAATTCATTATTTTGACTTTGGCTTTGATCCAGACTTTGAATAGTATCATCGTACAACTTTTGCATTTCTAATAGTCTATTCCGGCTACTCATGGACTTTCTGTTTTCCCTTGCTGATTTCTTGCCTGAGTCTTTCCATTTCTTGGTCAATGACCTTATTAGAGGACCGTTTTTCTTCCTCCATAGCCGACTGGCAGCTTTCTATCTCTTTCTCAATCGCTCTCTTACTGATTTCTCGTTCTACTTCCACCAAACGAATACCATTCATTCTTTTTTTTTCCACAGCTATGAATTGCCTTCGGCCAGCTTTCTGTATTTTTGCTTGTAGTAGAAGGGCATCTTTTTGATAAAGAGTGTTCTTGTCGCTCAAATCTGCATTTAATTTCTTCAACTGCCTAATGATCCCGTCCCGCTCGTCAACCTCTAAGTTTGCCTTATAGAGCTCGCTCGCATGTTGAGTCTGTTGGATGTCCATTTTCTTTTTAATTTCTTCGAGTTCATTCCGTAAGATGTCAGCTTCAGACGGTACCACCCTTGTAAGCTCTTCGAGTGACACTGCTGGTCCTTGATCAGATTCGGGAATCATATCGTTTACCCTCAAGCGTCTCCAAAGATAGTAGTCTGGGGTGGTCATGTACTCGGTGTCTCCTTCCACCCTAATCCGGTAACAATGGTCCCAAGCCCTCATGATAGTCTGAACTTTCTCTTTGAACTCCCTTTTGAAAAGAAATTCAGTTCGGCTTAACCCGGCGGTGTTGGGAATGAACTGTCGCGATCCGAATTGTCGGTACACCAGAAGCGGAGCACAAGCAATCCCTCCATGTAGTCCCAACATCATCAGCCAATTGAAATCACCACAACTATATAAAAAGTAATTAACTCTACCGAGCCATGGGACCCTCCATACTATGTCCTCGCTTTGGATATTCTTGAAGAAACTGGCTCATTTTCTTGTTTTCAAGTCCTCTCGCCACTCTTTTGTTAAGTATTCCCGTAAAGAGGAAAAATCTTGGAAGGATATTCCCGGTAGAACCCTCATCGGCGTCTTCCACATATGGCTCTGAATCCATACCTGTAACAGTTGTGCGCATCCTCGAAAATGCCCTTCTTCGTGCTTCTGACTGGCATTTAGAGAAATAAAGGTCTCGGCCAAAATAGCTGGTACTGGATTTGCTCGCCGTTTTATCCGCTCAAACAAATCTAGAATGGCCACATCAATGTTTCCCAGAATTCTTGGAAAGATCACCAATCCATATATTCCCAAGGCAAGCATGTCTAACTTTTTCTCCTCATCCGGATGTGCAGGTAGGATGTCTCGAATGTTTTCCCATGCGAATATTGTACTATCTCCTCGAATTCGGATCAAGCCATTGACCCAATCGTCGCTCATTCCAATAAAGGTTTTGAGCTTGGAAGTGTAATTCTGATTCCTCAGAGGTTTTGCGTAGATCCAATCTTCCTGAACATTTTTATGATTAAGAAGAGCGGTGTATTCTTCTACTGTGGGCATCATGTCCTGTCCATTGAAGGTGAAGCAGCAAAAGGCAGGATTCCAGAACTGAAAAATGGCTCAGAGTAGGGGCTGGTTGACCCGGATGTACATCAATTGTGCAATGTCACCATAACTATCACGGAACCTTTCTTGTAATCTCTGGTCCCATTCTTCCCAGATACTTTGAAGATCCCCTAAATTGTTCTGTTGAAGACTCACATAGGTGTACCCGGCTATCACGCGTTCACTTGGTAAACTGTCCCCTTGGGCCTTCTGGGCTGACTTCTAACCAATGTCTAACAGACAAGTTGAGTTCCTCTTTTCTAAGACACCTTTTTTTCCATGGTGAAAGACTTTCTGATCGAGTAAACCACTTGATCTAGTACCTTTATGTAATGCGAATGTAATAATGCATGAAAAAAATAGCAAAAAAAGAAATAAGTCAGTACCGGATAGAATTAATAAATACACAAATAAAAGGACAAATTAAATAAGGTAAACAAACAAAAACAAAAAACCCTATTTATCCCGTCTAAAACACCTAAGGTTATCCGCATGGCTCTAAAGGGGTGGGTTTCTATATGTTCTCTACATGCAGTGTTGGTGCTAAGAGGTACCCGAATTGTCCTTGCTGTCCTCTACTAAGAGTAGCAAGGCCCCCGATCATCACCCATTATAGGCTCCTTTCAACCGGGTTCAATTCAGGGGGACCCATTCGCTTATGCCTGCACGAAGGAACGATATCCTTACGAAAGCATAAGGTACTCGAGCCCCGAAGGTACTTGCTAGGCCTACACGGGAGAACGATATCTCCACGAAAGCCTTAGCGTTTTCCCCCCACTTAAAAAATGGGTTTATATGCCAAATTTTAAATGCGTTAAAACAAACGCGCAATTACAACCGAATATTAATTTAATAGTCACTTTAATCCGGAACTTCTAATATTATTAACGCGGTAATTATTTGAAAAAACTTCTAATTTAATAGTCACTTTAATCCGGAACTTCTAGGTCAAAGTGCTGGATCCTGGGCTTCAGGCCGGTTTGGTATTGTTTTTAAAAATTAATTTTGAAAAATTATCTTAAAAAATAATTTTAAAAATTATTTTTAAAAAGTTTAATTTAAGATTTTAGTGTTTAATATTGTTATTAAAAAGTATTTTTTAAAAAATAAAATATTAATTTTAGACATAATATTATAAATTAAAAATAAATTAATTTATGTGGTGTTTAAATTTATTAATAATATGATATGAAATAAATAAATTTAAATTATAATAAAAATACTAAAAATATATATGGCAACACATTAATAATATTTTGATCAATAAAATGTTAAAAAATTGGCATAAAAATAAATTGAAAAAATATATATGATTTAACAAAATGAATAATAATAATAATAATAATAATAATAATAATAATAATAATAATAATAATAATAATAATAATAATAATAATAATAATAAAAAAGGTAAAAGAACAAAACAAAAATATATAAAAAGGATAGCATTTTTCTGTAGCTTGGGTAAAATGGTGAAATTCACCCAAACCCTTTTTGCAAATTGAAAAAGCTACAATTTTTTGACTTTTCATTTTGGTTGAAAAATTTACTTTCAAACCTAACTTTTTAAGCAAAAGTTGAATTTCCCCCCTTGTTTTGCATTGAATTCACTTAAAAAGTGATTTTAGATTATTAAAATCAACCAAAAACATTGCATATTTAATCAGATGACCCGAAACCCTACCAGCGTCTTCTATCACGTAGGGAATTTGGAATCTTAAATTCTGAAGGCATATAATGATACAACCTATAAAGTTACGCCATGAATAAAGCTGTGCACTGCGGTCCAACGGCCTCAATGTCAGCAAATACATGATAAATCAATTTGTCTGTCTTATGGTCGCTCATAGATGGACAGACATAATACTTTATGTTAAGGGTATGAATTTTTGTATTTAATAAAATTATATAAAAATTTAAACTTTTAAGATGTAAAATTAGATTATAAATATAAAATACAAAAAAAATTACAAATCCCTCTAACACCTGCTTGATCCATTTCTGGTCAGGCAATTCTATACACACCTTTAAAATGTATACAAAATATTATTAACTTTAATTTAATTATTAGATTTATTTAATTAGGTTAAATGTTTTTATACATCATAAGTTTGTTATGTTCGAGTTTCCTTAAACTATATTTACTTTCTTTTTCTTGGCATTAACAACCAGCTAACACATACATTAAATTTTGTAATTCATATCACAAAACTATGCTTGGCTCAGTGGCAAACACATGCCAATTGCACTAGGAGTATCCTAGTTTGAATCTGCTTAGGGCTAATTTCTTGTTTTCATTTTTCTTTCTCCAATCAGGTCCACGAGTCATCACCTGATTGGAAGAGGAAAATAAATTTATTAAATTAAATAAAAATAACTAAAGTCATCAATAATATGTCACCACCTAATTGAATAATTAATTTATTTTATTAAATTAAAATTAAGATCAAATTGATTGATTGTGAAAATAATGGGACCAAATATGTAATTATACCAGTTTCATTTAACGGCCACGTCGGCCTTTCTGTCATATTTTAACGTTGGTGGCTTAATTGGAACCACTTAAATAGTTACGTGGTAAAATTGCCAAAATTAAAAGTTTAGTGGTCAAATTTGTTGAACACCCCACAGTCAAAACACTAAAAAAATAGAAAGAATCAAGTGAAAGAAGGAACACCTGTTATTTCATTTGATGTGTGTTATATTAAAAACAAGCGTATAGCTTGTTTATATAGGCACAGTTCATGAGACGTTTGGCATTACATTAATAACCAAACATTTAAAAATTAAAACTAAAAACTCAACTCATTAATGAACTATAACATAAATTTAGTTAAACATTAATTGCTTGGTGTTGATATTTCAACACTCCCCCTCAACACCAACTTTCATTTTGTTTGTCATGCTGTAAAAACTATGTTTGATTTTGATACAACAAAGTGTTTAAGGACTAATTTGTAAAATAAAATAAATTTTTAAGTACTCAAAAGTCTCACAAAATGACAAAGAAAAGTTTTCCAAAGTTATAAACTTAAACCCAAAAATTTTCTAAGTGTTTCAAACCAAAAATACGCAAATACGCCCAGGCGTATCGATACACCCCTTGGTGTTTCGATAATGTTTTTAGCTACTGGAATTTTTTTTTGCTAAGCGTACCGATACGGCTTAGCCTGTTTCGATACAACCTTCATCTGGGTAAACATTTCGATACGGTTAACACTCGTTTCGATACTGTTTGATATCTGGGTTTAAGAAATTTACACTCGTACCGATACGGTACACTATGTTTCGATACAATTTGAATTCTGGTTTTAAGAAATTTCAGAACATACCAATACGGTTAACCCCGTATCGATACGATTTGTTAAGATCTTCAAAGATCTTTGCATTAAATTTTTCGACCGTTGTTTGTCAATTATTGGAATCTTTAAACTTTAAATTTTGGTTAACCTGTACCGATACGCCACTAAGCGTATCGATACACTTTTTCATCCAGGATTCCAGTGAGCAAAATTCGTACCGATATGGTCTTGCCGTTTCGATACACCCATATTTTAACACTATGATCATTTTGATACGGCTTCACGCATATCGATACGACTTGTACAACGGCTATATTTTTTTGTAACAGGTATTGATACGGGACTTCGTGTACCGATACGGGCATTCACCAAACAGTATTTATTGCGGGAAAGATGATCCCCAACGGCTCTATTGGTGACTTCAACCACCCAAATGACTAGAATTCAATAAGAGGGTATAAATACAAGTCTCCAATGCTACAACAACAACTAATGAACTTATAATGAACAACATTCAAGTACTCAAGCAAAAATCCAACCCTTGTGCTCTTAGAGTCAAATCCTTGTACCCAACTTGTGTTATTCATTGTAATCTTTTATTTTAAGTTTGGGGTTGAGTGATCTTGTAATTTTTGGGCAAAAATTTACCTTGTGAGGCCATTTTCTTTTTGCCATTTTCTTTCTTGTAAAAGAGTGATCTTTGATTAAGCTTTGGGTAGAAAGCTTTGATCGGTTATAACGATTGTCTCCTTAGCAAAAAAAGGGAAGAATTCAATAGTGAATTGTTGAAAATCCTTAGTAGGAAGCTAAGGTAGTGGATGTAAAGCTTGTTAGAAGCTTGAACCACTATAAATTATTGTGTCCCTTTGTCTATCTATTTTCCTTTGCTTCTAAACTTTTTAAATAGCCAATTCACCCCCTCTTGGCCACTTTCATTATTGATTGATCATCCTAACAATTGGTATCAGAGCCACACTCAACCAAATGTTTAACAACCGTTGAGGCAATCCTAGAAGGTGATTCAATCAACGGACATATCAGCCATGGCTTCTACTTCCGGCAACATGTATGAGTCTCAATCCATCACTAGACCTTCATTCTTCAATGGAGACAACTATCCATATTAGAAGAACTGAATGAGGTTGTTTATCAAATCCAACAATTATCTCCTATGGGATGTGATCGAAGACGGACCATCAATTCCAATGAAGCAAGAAGGAGAGAGACAAGTTCCCAAGGCCAAGCATGAAATGACAGATGAAGAAAGAAAGAAGTTACAAATAAATGATAAGGCCTTGCACATGCTCTTTTGTGCACTTGGACCCAACGAATACGCGAAGATGTCTTCATGTACGAGTGCAAAAGAGGTGTGGGACAAGCTAGAGACCACCTATGAAGGCACCAACGATGTAAAGGAGACCAAGATTGGACTCCTCAATCTAATCTACAAAAATTTCAAGATAGAGCCCGATGAGAGTGTCACCAAGATGTTCGATCACTTCTCCGTCATTGTAAATAGTCTCAAGGGGTTCGGAGAAGTCATTCCCGAAGACAAGCTTGTTCAGAAGCTCTTATATTCTCTTCTCGAGTCATGGGATGAGAAGAAGACGACCATCATCGAGGCAAAAAACTTGAAGACCTTGAAGCTCGATGCTCTTGTGGGTTCTCTCCTAACTCATGAGATCATGAAGCAAGAAAGAGAAGAAGAGAAGAAAATAGAGGAAAAGAAGGTTGAGAAGAAAGAAGTAGAAAAGAAGAAACTTGGAATTGCTCTCAAAGCTTCACAAAAAAAGAGTGATTCAAGCGAGGAGAAAGATGAGGAGTTGGCTATGCTAGCCAAACGATTCACTTGGCTCATGAAATCTAAACGGAGAAGGAAGTTCAATAGAAGAAAGGATTTCAAGAGTAAGAGCAAGGAAGAAGAAAATGATCCTATTATGTGCTACGAATGTAAGAAGCCGGGACACATCAAGATCGATTGTCCTCATCTCAAGAAGAAAGGCTTCAAGAAGAAAAAGAAGCACAAGGCCCATATTGCCACTTGGAGCGATGAAGAGTCTTCAAGTGATGAGGAGCAAGAGGTGGCTAACCTTTGTCTCATGGCCTTGGAGGAGGATCCTAAGGTAACCTCTAACTCATTAAATGATCCCACTTATGATGAATTATTTGATGATTTTAATGAGTTACAAGAGGCTTATGACGAATTGGTTGAAAAATATAAGGAGTCCGTTTTGAAAAATAAGAAAACTATCATTAATTTGAAAAACCAAAATGATTCCTTATCTAAAACCAATTCGGAACTCGAAGAGAAGGTTAATGATTTAGTATATAATAAAAAATATTTTGAAAAAAAAATGTTGATCTAAATAACATTCTTTCCGAGTTAAAGGACCATTACCTCAAGGAGGTAAATGATCTCAAAGCTTCCTTAAACAATGTTGGGAAATCAAATTTTGAAAAAGGACAATCTTCAAAACCCAACTATGTTAAAAGGAACTTTAGCAACCTCAAACAAAGAGGCTTCCAAAGAACCTATAGAGGTAAGAGAATTAGAAGTGTTTGGGATCCTAAGGAACTTGTCACTTCTAACAATCTTAAGGCTATTACATCTTGGATTCTCAAGGAAACCAAGTATTTGGGAGCTAATACTCATGGACCCAAAATGATTTGGGTACCAAAAATCAAGAATTAATCTTTTTTTGTAGGGGGAGCATTGCTACAAGGCCAAAGCTTCAAGTGCAAATTCGTGGTTCCTTGATAGTGGATACTCAAGACATATGACCGGCGACAAGAGTAGATTCATGGAACTTGAACTAAAAAGAGGAGGATTGGTGACATTTGGTGACAACTCCAAAGGTCAAGTTGAAGGAATAGGTTCCATCGGTAATCACTCTTCCGTACTTATTGAAAACGTTCTATATGTCAATGGTCTTAAACATAATCTTTTAAGCATTAGTCAATTTTGTGACAAAGGTTTCAATGTTGTTTTGATTCTAATGGTTGTAAAATTTTAAACATTGAAACAAATAAAATTGCGCTTATGGGTCATCGCATAGGAAACATTTACATGGTGCATCTAGATGACATACACATTTCTCATGCATGTTTTGTTGCAAATGATGAGCATGATTCATGGTTATGGAATAGAAAACTAGGGCATGCAAGCATGAGCGTTTTATAAAAATTGGTTTCAAAAGATCTAGTTAGAGGTTTGCCTAAAATAAAGTTTTCAAATGATAAAATTTGTGATGCTCGTGCAAAAGGCAAACATAAAAGATTTTCTTTCAAATCCATTAACGATGTTTCAACTAGTAGAATTTTACAATTGATCCACATAGATCTCTTTGGTCCTATTAGAACAATTAGCTTGGGTGGAAAATCATATGCATATGTTTTAGTTGATGATTACTCTAGATACACTTGGGTTTTATTCTTAAGTATCAAAGATGAAGCTTTAGAAAAATTCATCACATTTTCGAAAATTAATCAAAATGACCTTGGTCAAACTATTTCTCACATTCAAAGTGACCATGGAACCGAATTTCAAAATTTAGGTTTTGAAGATTTTTGTAACTCAAATGGTATAAGCCACAATTTTTCAGCCCCTAGAACACCTCAACAAAATGGGGTTGTTGAAAGGAAAAATCAAACTTTAGAGGAAATGGCTAGAACCATGCTTTGTGAAAATAATTTGCCAAAATAGTTTTGGGCGGAAGCCACTAATACGACTTGCTATATCATAAATAGAGTAATGATTAGGCCTATTTTAAAGAAAACTCCTTATGAAATTTTAAAATCAAAAAGCCTAACATTAGCTACTTTCATCTATTTGGTTGTAAATGTTTTGTTTTAAACAATGGAAAAGATAACCTTGGCAAATTTGATGCTAAAAGTGATGAAGCTATTTTTATAGGATATTCTTTAAACTCTAAAGCTTATCGTGTATTTAATAAAAAAAAACCTTAGTTGTTGAAGAGTCTATTCATGTGGTTTTCGATGATAACATCCTTCCGAGGAAAGATTCTTGTGATGATGATGTAGGGATCTTTGGAGCCAATGATGGTGGACAAACATCAAATGTGGATGAAGTTCCAACCAAAGAGGAAGAAGCACAAGATCCGCCTCTAGAAGCCTTGAGAGACATGAATCTAGAAGAAAATGAAGTGAGCTACCCAAGAGAATACAACTATGTCAAAGATGGTGAGATTTTGGGTGATCCATCCAAAAGGGTAACCACTAGACTCTCTCTTAAAAATGCATGTAATGTAGCATTTATCTCATTCATAGAGCCTAAGAATGTTAAAGAAGCATTAAATGATGATTATTGGATAATGGCCATGCAAGAGGAATTAAATCAATTTGAGAGAAGTCAAGTTTGGACATTAGTTGATAGGCCTAGTAATAAATCTACTATAGGAACTAAATGGGTTTATAGAAACAAACTAGATGAGAGTGGTAACATAAACAAGGCTAGACTTGTTGCTCAAGGTTACACTCAAAAAGAGGGAATCAATTTTGATGAAACCTATGCACCCGTAGCAAGAATGGAAGCCATTAGGGTGCTACTAGCATTTGCATGTTATCACGAATTTAAGCTTTTTCAAATGGACTTAAAAAGTGCATTTTTAAATGGTTTTATAAATGAAGAAGTGTATGTAGAATAACCACCCGGTTTTGAAGATCCAAATTACCCAAACCATGTTTTTAAACTTTCAAAAGCTTTATATGGTTTGAAACAAGCTCCTAGAGCTTGGTATGAGAGATTATCAATTTTTTTAATTGAAAAAGGTTTTAATAAAGGAAAGGTGGATACTACACTCTTCATTAAAAGAATTTCCAAAGACATATTGATAGTTCAAATATATGTTGATGATATAATTTTTGGTTCTACTAATGAAATATTTTGCCAAGATTTTGCTAAGTTAATGCAAGGTGAATTTGAGATGGGCATGATGGGGGAGCTTTCATTCTTCTTGGGGCTCCAAATTAAGCAAAGGAAGGACGACATCTTCATCAATCAAGCTAAGTACATTAAGGACATGCTCAAGAAGTTTGGCTTGGAGAATGTGAAACCTCAAGCCACTCCAATGAGTTCTTCCACAAAGCTTGACAAAGATGAATGAGGTAAGTGTGTAGATTTAAAGCTTTATCGCTCTATGATTGGATCTTTGCTTTATCTTACCGCAAGTAGACCCGACATCATGTTTAGTGTTTGCTTGTGTGCTAGATTTCAAGCTAGTCCTAGAGAATCACACCTTATAGCCGTTAAGAGAATCTTTAGGTACCTTAGAGATACACCTTGTTTAGGTCTTTGGTATCCTAGAGAGTTTTCCTTTAGCTTACATGCCTTCTCAGATGTAGATTATGGGGGTTGTAAGATAGATAGAAAAAGTACCTCCGGTACATGTCAATTCCTAGGTAGTATGATCATATCTTGGTTTTCTAAGAAGCAAAATAGCGTAGCATTATCTACCACCAAAGCCAAATATATATCCGTAGGAAGTTGTTGTGCTCAAGTTCTTTGGATGAAGCAAAAACTCTTAGATTATGGAATTGATGTAGGTACCATCCCCATTAAATGTAATAATACTAGTTCCATTTGTCTCACTAAGAATCCAATCCAACATTCTAGAACCAAACACATAGAAATAAGATATCATTTCATTAGAGATCATGTCTTGAAAAACGATGTAGTTCTAGAATATATAGACACCTTGAACCAATTAGCGGACATTTTTACCAAACCATTACACAAAGAGTGTTTTTGGTCTCTTAGGAGAGAGTTAGGTTTAACCACCTCCCTTGACCCTTAGAGCCTCTTTTGGTTTTAAAAATATGCTTAACTTTGTTTGATTGATTGATTTTGTGATTTTGCTCTTATATTCATATATGCTTGTTGCTAGTGGAGTATGTATCTATTTATGCTCATATAAAGTGCTCTCATATCATTCACATGCATTTCAATTCGATTAAAATCGAATTTCTAAGCAACCTGCAGCCAAAATTAACATTTTTGGAACAAGCATACATCGATACGGTGATCCGCGTATCGATACGGGTCGTTTACAATCGTTTCGATACAAGTTTACCTGTACCTGTACGAGTAGTGTATCGAAACGACCTCAAAAGTGTTTCGGTACTGGGTTCGATACGCCATGTTGGCGTATCGGTGCTAGTTCACGTTGGGCAGTTTTAAAGAGCATTAAAAGAAGGATTTTCACTTTTATTCAAACACCACTTTTCTTCCAAACCCTAGATACGAAAATCCTCTATAAAAACCTCAAAATCCCTCACTTTTTCTCACATAACTCTTCAAAAATCTTGAGGGCTTTTGGATTTTACATCAAACCCAAGCTATAATCATCAAGTTTGTGCATCTAAATCACTTTATTTATCCTTAATCTCATCTTCAAGGTATAAACCCTAACCTTTTCTTTTTAGTTTTCGTACATATATATACACTGTTTTTATATTATAATCATAAATTTAGAACCTATATAGTTTTGTTTTCAATATTTTTGTAAAAACTTTTTCAAATCTGAAATTTTTTTATTCGAATATAAAATTATATCGTATAATTTTTAACACTGTTTTTCAAGTTTTTCTTTACCAAAAATTCTTTTTAAATTTGTGTATATTTTTAAACTATATTGTATAATTTTTTTTGACAATACCTTTATTATTGGATTACTTTTTGGATTGAATGTATTGATTTATGCATACATCGTTTTTGGTTTGATCTTGTTTTCAGACTATGGCCCCTAAGAAACGAGCACGAAAGGACATTTCCTCTAGTTCAAGCTCTCCGCGTCCTCTTCCTGATCATGTTGGTAATAGACCCAATCTTACCCACATTTATCAAAATTATTTTAATGAACCTCAATATCCCAATGCCATGGAAAATTTTAAAGAATACCAAAGTTACAAAATTCGCCCCGAGCGTGTTACGTCAATCCCGTTTTTATCACTCGAAAGATTTAAATTCGAATATCTTTCTTTAATGCACGGATGGAAATTTATGGCTTTTTTAAGTATACCCGGGATTTTATACTGAAATCTTATTTTAATCTTCTATTCTAATGCTCAGTGTATTTTCAATGAAAAGAAATCTTTGGTTGTTGCAATTGAATCTTACTTTATGGGTAAGAAATTTTGAATTGATTCAAGTGTTTTAGCAAACTTTTTGGGCCTTGAGGATATGGGAATATATGGTGAGGGTGAATTAGAACATATCCTTAGTGGTTTCGTGACCGTTCTTAATGCTCATGACCGTATCTTGCATCTCATGATCACTTGGTAGTTCCGTCCATCCGGTGGGAAATACTCTACCATCCGCCAAGTTGATGACTTTTGGTTTCGATGCTTTTGTGAGAAGAGGTGGCCCAACCTTGCTCAGATTATGTTTGCCGAGATCATCTTTCTTGTCCAACATCGCCACACCTCCTTGGTGACATCGTTCACTTATGGCACGGCTTTGAGCTTTGTCTTTCACAAGATGGGGATCGATTGTTCCTACGACTTTCAGAACCTCTCACGGATCCCATTGATGAGCGCACTCTCTGTTGCGCCAAGTTCACTTATTACAATGGAGAATGAGTCCATAACACCGATCTTTCGAGAGGTGCTCAGCCCAAAGCGGTGAAGGCTCCTCAAGAAGCTCAAGTTCCACAAGCTCCGGTGGCCCAACCAGTGGAGGCTCCTCCCCCTTCACGAAATCTTCATTCTCCTTGATTTCTAATGAACCCACCACTGTCACGCTGCTTGAAGTTCCACTTGTCTTTACTGGCATAGAGTGCCTCTTATTCATTTTTTAATGAGACTCCTCCCATTTGTTTAGCTAAGGCTTCTTGACTAGCTAACAAATTTTCAAATTCTACAAGCGATGGTTGAGTTTGCCATCCTTGTACAATAGCAACAAAACACCTAAACTCTGGCTTTAGACCATAAACAATAATTCGTTTTATCCTGGTATCACCAATAGGAGCTGCTGGATCCAACTCAAAAATCTCTCGATATAACAACTTTACTTTATGAAAGTATTGTTTGATCGCCATGTTGCCTTGCTTCATAGACAACAACTCGCTCTCTAGAAGTTGAAGCTTCTATCGTTCTTCTTAGAGAACAACTTGGCGAATGTTTCCTAAGCCTCATTTAGGGTTTTGACATCTCGAATATGCTCTAGCATATCTTCTTCCACTATTGTCTTCAAGGCGTACATTGCATTGCCTGCTTTTATCTTCCATTTTCTTAGCATGCCATTTGCATCCTTTGCCTGGTTGCTCCTTTTCATTACCAGTGGCAATCTCCCACAGGTCTTGTCCTTGCATATATGACATCATGCAAGTAGACCATATACTGTAGTTGTCGTTATTAAGCTTCCTCATTCCACCAACAGCGTGTAGGTTCGTCATTGTGTCGACAAATGATTCTCACCGAACTAAATGCTACAGTGAAAGTATGTGTAATGTACACCAGGTAAGCTCCCATGAAAAAGAGGTGGATCACTCAGATCACTCAAATACTAAGTCTTTCCTAGTCAGAACTTTCCTAGACATGCACTGTCACAATACCACACTACTTTGCAGCAATCGAGCAACTGAAATAACCTTCAACAAGGCTCTGATACCAATTGTTGAACACCCCACAGTCAAAACACTAAAAAAAATAGAAAGACTCAAGTGGAAGAAGGAACACTTGTTATTTCATTTGACGTGTGTTATATTAAAAACAAGCATATAGCTTGTTTATATAGGCACAATTCATGAGACGTTTGGCATTACATTAATAACCAAACATTTAAAATTAAAACTAAAAACTCAACCCATTAATGAACTATAACATAAATTTAATTAAACATTAATTGCTTGGTGTTGATATTTCAACAAAATTGACGCCAACCCCATAGTTAAGTTGTCATCTGTATAGTTTACCTTAGTATTTTATGTTAAAGGGTATGAGTTTTTGTACTTAATAAAATTATACGAAAATTTGAAACTTCATGAGTGCAAAATTAGATCAGAAATATAAAATACAAAAAATTTTAAAATCAACACCTGCTTGGTCCATCCCTGCTCCTTTACACACTTTTGGTTCGACAGCTATTTCCCAAAACGATAGGGAAGATCTTTTTTATTTGCTGGAAGACTATACAAGTAACATCTCCCCAATAGGCAAAGCTGATTACATGGAGAAATATGCTTTCTTTGTGGAATCCATTCGACACTTCCCAAATGAACATATTTTTTCGTGCCTTCATAGTTATTTCTGATTGTTTCTTTTTGTCTGTCTACTTTTTAATATTTTCAGCCTTACCAAAAAGAATTGAACATCGTTCGAGTGTTGTAGACATTAGTAGAAAGTGATTCTACTTGCCATTGAATATCTTCGATGTTAGTGTTCTTCTTGGATAATTGTAAAAACTAAGCGCCCCACATGCTTGATTATTTTTCAAATTTTTTTGTACAGATTGAAAAACTAAAAAGAACAACGGGCGAATTTGGGGTGCGGTAGGTGTAGGGTGTGGCAAATGACGGCAAATTTCAAAATTTGTCTAAGCAGGCTAAAATGTTAGACTTTTTGATAACATTATAGGTTGATTTTTTTGTGATTTTTGTCAAGTTTCGAAACTTGTTTATTTTCTTATAACGTTTTAGGTCGATAGTTTTTTCGACAAGTTTCAAATTAAAAAAAAACTAAAATATTACTATAAAAAAGCCTAACGTTTTAAATTGCTAGGACAAATTTTAAAACTTGTCGTCTTTTAACCATAAATTAAACTACCGTTCTTTAGATTCCTAAAATGTTATAAAAAGGTCTATTATAAAAAAAGTCTAACGTTTTAAATTGCTAGGACAAATTTTAAAATTTATCGTCTTTTAACCTTAAATTAAGCTGTCGTTCTTTAGATTCCGAAGAACAACTCTTACTCGAATAAAAACAAATTAGGGCATAGTCTTGATTTTATAATCAAATGAATGATTTCCACGTCAGAGTGGTGCAATAGGAAGCCTCCTCTAAAAGACAAGCATAATTTAATATGTGCTAATTATAATGATTGTTGCTTTCTAATGGATATCTTTGTTATACATATATGGTTATGTGTACGGGGATTTCTTTAATCCTCTTATCACTTTCCCATTTCATCAAAATTAGATCTGCAAGAGCGTCCCCTTCAGATTCCTTCTTCCTTTTTTTTTTCTTTTTTAATTCCCTTTATGATACTCGAGTTTTTTTTTTGAACAATTTCTACTTAGGGGGAGAGGAAGGGGAAATTTTGATCCTAATGGGTCTAGAACCCACAACCTAGGGGAAGAGAAGGTGTCAACTGAGAGCTTTTAACCACTTGCTCTAGAGATTGTTGACAATGATACTCGAGTTGTTGAATGATTCCGAGCATGATATATGTTAACTCCTCAAAAGATTTATTTTTTATGCATATATTGCCATGCTATTGTTTGACTTTATATACATTTTAGCATACTTTGCCAGTAGTTTCATGCATTTGCATCTTGGAGTTAAGGAATGCACAATTTTCATTGCCAGAGTGAGAGGGTGTCAATTTGTCGTAGTGTGCAGGTTTGGCAGGTCTGGAGCAGGTGAAAGCAGGAGAGAAATGTTGAGCGCAGTTGGCAAAATGCAGGAGACGAATGCCAAGCTCAGTTGGCAAAAGAAGGAAGTCGGATACCCAGTCAAACAACTGTGAGTCAGAGCCATGTCAGCCCTAATTCGATGAGAAGGAAACGCGCCGAGAATGGTGGTAACAAACTCTCAAAACCCTAACCCTAATTAGGGTCTTCATGAGAGCCTATATAAAGGAGTCCAATGAATGAGAAAAAAGTGATGCTCCGTGAGAAAGAAAAAGAAGGTAGAGGCGAACCAAAGTTCAACTAGGCATCTTTGCCTAGAGCTCTAGATCCATTGAAGGGTTGTATCGACAGGTCTCATTCTTTAGTCCATTTTTCTTAGAAATATTTCTGGTTTGTGATGATGTTTAAAAACGATGATGTTTTGTTGGTTTCCCCAGCCATGAACTAATCTTTTAAATTGGCTAGGGGTGTTTGCAATGAACACTTAGTTTTAGGTTTTTGCTTGCGCTTAATTTTGTCATATTTTATGCCATACGACAGTTGGCATTGAATGCTTATTATCCCTTAATATCTTAACAGACTTAGGAGATAAGGATTAATTGCCAAATACTAAGGATAGAAACTTCATGTTGAAGTAGATGAACTTACTTTTGAAGTGAATCTACCCTTTAGGAGTAAAGATTAAATCTTCATCAAGTTAATTGTTTGAAAACTCACTATAGACATATAGGTGTTAAAAGTAATTAACTTAAAAGTATTGTCATCGACAGAGGCAATACTAGCTTAAAATCTGCTTGGCATTAAAACTAAGGTTTAACTTTATTAATTGTTGTCTTCGCTAAAGTGAAATCCAAACATCCCTTGCCAAGCCTATCAATCATCTTGAAATAAGTGTTTGCCAATCTACCAGAATTCTAGTTTCATTTTCCTTTAATCATTTTCTTAATTAAATTCGAAATTAATTGTCTTCTTATTTGTTTCAATTCACAAGTATTTATCGTGGCTTTTAATTTCTGGAAATCCTTGTGGATACGGTACTCAACCCACTACTTTATTACTTGCTGACCGTGTATACTTGCACGCAAAAGACATATTATTGGCATTATTTACTTGCATTATTATACTAATAATCAACCTTTAGCCAAGCAATAGTCAATCAACAAGTTTTTGGCGGTGTTGCCAGGGATTGCAACGGGATTAATTGTTTTGATTTTTACTTGTTTGTGTTTTTTTTGTTTTACTTATTACATTTTGTTTGGTGTATGACCAGGAGCTGCACTGGGAAGAAAGATTTGCAATACGATCCGGAGATTGAAATGACCCTACGCAGGATAAGAAGAGAACATAAAAAATGGCTCATAACGGGAATGGTGGAGTAGACGTTGTCCTAAACAATCAAGAAAATTTGACAATACATGATGGGATACCACTCGTTCATGTTGTTGCTGTTGAGATACCTGAGGAACAACCTATTAGAGAACACTTGACACCAAACATGGATAATTTGATGCCAAGATCGATTGGTCCAAGGGTAAATACAACTAATTTTTAACTTAAACCGATAATGATTCAAACGCTATTGAATATAGGTCAATTTGACGGATTACCTATTAGAGATCCAAGGCAACATTTGAAACAATTCATGGAGGTTTGACCACTATTTCAACAACCTGGTGTGACTGAAGAGACAATAATCCTGAGGTTATTCTCATTTTTTATGAGTGATCGAGCAAGATTGTGGCTAAGTTCTTTGCCATCTGGTTCAATTACTTCGTGCACAAATTATGCCAGAAGTTTCTTTTGAGATTCCAACCACCTAAACTTAATGCCAAGCTACGGAGTGAAATCATTACTTTTTGGCAGGCTGATGGTGGGACTTTATATGATGCTTGGGAGTGATTCAAGGACTTGTTGAGAAGATGCCCTATGCATGGATTTCCTACTTGGACCCAGATGAAGACTTTTTTATAACAGACTCAATATTCATGCCAGAACTGTTGTTGATGCTTTGGCAAACAGTTCATTGCTATACAAGAATTACACGAAGGCATTTGACATCCTTGAAAGAATTGCCACCAATGATCTTCAATACCCTAAAAGTCATTGGGAAATTAGAGCTTGATGCACTATCATCTATTAATGCTCAAATTTCCAACCTCACTAATATAGTGAAGACAATGCAATGTCCTACTGAAGCCTGAGAAGTGAAGGCATTAGAACCATTTTGCACTATTTATGGGGAGGATCATAATGTGGGAGAATGCCCAATAAACCCAGAATCAATATATTTTGTTGGCAGTTACAATCGTAATATTAACCCACACTCTAATACTTATAATACAAGATGAAAGTACCATCGAACTTTTTATGGGCGAATTAGGGAGGTATCCAATTTAATGTCCAACATCATAACACCAATGCACCGTCAAGATTCAACCAGAATGCGATGCCATAGAGAGCACAAAACAATTTCTATCCAGGGCAGAGATCTACCTATGGGAACACTCTAACGGAATATATGGAGCGAAATGATGCAACTGTTCAAAGTTTAGCATCGTCAATGAGAAATTTGGAGGTCTAGCTAGGACAGATTACCAACGCATTCACTAACAGACCTCAAAGAACTCTTCCAAGTGATACAGAGGATAATCGGCAAAAAAGAAATGAAAAATGCAAAGCAATCACCCTCCGAAGTGGCAAACAAATCGAGAATGAAACTCTTGTCAAACATTCAATTATTTGCCAAAAAGAGAAGTCAATGCTAGCAGATTGACCCAAGGAAGCGAGAAAGAGAAAATATCCACTAGCAATGCCAAACTTCAATTTGATACCAGTGCCACATCGGCAAAACATGTCGACCACCACGAGGCAATTTTTGACCACCGGTCGAAACTCTAAAATTTCCCGAATCTCCTATTTTTTTTTATCTTAATCTCTAAATCTAACCCCGACTCAACAGAGCTGCCCATGTCCGACCATACTAAATCTATCTAACCGAAACTGCCCCTCTTCTACGACACCGCAATTCACTAAAAAAACACTCCAACCACGAAACAAGATAAGATCTTCGGCTATCGCTTTTTTCTTTCTAATTTATGCTTATTTTTGCTTTTTTGTTTCGATTTCAACTAACATTTTCTGTTTATTTTGCAGGAAAATAAAAAATGTGGCGAATATACCTTAATAGTGAAATTGACGGTTCAATTTTGCTTTTCGGCGAACATTCATGGCTCCAGCGATGATCAATATACTTCGGCAACACTCAAACTCTAGTGACTCCTCAGTTCTCGACGGTTCGACTTCCCCGAGGTGAGTTTTCTCTCTATCCTCTATTATATTTAATATAGTTATTATTATTATTTATTTGCCATTAATGCCCAAGGATTTCTCTCTTTTTCTATTTATAGGGCTGTAAGGTGCTGACGTCATAGTGACGTCACAATGGTGATGTCACTGCCATATGGCACCAGATAAACTACAATCTATGTGAAGTCGCTTCAGACCAATGATGGTGCAACACGTGTCTCTTGGGTTACCAAATTTGGGTGAGAAAACAAAAGTTTGGGCCAAATTGTGTTTGTTGGGTTGGCAATTAGTGTATCTGGGCTGTAGAAAGCTGGAAACAGTTGTATAAAATGGGATTTGGGCCTTATTATGAGAATGGGTATTATGTAATGGATATTTTGATTTTTTGGACATTTGGACTTTATTTATTATTTTTGGGTTTATTTATTTATTTATTTTTACTAAGAGAAATATAATATGTATATATGTAGGTACCCGGATAAAATAAGGGTCTTACAGTAGTTTTCATTGCTACAGTGAGGGGTGCCTTTTTTTCGTGGTGTGCTGGTTTGGCAGATTTTGTAATATCCCAATTTTTTGGTTAGTGACCAAAATGTAAATTTTGAAAGTTTAGGGGTTAAAGTGTAAACTTTGGAAAAGTTTAGGGACCAAAGTGTACTTTTCAAAATTTGTATATTTTAACCCCATAAATGAATAGTTTACCCCCAAGAATGACGTTTTCGTGTTACCCGAATTTTTCGTACGGAGTTTGTATTATTGGTTATAAAACGATAAAGTTCGGAAGAATATTCGGATAATCGGATCGAATCAAATATCTAGGATATTTTGAAGGATGATAAGCCAAGGTTGATTATGTCATTTTACATGCCTAAGATATTTTCTTTGTTTTGGAAGAATATGAACCCTTGGATTTAAGTTGATTTTCCATGCTAAATATGAGCCGTTGGATGAAAAATGGCAAGATCGTAATTTTGGAAAATCATAAGGGCAAAGTTGGTAAAATAATAATTCCAGATTAAATTTAGGTCATTGGATGAAGGATGATGATATGAGGAATATTATGGAAATATAGAATTTTCGGAATAGATCCAATAGCTCGGTAAAGGTAAAATCGTAGTAGAAGTATTTTGTGAATATCGGGAAATCGGACTGAATTGAAATTTTAGAGGTTGTTCCATAATCCATGGAAAATTATAAAATGATATTTATGGAATAGTGGCTGGTTGAAGAGAAACTAATTTAGTTAGATTTTAATGGAATGACAATTTTGAAGCAAACTAGTAAATAAAGACTAGTTGGAGGGCAAATTGGTCATTTGGCAGGGATGTCAATTTTGAAATATTTGAAGTTACAAGGGTTATTTTTGGAAGAAGAAATTTGAAGTTTAAATCTTGGCATTTGATTGATGATAAAATCAATCTCAACCATTAGATAAAAGGGCACTTTTGTAATTTCCCTATTTGAATGAACTTTAAATTCATTTATATATTACAAGTGGCATAATTGAAGAGATTTCAAATTAAAAGGCAAAAGATGAAGCCTTCTTCATCTTTCATATTTTCGAAATTATGGGTAGAAAAGGGATAAAATTTTCAAGCTCGATTCAAGCCCCGAAACTCAATTTTCAGGTAACCTTTCGAACTACAAATTTGTTATACTCTTCAAGCTCCATCTTTTGATGTATTTAATTCATGGAATACATGCTTGATTGATGGAAATTTTACATGAGAAGGAAATTAGGGTTTGTGATGTTGGATTAATGATCTAGTAAGCTTGATTTGTTGTTTGGACTTTGGAAGCAAAACCCTAAGTTAAAACTTATAGGGACCAATTCGGAAAGCTTCAAAGTTAAGGGGCCAAATATGAATTTTATGAATTTTAATTAATGATGTTGGAGATGTGAAATTGATGTTAGAATGCTAAACCGATGTTGAATTGAATTAGGGGCCATTTTGACAAATTGTCAAAATCAAGTGACCAAATAGGAAAGGAATTCTTGGATGGGGATTAAATCTAATTTTTAGTTAAAATAATCGAATTAAGGTAGTAGTGTTAATTTGAGGACTAAATTGCAAAGTTAAGAAGTTTAAATCCTTACCTTTGCATTTTAGTGACTATTTTGGGCAAAGAAAGAAAACTAGAGGGAATTATTTTGAATAATTATTTGATGAAGAAGATGATGAATTGGTAGTTTGAAGCAAGTGATGGGACTAAATTGACAAGTAGAAAAATAAGAAGAAGTTAGTAGAAATTAGAAGTTTATTATGGAAAGCTATCAAGAAGATTGAATTTTGGCAGTGACTTTGAAAATTCACCATAAATTATACAAAAATGGTTAGATGGTGAATTTTATACTGTTGTAAAGATGTGTTCGTCTAGTTTCGTTTCCAACAAACAGAAACTGATTTCGAGTTCCGAGTTAGAATATATGAATTTTCAATCGAATGAAGGTCGGAAAATTTACAGTTTCTGTCAAAACAACACTGTAACGGGAGTTTAAGGAATTTTCATAATTTTTTAGATTTTATTAATTTATGTGGCTTATACCTTTAGAACCGTTATCGAATCTATTTTTTTCAGTATAAAGTAAATTAAGATCCGATATGTATTCTGCCCGGTATAAGCAAATCTTTGAAGGTAGCGCAAGTTGTCAGAAAATGGAATTTGAAATATTTTGTATTTAAATGTGAGTTAGCAAGCTCGGAAGAATTATTGGAAGTTCAAATTGGTCATTAGGGACCATAATGAGTTTTTGAACAATACAAGGAAGAAAGGAAAAATATTTGGAAATTTTATATTCGAAAGATTATATTAGACAACGTGTTTAAGGTATTGTTAGATTTGAATCTAACAAGTATTTTATCTTATTCATGTGATTAATGAAGTCAAGGCCGAATCAAAGAAGGTTCGATGTTCTATAAAGGAAATGATTGAGTAGAATTTAGTGAGGCATGCTAACAAATGGCCCAGGTGAGTGCATACATGTTTTTACATGTATGTTTATTAACATACTAAAGGGAGACTTGCGATAAGTCACCCAAAAAGGTAAAGAATTTCTATAAACAACAAATTATGTTTTTGGCATGACACTTTATTTTACTGATTTAAAGATTGTGGCATATTTTATTCTTACAAATGGTTTATAACATGATATATATGACAAGCTCCTTATATAGTTTTTAAATGGCATGCACAATGTGAATTGTATAGAACATATTGGTGTATGAACTACTCTAATATGATATGTTTTACATGATATAAATTGGATATGGGTTGCTTGCCATTTTGCAGGAATTGATTTTTAAAGTTGCCATTGGTAGTATAATATTGAGTTGGATAATATAATGGTATACCATAAGTCACACTATATCAGACACTTCATTGTGTCGACAGTATACGACGTCAAAAGTTTGCAACACTTCATTGTGTTGATATGGCAACACTTTATTGTGTTGATACGATCGCAACACTTCATTGTGCTGATATGTTCCCAATACTTCATTGTGTCGATAGAAAGGATAATACTTTTAAAGTAATTGACTCGTTTATTAGTCACTTGATATTTACCTTGGGCTATATGATTACACAGTACAACTATATGATCTTATATACAGATATTTCTGCATTATAGATTATATGTGTTGCGCGTAATAAGTGCTACGCAAATGTGCAAGTATACACGTCGCAAGTTATAGTATAAAAGATATCGTCACCACAGGGATTGGTGCCACTTCAAGGATCTAGTCTCTTGCATTGTAAAAAGTAAAAACACAAGTAAAGGATTATAGGAGTTTAACTAATGACTAATCTAGAAAGCAATAAAGTAAAAGAAAAGATGAATTCAAATGAGAGAAAGATAGGCCAGGTTATCGTGAGTTGAGGTGTGATAGCCGATTGGATCGTTTTGGTAAAAGAGTGCACGGGCAACTCAGTTGCATTGGCAACTTGCACAACGGGGTTGCCTTGGCAACTAATCGATGGTTGCCTGGGCAACTAGTTGGGCAACTACTTGGGCTTCTGGGCAGCAACCTTCAAGGTTCGGCAGAGCGTTCTTCAATGGTTTATTCTTATCCCTAAGTCGAAACTCTAGCTACTTGTGCATGCCTTGATAATACATCCCTGCGTGAATCAAGGGTGAACAACAACCAATCTTGCGCTCCTCTTAGCCATTGAAATCCTTAACTTATTCCTAAGCCGGATTAATCTTCACCATCAATAGATTGAATAAAGATCATATTCATTCGTTTCTTGAATCTAACTCTCCCGATATTAGATAAATAGATGAAATCACGAGATCCTCTCCCAATTCACTCGCAAACAATAATAAGAACCAAGAATGAATAAACCTTGAAATAGAAAAGTGCAAACTCTTATTACCTAAACAAAAACCAATAGTTTCTCACAACCACAAAACACAATAACCATAGCCAAGTAGATTTAGTTCATGGCTAGGTTCCAAAGAAACACAAGATAAACAATCCCTAGCATGAACCCAATCGAACAAGAAAGAAAAGGATGAAGGAGGAGGCTTGTCGAAATCCTCCTTGCCCTTGATGCTTGTCGAAAATTCTCTCCTCTTGCCCTACTTGGACTTGTCGAAATTTCCCTTCTTGCTCTCCCCTGGATTGTCGAAATCTCCTTGCTATTTATAGGGCTAGACCAAAGTCCTTCTTTGAGGAGGAGTTTAAGTTGGAATTAAATTATCTTTAAAGAATATAATTCTTTATTATAATTGTATTCCTACTAGAACTTCTCCTATCTTCTTGGAATTTAATTCTTCTTTAATCTCTGCATGGAAATCAAATTCCTTTGGGTTTGGGCTTTGCTCCACGTCATCTTGGGCTTGTTTAGTCATCAATTTCGACTACCATATCACGTTTGCTCTTGTCGACAATTGCCATGGCAACTGACTCGGCGTCTCCTTCATGCATTGCCCTGGCAACTAGCTCGGCGTCTCCTTCATGCATTGCCCTGGCAACTAGCTCTAGCCTTGCTTTGGCAAGTGATCCTGCACATACACACAAAACACACCAAAGCAGCATCTTTTCCCACAAAAACTACCAAGTTATGTAATCAAGCTCAACAATGGAAGGAAACATGGATTAATGCATGAATGGCTAATTATGCAACTAATATGAGCCTAAGTCTAACAATAATATGAGTAAAAAGGGTAAGAAAAATAGTACTTTTGAACACTTATCACACCCCCAAACTCGAACTATTGCTTGTCCTCAAGCAATGCAAACTCATAATTACCTGCCAAGACTTCAATTTTCACAAACTTAGCTTTGAACTTGATTTCAATTCTCTGAACCGGGGCACAAAGTATGATTGGCTTTTTATTTTTCAAAAAACTTAGGAATTACTCGGAATCAGACTATAATGCTTGTGAGTGTGTGCAGAGTTGTGTGCAAGTTGATTTTTTGGATTCTATGCAAACAAGAGGTTTTCAAATTACTTCATTGGGTTCTTTTTAACATGTTTGAACTAGAGCCAGTGTTGGGCACCTCTAGTGTTTTGTTTTTAGTTTTATTAAGTTAATTTAATCGACTAGAGCCGGTTTCGGGCACCTCTAGTTAAATTTTTTTTAACACATCCTAGAGCCAGTTTCGGGCACCTCTAGTGATCAATTTTTTTAGCACATGCTAGAGCCAATTTCGGGCACCTCTAGCATCCATCCAATTTTTATTCTAATCCCCCAATTTGTTAATTATCAACCTAAGTTCACTAGAATTCCTTAAATCAATCAAACCACAACAGTGTTTCATCAAATTTAGCATCATAGTAAAATTCTAAGTTTTTCCATGGTTATCCTAGAATAAAAATTCTATCAATTAAGTGCATTGGCAAAGTCATCATCGGATATTCATCAAATCTAAGCAATTTTTGTTCCAATTAAAGGCATGGCAAGCAATTTATGTATCCTTAAGATGAATATAACTAAACATGGTAACTACTAATAACAATCCCCCTCCAAACTCGAGTAAGGCATTGTCCTCAATGCATGCATAAAATAACGAGAAAAATAAAAATAAAAATAAAAATACATACGAGGACTTACTCTGAGAGTTCATCATCGTAGATGATTAGTTTCCTTCTAGTCAGTGTCTTGATTCTCTTGCTTGAACGCGATGGTTGTTTTCTTGTTGCCAGTGGTGGAATCGATCCTCGTACGGGGTTGTCCTCATCGTCCACTTCATCAATGTCAATGGCTTTTCGCTTGGAGGATTCAATTGGTGCGGTCTTTGTTGGTTCAATGGAGGACTCATCCGAATCTGAAAAATCAGAAAATGATTCCGTAGGAGTTGATTCGGGCATAGGTGCTTTACCTTTGGCTTTTGCAGTGGTTGCCTGGATGTCTTTAGCTTTGGTTGCCGTGGCATCTTCAGGGTTGATTGCCGTGGCGTCAGCTTGTGCATGCATGAAGTAGGTTGCCGTGGTATCATCTGGTGAGGTTGCCGTGGCGTCTGCTTTATTGGTTACCGGGGCAAGGATCTCGGTGGGGAAGATTGGGAACGGCACGTGATTGTCCGGGTACCTCTCTAGGATGACTTGGGTGATGGCATTGTTGTGCTCCTTCATGTACCGCATGAACATTAGTTGCCGGTATTCAATTTGCCTTAGGTGGCTTGCCAATAGGTGCAAAAGTGCTTCAAAGTGTCCCGGGGTTGGTGGCCGAGTTGCCCTGGCGTTAGGTGCTTGGGCATTAGGGATTGCCGAGGTGGCAGGAGTTGCCGTGGCAATTGGAGGCCTTGAAGAATCTCCCGGTGCCTCTCCCATTAGCTTTCGGATTAGTGCTTGATTCCAACCAGACTTGGGTAGGGCCTTTTCATCGGTGGACTCACTCGGGACATGCATCTCCGTCATTCCAATAAGTTCCCGGTTGAGTGATTTCTTGAAGCACCTTGTCGAGTTGCTTGGGATTGATTTGGTCAACGAAGGCTTGATGCTCGTCCTTCTCAATGTAAAGTCCGTAAAAGGTGTTGATGCTTTCGGGACTTATAAGTATGGCCTTGTCACGAACAAAAACATAAGGATTATCCGGGTTAGGTGAGTGAGCATAGAATTCTCTTACCCATGAGATGTAACCCGGTTCCGGTTGATGGCAAAAGATTTGCCACTTTTGATGTGCAATCCTCTTGAAGATGAATGGTTCAAGGCCGAAATCTTGATGAGAGTTGGAGTATTCAAAGCCTTGTTCTTCAAGAAACTTTCGACTTTCAAACTTGGATCGAAATCTTTCTTGAACCACCGGTGTAGCAAACTTCTTGTATCTTGGTTCTTTGGAGGAACTTGGATGAACTAAAAGTTTAATCTTGAATGCCATGGATGATCTTGGTTGTGAGTAAAAACAAAGAAAAGAAAAGAAACTAAAAAGTTGCAAGATAGAAAGTAGGAATAGGTTAAGGGTGATGGGTTTTATAGAAAAGATATGTGGGTGGGATTAGGGGAAAATGAAAAAGGGTTTAGGGTTTGGTAGAAGTTGTCGACAAGGGGTTTTGGTTAGGATGAATTGGAGGCTTTATATAAGCCTTAGATTCAGCCCCTTAGTTTCCTTGTTGAAGATGTTTTCATACTTGGTTTAGAATTCCTTCTTTATCTTGAACTTCTTTTCCTACAATTCAAAGACAAATCAAATAAGGATTAAAATTAAATATAAACTAATAGAGAAAATAAATAAAGATGTGTAATAGGATTCTTAAACTTAAATAAAAAAAAATCTATCCTAAAAACTACTAATAATCGAAGAAAAATAAAAAAAATAAAAAAAATCGACTAAAATATAACAATAACTAATTAATCGAAAAAATAAAAATAAAAATAAAAATATCAAAAGGGAGAGCATGCTCATGCATCTCCTAAGTTGACCACTTCCTTGTTACGTTCCACATGGGCACCATTGTAGTGCTTCAATCTTTGTCCATTAACTTTGAATTCATGGTTGTCAGAGATGGACTTGATTATCACGGCACCATGGGAGAATGGTTTAATGACTTCGAATGGTCCCGACCATCTTGATTTCAGCTTTCCCGGGAAAAGTTTTAGCCGAGAATTGAATAGGAGAACTAGTTGCCCTGGCGTGAATTGCTGTGGCAATAGTTTCTTGTCATGCCATCGCTTTGTTTTCTCCTTGTAGATTCGTGCATTGTTATAGGCGAGTGCACGGAATTCTTCTATCTCGTTGAGATCCATCAAGCGCTTTTGTCCGGCACTTTCCCAATCCATATTCACGGTCTTGATTGCCCAGTACGCCTTGTGCTCGATTTCCACTGGTAGATGGCATGTTTTGCCATAGACAAGTTGGAAGGGGGACATACCTAAGGGTGTTTTGAATGCAGTGCGATATGCCCAAAGTGCGTCATCTAGTCTTAATGACCAATCCTTCCAAGAGGGATTTACAACTTTCTCGAGTATTCCCTTCAACTCCTGGTTGGAAATTTTTGCTTGCCCGTTGGTTTGTGGGTGATATGCCGTGGCGATCTTGTGTGATATGCCGAAGCGTTGCAACATCTTGGCAATTAGTCTGTTGTCAAAATGCTTGCCTTCGTCCCTGATAATTGCTCTCGGCATCCCAAACCGTGTAAATATGTTTTTCTGCAAGAATCGTTGCACGATCTTGGAATCGTTGTTGGGAACTGCAGCTGCCTCCACCCATTTAGACACATAGTCGACGGGAAGTAAGATGTAGAGGTTGCCGAATGAAGATGGGAAAGGTCCCATAAAATCGATCCTCCATACATCGAACAATTCCACCTCGATGATGTTCTGGAGCGGCATCTCATGTCGTCTAAAGATATTGCCCGTCATCTGGCAACGATCACATTGCTTGTAAAAGTCTTGGGCATCTTTGTACAATGTTGGCCAATACAACCCGGATTGCAAAACTTTGGTCGCGGTACGAGTTCCTCCAAAATGTCCTCCATAGGGTGTGAAGAATGGTATTGCCGGAGTACATTATGTTGCTCTTCTTCAGGGACACATCGGCGTATAACCTGATCTGCACATTATTTAAACAAAAGAGGCTCGTCTCAAAAGTAATGCTTAGCATCATGGCGGAACCGCTTCTTCCCTTGGTGAGTAATGCCATAAGGAAAAATACCACAAACAAGGAAGTTAACTAAATCCGCGTACCAGGGTATTACCGAGGCATGTGCTGCCGTGGCGACTGCTCCCAAAATTGCCGAGGCGTGCGCGTCAAAGGCTGCTGTGGCATCGAGAGTTGCTGAGGCTGTGCATCCATGGTTTCCGAGGTTTCGTGGGTAGCAGAGGCGTATAGGGTTGCCGAGGCAACTAAAATTTGTTCATCCGAGAATGCATCGCATATCTCTAGATCCGCGTCCTCCTCCCTATTGCGTTCCAAACGTGATAAGTGATCGGCCACTTGATTTTCTGTTCCTTTCCTGTCCTTAATTTCAATATCAAATTCTTGTAAAAGTAATATCCAACGAATCAAACGAGGTTTAGCATCCTTTTTAGCAAATAAGTATTTGATTGCCGAATGGTCCGTATGAACAATTACCTTTGTACCAATTAAATAGGATCGAAACTTGTCAAATGCGAAAACTACAGCTAGTAACTCTTTCTCCGTTGTTGTGTAATTCACTTGAGCACCATTAAGAGTTTTACTAGCGTAGTATATCACATGAAGGTCTTACTTGTGCGTTGGCCTAGGACTGCTCCTACCGCAAAATCACTTGCATCACACATGAGCTCAAAAGGTAGTGTCCAATCTGGTGGAACGACAATGGGTGCCGAGGCAAGCTTTTTCTTTAGGGTTTCGAATGCTTGGGTGCAAGAATCATCAAAATTGAAGACTTTATCCTGTTCAAGCAGATTACACAAGGGTTTAGTGATTTTAGAAAAATTATGAATGAACCTCCTGTAAAAACTTGCATGTCCGAGAAAACTTCGAATTCCTTTAACTGAACTTGGTGGGGGTAATCTTTCGATCACGTCCACCTTGGCTTTGTCTACTTCAATTCCCTTGGATGAAATCTTGTGGCCGAGCACTATTCCTTCATCTACCATAAAATGGCATTTCTCCCAATTGAGGACTAAATCTGTTTCTTCGCATCTTGCTAACACCCTCTCTAAATTACCGAGACAGCCGTCGAAGTCATTACCAAAAACCGAAAAATCATCCATGAATATCTCAAGGAAGTCTTCGACCATGTCTGAAAAGAGTGCCATCATGCATATTTGGAAGGTTGCCGGGGCGTTACACAATCCGAACGGCATCCTTCGGAAGGCATAAGTACCGTATGGGTATGTGAAGGTTGTCTTTTCTTGATCTTCTGGTGCTATGGCAATCTGATTGTAACCTGAATAACCATCAAGAAAACAATAAAAGGGTTTACCTGCAAGACGGTCAAGCATTTGATCAATAAAGGGTAATGGGAAGTGATATTTCCTAGTAGCTTTGTTTAGCTTTCGATAGTCCATACAAACCCTCCAACTGGTCACAGACCTGGTTGGGATAAGTTCATTATTTTCATTGCTTACCACTGTTATACCTCCCTTTTTCGGTACACATTGTACCGGACTTACCCACGTACTATCGGAGATAGGGTATATAATGCCGGCGTCAAGCCACTTGATGATTTCTTTCATTACAACCTCCTTTATGGCATGATTCAGTCTCCTCTGGGCCTCAATTGAAGGTTTGTGATCATCTTCCAACAAGATCTTGTGCATGCACACCGCTGGGCTAATTCTCTTCAAGTCAGCAATTGTCCACCCTATTACCTTTTTGTGTAGCTTCAACATCTTGATCAGCTTCTTTTCCTGCTCAGGATGTAACTTAGAAGAAATAATTACAGGAAATGTATTATCGGTCCCTAAGTATACATATTTTAGTTGCTCTGGCAATTGTTTCAACTCAAGAATTGGTGGATGTTCAATAGAGGGTTTTTCGAGCTTACCTTCCTCACCTGAGTAGTCCAGTGGTTCAAAGTATGTACCTGGTCGATTGACTAGCCACTTTGCCTCTTCTGGTTGTTCCTCATCGACCGGTTCTTCATACTCCTCATGTTCTTCTTGGTCGGCAATGTAGTTGCTGAGGCAACTAAATTCCTCATCGAAGTTAAACTCTGTCGTGGCATGAAGAAGTTGGCATTCTTCTGGATCATCGGCATGCCTTAGTGTTTGGAACACATTTAGTTTAACTTGCTGGTCATTCACCCTCATTGTGAGTTTTCCCTTTTCAACATCAATCAAGGTTCTCCCTGTTGCTAGGAATGGTCTCCCGAGAATGATGGGTGCAAGCTCATCTGCTTCACAATCCAAAACAATAAAGTCAACGGGAAAAATAAATTTATCAACTTTTACCAGTATGTCCTCAATTTTTCCCTCTGGATGCATATAGGATCTGTCGGCTAGCTGCAGCATGACTGTTGTAGGTCTTGCCTTCCCGATTCCTAGTTTCTGGAAAACCGATTTAGGCATCAAGTTTATGCTAGCCCCAAGGTCGCATAATGCTTTCCCGACATAGTGATTTCCAATAGAACAGGGTATTGTGAAACTTCCGGGATCCTTCAACTTGGGTGGCATACAATTGTGCAACATTGTCATGCATCCCTCTGTCGCGGCAACTGTTTCAAACTCTCCTAGCCTTGTTCTTTTGGACACAATGTCTTTAAGAAACTTGGCATAGTTTGGCATTTGTTCAATTGCTTCCACCAATGGCAAGTTGATGTGGACTTGCTTTAGGATATCAAGAAACTTCTTGAATTGGTATTCTTGCTTATGTCGCTTCAACCTTTGTGGGAATGGTGGTGGAAGTCGGATATCTTCGATCCTTTCATTGGTTTGAAACCTGATTGACGGTATTGCCGGGACATCTAGAGTTGCCGAGGCATTATCAACTGGGGTTGTCGAGGCATGCTTATCGCAAGTTGCTGAGGCGTATTTATCGTCGGTTGCCGAGGCATGCTTATTGCCGGTTGCCGCGGTAATTCCTGGTTCAGCATCTGAGGCTTTGCCGCTAGGTTCGTCCTGATCTTTTTGTGGAGTTTTGTTTGACGGGCGGGTTTGAACCTCTCTAAGTTTTTGGCCACTTCTAGTGGTGATCGCCTTACATTGCTCATGGTCAGTTCCTCTTGCGACTTCAGTATCGCTAGGTAAACCTCCTTGTGGTCTAGTATTCAGATTTTAAGCAAACTGTCCGACTTGATTTTCCAATGATTTGATTGTCGCCTCTTGGTTTTGCAATCTCATCTCGGTCATGTTAATAAAAGCATCAGTTCTTTTTATGAAATTACTATTCTCAGCCATATAAGATTCAGTTTTCATCATAAAAGCATTTAGAGAATTTTCCAAAGAACTAGATATTGTCGGTTGTTGTTGCGGCATCTGTTGCCGTAGCATATTCTGCTGGAATCCCGATGCTTGTGCATTCTGATTGTTCTGGTTTAGAGCATTGTTGGGATTACTCCATGAAAAATTTGGGTGCTTCTTCCAAGCTGGATTGTATGTATTGGACATCACATTGTTGTTCCGATTGTAATTCCCCACATAGAAGCTGGATTCCGGATTCTGCATACATTCAGAAAAATTATGGTTATCACCACATAACTCACAAAAAGAATCCATTACCTTGACTTCATGTGTGTTGTTTGGTTTTTGCATGTTCTGGACCATCTTGGTTAAAGCGGCCAATTGTACCGAAATTGAATCTGATGATCCTAGTTCATGTATTGTGGCTTGGTGTCTAACTCCTCCTCTTCTAGTAGATGGGAATTGATAATCATTCTTGGCCAGCCTGTTTAAAATTTGCATTGCTTCTTCCAGTGACTTATCTAGGAGTATGCTGTTTGCCGAGGCATCTAGCATCATCCTTGTTGGTGTATTCATGGCGTTGTAAAACATTGTTACTTGAGTCCACACTGGGAATCCGTGTAGGGGGCATTTATGTAGAAGTTCTCTATATCGCTCCCAAGCTTCGTACATGGATTCATCATCTGCCTGCCGAAAAGAAGTAATGTCGTTACGAAGCTTATCAGTCAGATTTGTAAGATTAAATCTAGCAAGGAAATCACGACAAAGATCAGTCCAAGATGCTATGGATCCGGCAGGAATGCTATTCAACCATGCTTTCTCCCCATCCCTCAGTGAATAGGGGAATAATCTTAATCGTAAGACATCGGGGGTGACTCCGTGTATCTTGAATGAGTTGTAAATCTCGAGGAAAGATTTCAGATGTTGCCGTGCATCTTCAGTTGCTGAGCTGCCAAATTGACCTATTGTGTTGATCATATTAAACTTTATCGGTTTCAACTCAAAGTGGTCGGCTTCAATTTCAGGTGCGACAACTCCTGGGTTAAGTCCATCAAGATCTTCTTCAAGATAGTCTCGAATAGTTCTGTTTTGTGCAAGAATCACTCCTCCTCCTGCTCGAACATCTTGATTCATATTGCCGTCTTGATTTGCCATTGCTTCTCTTATCCTTCATCTAAGTCTTTGTAAGGTTCGTTCGATTTCTGGATCAAAGGGATATTCTGGTGAAGTCGGTCTTGCCCTGGTCATATACCAATGCAAAACCAAAGTTTGTTAGCCCTTTGAATTTTTAAACAAGAAAAATAAAAAGAAAGTGCAAGAAAATAAAAACAAAGTCGCTATTGCCAATCCCCGGCAACGGCGCCAAAAACTTGTTGCGCGTAATAAGTGCTACGCAAATGTGCAAGTATACACGTCGCAAGTTATAGTATAAAAGATATCGTCTCCACAGGGATTGGTGCCACTTCAAGGATCTAGTCTTTTGCACTGTAAAAAGTAAAAATACAAGTAAATGATTATATGAGTTTAACTAATGACTAATCTAGAAAGCAATAAAGTAAAAGAAAAGATGAATTCAAATGAGAGAGAGATAGGCCAGGTTATCGTGAGTTGAGGTGTGATAGCCGATTGGATCGTTTTGGTAAAAGAGTGCACGGGCAACTCAGTTGCCGTGGCAACTTGCACAACGGGGTTGCCTTGGCAACAAATCGATGGTTGCCTGGGCAACTAGTTGGGCAACTACTTGGGCTTCTGGGCAGCAACCTTTAAGGTTCGGCAGAGCGTTCTTCAATGGTTTCTTCTTATCCCTAAGTCGAAACTCTAGCTACTTGTGCATGCCTTGATAATACATCCCTGCGTGAATCAAGGGTGAACAACAACCAATCTTGCGCTCCTCTTAGCCGTTGAAATCCTTAACTTATTCCTAAGCCGGATTAATCTTCACCATCAATAGATTGAATAAAGATCATATTCATTCGTTTCTTGAATCTAACTCTCCCGATATTAGATAAATAGATGAAATCACGAGATCCTCTCCCAATTCACTCGCAAACAATAATAAGAACCAAGAATAAATAAACCTTGAAATAGAAAAGTGCAAACTCTTATTACCTAAACAAAAACCAATAGTTTCTCACAACCACAAAACACAATAACCATAGCCAAGTAGATTTAGTTCATGGCTAGGTTCCAAAGAAACACAAGATAAACAATCCCTAGCATGAACCCAATCGAACAAGAAAGAGAAGGATGAAGGAGGAGGCTTGTCGAAATCCTCCTTGCCCTTGATGCTTGTCAAAAATTCTCTCCTCTTGCCCTACTTGGACTTGTCGAAATTTCCCTCTTGCTCTCCCTGGATTGTCGAAATCTCCTTGCTATTTATAGGGCTAGGCCAAAGTCCTTCTTTGAGGAGGAGTTTAAGTTGGAATTAAATTATCTTTAAAGAATATAATTCTTTATTATAATTGTATTCCTACTAGAACTTCTCCTATCTTCTTAGAATTTAATTCTTCTTTAATCTCTACATGGAAATCAAATTCCTTTAGGTTTGGGCTTTGCTCCACGTCATCTTGGGCTTGTTTAGTCATCAATTTCGACTACTATATCACATTTGCTCTTGTCGACAATTGCCATGGCAACTGACTCGGCGTCTCCTTCATGCATTGCCCTGACAACTAGCTCGGCGTCTCCTTCATGCATTGCCCTGGCAACTAGCTCTAACCTTGCTTTGGCAAGTGATCCTGCACATACACACAAAACACACCAAAGCAGCACCTTTTCCCACAAAAACTACCAAGTTATGTAATCAAGCTCAATAATGGAAGGAAACATGGATTAATGCATGAATGGCTAATTATGCAACTAATATGAGCCTAAGTCTAACAATAATATGAGTAAAAAGGGTAAGAAAAATAGTACTTTTGAACACTTATCAATATGATTTAATGATTATCATGCTTTTGAAAGTATCATGCATTACAAAGTATTTTTTATATATTCTCATCTTATGCCTCACTAAGTTCGTACTTAGCGTGTATTTGATTGTACACACGTAGGTAAATCAAGTTGAGAGTGAGAAGAGCATTGCATCAATATGGGAAAGCTCAACAGGTAATCACAGTAATGACATCCTAATTAAGGTTGGATTTTTATAGTGGCATGTATACTTGTTTAACCTATTTGAGTGTGATTGGCCTTTAAAGTTCGTTTTGGTTTCATGATAATTGGTATTTTTGGAAAAATTCAAAATTAAGAGTAAATGAGTTACATGCTAAGATAATTAATTTATGATTAGAACTCGAACAAATAATTTAAGTCAATTTTAAATAAAGTTAAGCGTACTTGGGCTAGATAAATTTTAGGATGGGTGACCATCGAGAAGTTTTCTGAAAATGTTAAATTACCCTAATTTTTGGATTAAAGAAGTTGAAACATTTCTGACTCGTACCTGGTGTACAGATACAGGTTTAGAGTAGGTGAAATGAGGAGAGAACTGTTGAGCACAGCTGGCAAAATACAGAAGAAGAATGACAAGCTCGGCTAGCAAAAGAAGAAAATCTGATGCTCAGTCAAACAGTCGTGAGTTAGAGCCAGATCAACCCTAATTCGATGAGAAGGAAACACATCGAGAATGGTGGTAACAAACTCTTAAAACCTTAACCCTAATTAGGATTTCCATGAGAACCTATGTAAAGGAGTCCAATGATTGAGCAAAGGAGTGTTGTCCCGTGAGGAAGAAATAGAGGGTAGAGGCGAACCAAGGTTCAACCGAGCAGTTTTGCCGAGAGCTCTGAATCTATTGAAGGGCTGTATCGACGAATCTCCTTCTTTAGTCCATTTCTTTTAGAAATATTTTTGGTTTTGTGATGATGTTTTGTTGGTTTCTCCAGCCATGAACTAATCTTTTAAGTTGGCTAGGGGTGTTTGCGGTGAATGCTTAGTTTTAGGTTTTTAATAATTGAATACCTTGGCTTTCTGTCTATTTTGCTTAAGCTTAATTTCATCATATTTTATGCCATACGACAGTTGGCATTGAATGCTTATTATCCCCTAATATCTTAACATACTTAGGAGATAAGGATTAATGGCCAAATACTAAAGAGAGAAACTTCGACAGAAGATGTTCAAGTATATGAACTTACTTTTGAAGTGAATCTACCCCTTAGGAGTAAAGATTAAATCTTCATCAAGTTAATTGTTTGAAAACTAACTATAGACATATAGGTGTTAAAAGTAATTAACTTGAAAGTATTGTCATCGACAGAGGCAATACTAGCTTAAAATTTGCTTGGCATTAAAACCAAGGTTTAACTTTATTAATTGTTGTCATCGCTAGCGTGAAATCCAAACATCCCTAGCAAGCCTATCAATCATCTTGACACAAGTGTTTGCCAATCTACCGGAATTCTTGTTTCATTTTCCTTTAATCATTTTCTTAATTAAATTTGAAATCAATTGCCATCTTATTTGTTTCAATTCACATGTATTTATCGTGGCTTTTAATTCCTGGACAATCCCTGTGGATATGATACTCAACTCACTACTTTATCACTTGCTGACTGTGTATACTTGCATGCAAAAAGACATATTCTTGGCATTATTTACTTTTATTATTATACTGAATCATCAATCTTTTGCCAAGCAATAGTCAGTCGACAATATAATTATACGATAACATGACTATGACATTTATACTTGAATATGAAAATTATATAATACAAACTATTACTATAACAGAATTTTTATATAAATATTTAATAATATCTAAAAAGAATGATACCCAAAATGATTGAATATACCAATTGGGATAATTAATTAACTAAGATCAATCAGAATCCGATAGACATATACTTGTGGCTGTTAAGTGAGACAAAGTTGTCCAAAAAGATCTTTTGTGAATCCTTTGCTGGTACTAAAAATCAATTAAGTTTGTACTTCAATGGAATATTAAAACGAAAGTTAGCACACAAGTTGTTGTTAGGTCTACGATTTTAATTTAAAGCCTTCTAGATACTTTTGTAACTTCAGCTTCGGCAAATAAATTATATTTGTGTCAATTTATAATATTTTTTGATCATATTGTGTGGATTCATAATGGGCATATGTTCTTCCTAGGAGACATGGGTTCAATTATAATGTCTGCAAGGTGTGCATTATCAAGAGGTTAAGAATATCTATGAACAGATACTACCTTATAATCACCTTTAGACTATTCAAAAAAAATAATAGGTATATGTTTTAGTTTCTTCCGAATTGGATATAAGGAAGGGTCCTAGTGACCTAGAGTGATTCACTCTTTTCAGTGACTCGAGTTTAAACTACAATATTTATCGAAGAGAGGATGAGAATATAAATAAAGCATAGTACCATTAAAAAAGGCGAATTAAATACAATAGAGTGGATATAGGCTAATTTTAAATGATATAATTATAGGGTAATTATTCCATGCACAAGCATTTGTAAAAATTTTGTTTATACAAGCGCCATTGTTTGTGTTTAGGGACTCCGTTTAGGGTTTATGATTTAGGGGTTTAAGTGTAATAGTTTTGAATTTAGGAGTTGTTGATATAATTTTAGGTTTAGGGTTAAAATTTAAGGTTTATAGGTTAAAACTCAAATCACTAACCATATTACCCTAAACCTTAAATTCTAACCATTAACCCTAAATTTTAAACCCTACACTAAAACCCATAAACTCTAAACCTTAAATTGAAACCTTAAACCCTAAAATTAAGGCGCTTGTGGAAATAAAATATTTCCAAGGCATGTGTATAGGATAATAATCCATAATAATAATAATGCTAATGCTAGCTTAATAATAATAATAATGCTAGCTTTTTATTTTCAAAACCGACCTGAATATAATAACATGAATTTTATCTGAAACTCGAAATACACCGAACCGAATTTCAGTTGAACTGAAAATGGACCCGAACCAATTTTCAACCGAACCGATTGAACCCGAATCGATTTTTAACCGAACTAAATAGAATTGAATCGATTTCACCCGAATCAAAAGCAACCCGAACCGAAGGCAATTCGAAATAAAGAAAATATATTAAAATAAATAAATAAAGATGAGATGTGAATTGTCGCATAATTCACCAAAAAGTCAATATACATGCGGTATAAAGTCATACATATGGTGGAAAAACCTAACTCGGCCTGAAAACCCGACTAAAACCAATCGATCTCCTATTAACTCGAAATTGACCTGACCAGAAATCAACCGACCAAAAAATAACCTACCTGAAATCAACCAAACCGAAAGTCAATCGAACCGAAAATCAACCGACCCAACATCCTGACCCGATACCCGAACCAAAATCACCATAGACCCGAACTAAAATTGAATCAGACCCGAACCGAACTAAAATCGAATGTAGTCAGACCCGAAATTACCCGAACCGAAGTGACCTTAATCAAAACCAAAACCGAACAGAATGACCCGTTTGCCTCTGCGCTCTAAAAGTAGATGTTTTAAACCATTATAATTTTTTTTTTCATTTGAACTTTTTCTAATGCCATAAATTACAATAATATTACAATATATAACTCACACATAGTGTGATTTGTAACTGATATATTAATTATTTTAGAGCTTTTTCGTACTATCAAGTCGAGATATGGTTGATTTATTTAAATTTGAATTTAAGTGTCAAATATAAATACATATGATACGATAAAAACATATTGTTAATAATAGTTTACTTTTCTTTTAAATATCTAAAAGATTAATCTGAATACATGAATATGTATTAAATGCAAGTATGAAAAAATGATACTCAGTAAAAAGATAAAAATTTTGATACATATTCTGTAAAAAAAAATTATTTTACATAAGCGTGCATATTTACATTATAAAACCTAAATCATAAATTTTTAATCTTAAACTATAAACTCTAAACTATGTACTCTTAATTCTAAACATTAAACTTAAAATCTAAACCTTAAAACCTAAACTCTAAACTTTAAATCTTAAACTAAACCCCTAACCCCTAAAACTAAAAGGCTTGTGTAATTTAATTTATACAGTCTGTATATCAAAAAAAATTTCCGAAAAAAGTATGGATAAATTATTATAATTTCAAAGGAAATGGTGGAACGTAGTGAGGATAAGAGGTTTTTGGTTTCCAAAATTTTGAAAAATTATCATTTGATTTTTTTAAAATTTTTAAAAATTATTATTAGTTTTTTTAAAAAAAAATTAACTTATAATTTTGACTTAATTCTCTTTGGCTCTTTGAAAAGAAATTAGTTGGTCCTTAAAGTTGAGTGTGTAAATTTTGCGGGGGTGGGAAATTATTTATGAAGTGGGAAACGCTCAAGCAAATCTCTCAATACTGATATGTTTAAAATAAAATAGTTTAGCATAATCTCAAGGTCGTATTAAAGTTCGAGAGACAACATGCGTGCTCCAATGTTTCTATATTTGCGGCCACAAAAGATTCCCCACTATCAAATATAGAATACCTATTAGAAGTAAATTTTTGTTCATATTGAGGGATGTTACGATTTAATATGACCCTTGTTCTTAGAATATGTAAAGATCATTTAATGAAGGTGATGGAATTTAGGAAGCAAATATGTAAACAATTATGGTCATGACTGGTCCACAAAAACATAATTAAGTAGCATCAAAATGGTTGATGGTCCAAAGTTGTCACATATGTTATTAAATTAATCAGGATAAAAGATGTTGTTGACAGCTTACACATACTGATTAAATTTGGATTTTTAACAATTTAAAATTTTATTATTTATCAATTCTATCAATGTCTCATTATCATCAAATTTTAATTCAATTATATAAATTATCACTTAAATTAATTAAATTATACATTCATTAGTTAAAAAAGGTTTAAGCGGCAAATAAGTGCCTAAATTATACTTTCTTTCCAAATAGGTGTCTAAAGTATTTTTCGGGTCAAACAGGTACCTAACGTTTTTAACGTTACTCAAGTAGGTGTCTGTTGTTACTATCCGTTAATTTTCACAGTTATTTGACACGTGTTAGCTTCTTAAATTTTAAAATTATATTTTAAAATTAATAAAATAAAATAACCCCAAATTTCACAAAATAGGCCCAAAATTTGAAATCTCTAACACCCAAATCCCGATTTAACATGATTTCGCCGCCGATTGCCACGCCGTCGTCCATCACATCCGTCGCCGGACCATTTATCTCACCACCTCGTCGCCGAAAATTGACCGAAGCCGTGCGAAACGTCAAAATCGTCGAATGGTTCATTCGAGTAATTCGCGACGAACGGTTGTATAATGGACGATGAATGGTGTGTGGGTCGTTCGACAAAGGGAGGGTGCTACATTCTGTCGCTGAAAACGCGACCAACGCCGGTAGGAGTGGCCAAATTTTGGGGGTAGGGATTTTGGAGACTATTTTGGGATTATTGAAAAATTTCAGGATATTTTAATATTTTGATTTATTTTTAAAATTAAAATTCAAAAAATGATTAATAATGCCATGGTCATGTTTTTATTGGCTAACAAAATTTTTTTAACGCACAGTAACGGCGAGCACCTTTTAAGTAACGTTGAAAATGTTAAAATACTTTGGACACCTAACTGGAAAAAAATGTATAGTTTGGACACTTATTTGCGACTTAAGCCTTTAAAAATAGTAATAGATTTTACCCAGTTCGTCCCAAATTAGCAATTTCGCCCCTCGTGTGAAAATGCATTTAATTAGGTCCTTCCAATTCGCACATTGCAGCAATTTAATCCCTTGACTAACGTTGACCAAAATAACCGTTAATGTGGCCGTTATATTTTTACGCGTTAGACGTCTTCTCCAAATGGCATGCCATGTTACCGTTGAAAAGTCAAAATGATGATGTGGAATAACTGATAACGTGATGAATAAATAAAAAATAAAATCTATTTTTTTCTTATTTTTCTCTCTCTTAATTGATGCTAAAAAAGTAAATTACTCCTTCTCTTCGGTGTTGGATTTCCATCTTTGTCGATTGGCTCGGTGCATTTTTTGGCGACCCACCTGAGATTCGGTCTCACCCGGATTAAATTCGGACACCCTCTTTTAATGACATCAAATTAATTTAGAGTTAGAATGAAATGAGATGCTCTTATGACATATAATGCGAATATTGTTGTTCAGATTAATTATCTGGGTCTGGATTAAATTTTAATGGGGTTTTGCTTAAGCATTGAGGCACAGACAACTGCATCAACATCTCTAATCTCTCAGCAAAGATTCAGGTTATATAAATTTCAGTAAGTTTTAAACTTTCGTTTTAATATCTGTTCTTTTAATGTTGTTTCGGTGGTTTAATGTTTTCTCAATTTCCTGCTTTGCTTCAAAAGAATTTACAGAAAATGGAAACAGTCATTCTATTTGAAAGTTTGAAAATTTATGTGTTGTTTTAATGGGAGATGTTTATGTGGTTTGCCATAACCATTGTTCAATGTTGATCTTTGATCTTGATTATGTCATCATTGTGATTTGAGATTAATGTTATACGGTTTAAGGTCTACTCTTTGATTCGGATGGTTCAACAAGAGAGAAAGGTTGTGGCGGTGACGGTAGAGAAGAAGGATATTTGGGTGAGGAAGGGTTTGATGGTGCTGGGGAGGATGAACCGTCCCTAGAAATGGCGTTACTGGTTCGAGAGTCTTCCATTAATGGACGGTGATAAAAAAAACAAGGACGGAAAAATAAGAAAATTAGATTTTATTTTTTATTTGTTTTCCACGTCATCAGTTATGCCAATCATTATTTTTACTTTTCAATGATGATGTGGTATGCCATTTGAAGAAGACGTCTGACGCATAAAAATAAACGACTACATTAATGATTTCGTCGGTCAACGTTAATGAAGAGGTTAATTTGTTGTAATTTGCGAACTGGAGGACCTAAATGAATACGTTTTCGCGCGAGAGACGACATTACTAATTTGGGTCGAACTTGGGACAAAAATACCCCTTTAGCCTAGATTTTAACTCTAAATGTAAGCATTTCCAAATTCCAACTCTTTTTATAATGGAATTTTCCCCCCAACGATCAATTAGAAGTATATTAATAAAAAAGTAAATTACAAAATCAAAAACAACAGCAGCCTAAATTTTCAATTTTAGTCAAAATACGCAATATGAATCAAACACAATTGCTCACTGCCTACTCTCCACTGACACCTTGAACCAACAATTTTAGATTGATCATACCATCTGTTGAACAGTTTGATCCAATCACTGCATTTTTCTGGATTAATTTTTAACAACTTTCTATTCAAAGACAAACACTTTGTTGCTTACAAGCAATTTCGTTACTAGACAATTGCAGTGCAAACTTAGTTCACTGTTCCACTGGCTGCATGCTTTCCATATTAATCTTGTTAACGTTTGTTGAAAGGCCAATTTAATTTTGCAGCAGCCAAAAAAGTACCACGTGCTAGTTTCCACCTAATGCTCCTCTCCATGGAAAATCTAGTCACTGGCCGCTACTCATGTTATCCAAAATTTCTAGTTATAACGAGTATTATTTGATATAAGTATACTCATTTAAAAAAATCAAATATTTAAAGAATCATATTTGAATAGTTAAATCCATATTGATTATAAGTTTCGAATATCAGAATTTAAAAAATGAATAGTCGAAATAATAAATTTGTAGTGTCATGAAGATAGGGATGACAAAATTATCCGAACCCGACTCGAATCGGTGTGACCCGACCGAACGAAGTTTTTCTTTTGAAATTTGGGTTCAGGGCGTGGCAAGTTTTGAAAAAGTTAGAGTCGGGGTCAAGATGGGTTCGGGTTTAGGGCAAAAATTTTTCGACCCGACCTGGTATATTTTAAGTTATATATATTTTATTATATTTACTAAAATGCCATTGAATATATTAATAGTTTTTAGGTCAAAATTTTCTTAAACTTTTCATTTGTTCACTGCCGTCTCTTGCTCTCTTCTTCGCTACTGTCGTCTTTTGCTCTCTTCTTCGCTTTCTCTTTCTTTCTTTTATTCTTCAATTTCATTTTATTTTTCTCTTAATTTCTTCTATTGATTTTATAATTGTATAGATCGAAGATTATTCATTTTATTTTATATTTTAATTATATTCTCCAAGATTAGATTACATGCAATCTTTTATGGGTTTTTTTGAAGGATTATCTGAATTTTTTTATAATGATTGTTTGGGTTTCTTGAGATATTCTTGAGTATTTTCTAATTTTTCATGTTTCATTTCATTGTTGTTTACATATTTTACTTATGCTTTCAATCATTGTTATGATTTTATTTGTTTAAGATTTGTTATTGATTGTTTGGTAGCTGGGAAAAATTTGAGATTGGGTGGGAAAAATCTGAGATTGAGTAAGAAAATCTAAAAATTTTGATTCACTCGGGTCGGGGTCGGGTTTTCATCCCAAAACTCAGGGCAGGTTTGGGGCGGTTAGAACACAAAAAAATTCGGGGCAGGGCGGGACAGAGTCGGGTTGAAGCTTCTAAGTTTTGGGTCGGGATCGGGGCGACCAAAAACTCGACCCGACTTGCCATCGCTACATGAAAATCTCATATCAAATTCCAAAGCAAAAAGAAATACAAGGTTTGCCCTAGAGTAATTAAATTTAAAACTAAACTGATGATCTTACAACTTGTAAACCTAAAATGAATCCTGTTGACTGATAAAGTCAATGAGACTCATGGACGGTGGTTCAAAGATAACTTTGATGGTTGTTCTAGGCTTTTCGGTAGAGGGTGGTTTTGATTCTCTCTGGTATTGGGTTCTTACAGTCTTGAGTTTTGACCTTGGTTTCAATTGCATGCGCGCTTTATACCACCCAGACAGTTGTCGCGACATGGTAGTTCTGGCATTATAATGGTATTGGCTATGATTCGACATCGTAGGTTTACATAGTCATCGATAACGTCCACTCGTATTGACACGTGGTTGTCGAAATCTATTCACCCAGATAACTTCGTAGTTTGCAGACTGTTTCTGCCTATTCACCTTCGCAGGGGTGGGTCGCTGTTCTCGGGTCGTTATCCCTCGACACGTAGCGATTGGCATTCACAGGTACTAACAATTGCCCCCAGGTGCGAGAAGATTATAAAGTGACCTTGGCGAACCTGGGAAATTTGGGGGGTTTACGTAGGCGGGAGTTTTGTGGGAAGTTTTGAAAGTAGCATGTTGTATATGAATAGTCACGTAATCGTTATTTTTGATGAACCATCCGGTTTTCTTCGAGAATAGACAACTGAATGTGAAATGTCAAGCTAGAATCCTTTTTATTAGCGAAGCGTGTTGAGGAAGACATAGGTTTTGGCTACAAATAGGTCGCTTTCTAGGTTTTTTTTTTTTTTGTTCATTATTTTGTGGATTCTGAGATCAAGAGAGATAAGGTAGAAAATCTAAAGGGAGAATTTTGTTTTTGCTTTAATGGCTAACTCGTTTGTTGCAATAAGTGATGAATACAAATGTCGTATCAGGTTTGGTGAAATGAGTAAATCTTTGGAGTATAGGGGTCTTCATATGATGAATCATTTCCGCTATCAGTTTAGTTTGCCAGAGGGGGCACACCGCTTGAGTACGTGCTCTAATAAAGGTAAATCGTGGTGCTTCATCCCCCTATTTGCTTTCGAAGATAGGTTCTATTTACCACTTCACCCTTTTTTCGTAGAGTGACTGATTTGGTTCGATGTAGTCATATGCCAATTAATTGGTATGAGTTGGTGGACCTTGATGACGTATTTTATAAATTATAAAATCCATATGGATGAACCCTCTATTTTTTTGTCATTTCTATAATGTGATGGTGGGGAATGGTAAGAATGCGAAAGGTTTTGTGTCGATTGGTCTTCGTACCGGGAGGATGCCGACGAGTAACTACGCCAGCCATCTTTGCTTGGATAAGCATAAATTTATTAAGGTTAAGTGTAAAATTAGAGGCTTTAACTTTCCTATCATTTGGCGTCGGTCGGCGAATGATAGGTTTAAGTTGCCAGACTTGACTAAATTAAAATCTGGTGAGGTAAAACTTCTTGAAAAGAATGTGTCGGATGGAGAGGATTTCAATATATTTCCTAAGGGACCTTTAGCAAATATACCTATATGCACGGAGGCTTAGCCATATGGCAGAGAGGGTTAAGATCGTATGGCGAGGATTCTTTTAGACCGTGAAGTGAACCATAGAATTTTATTTATTTATATCGGTGTACGCACTCATCTATGAAAATATCTGGTAGAAAATGCTCCTCTTGGTGTAGTTAGGGGAAAGCTGCTCATATTGCTCCCAGAGGTGCTATTAATGTTACCCCTTATATTTCTAGTCGTCGTAGGAAAGCTAATATAGCTGGTAGTAGCAATGGGAAAACGGTTAGCTTTACGTTCACCGATTCTATCTACTTTGGAAGAGAAAAGTGACTCTATTAACTTGGAACACATAACAAAAAGGCGTATAGACACAGGTGGAGCTTCATTGTGCATTCTTAGAGGTGATTTGATATACTAATATTTTGTTTTATCCTAAAATGTGATTGCTTTCCTTTTTGTTTATGATGATGGCTTGTTTAACTAATGTTTTTCTCTTATTCGCAGGAGTAATAGCGACCTCTTTGTGAGCTATTGAGGGTAAATTGGTAAATTCACCTAATTTTTCTCTTTCGACATCTGTTAACGATCAAATAGGTTCGCAGGGCCTAGAAGAGATGGTATCCTTAAAGGCCCCAATGGAGGAAACGTCTTCGCAGGCCCTTACTACCTAGTAGATAAGTTTACTGGGCTCGTTAACTCCCACAATCGATGTAGTTTCCTTAATGAGTATAGTTGTTATTGTTTCTTTCACCATCAATTCTACTGGTGTTCCTATTATGTTGACTGTGGAGGCCTCGAGTATAGTTGTTGGAAGTTCAACCTCATTAGACGTGCTAGAGGTGGCGAGGCAAAGTATGGCTAGCCAAATAAAAACTTAAGTTTTAGGAGGTGTCTGATGGCTGGTCAAGATAAGAGGCTTGGTAAAAGGCCACTATCTAACGCGAGATCTATTTGGGGGCTTTTGGTGGTTTTATCAAATTCTTCTTTGAGTGTTCCCCATTCGTTCATTGAATGTCCGATTTTGCCACTGTTAGTGCCTCTTCTTCTGCATGTTCGGTTGAAGGTGTACTCTTGTTGGTCTGGCGACTTCTCTGTCCCCTTTTGCGATCCCTTCAGGTAATTTTACCTTGAATTGTATAGTATTTGCTTTGGTAAGCTGTCACTTTATTTTCAAGCTAAAGTTTATTCATTTACAAATGTTTTTGCAAAAACCGCTAGCGTGGATTCTGTTATTGTACATTGTATTACAGGGAGCGTACCTGTTACTGTCACATATGTTGGTACCTTATCTTCTTCTATGATTACAATGGTTTCTTACGTACCATAGTCTTGTATTCCTTCTTCGAGTGAAGGGCTTGAATCTCTTGCTCCCTAGAATGTGTTCTACCCCCTAGAGGGGGCTTGTGGACACAAATAGTTAGTTTTATCCTGAAACTGCTTCCAATAGGTTATCAGGATTATATGCGAATAGTTTTGCCTCCCTTATGCCATATACTAGAATTAAGAGGTCTGTTGAGGGAAGCTGGGGTCTTATTCAAGAATTAGGCTACATTCAGTACAATGACAGAGAAATGCGATGGCATTGTGGAGAAAAACGAAGAGTTGTATTCATAGGCAATAAAACATACCGCCAGCTTAGAAGAATTAAAAAGAAAACACAAAGCAAAGACGTGAGCGCGGGTATAAGAGTTGAACTAGAGACACTCTTATGAAATTTCTAAAATGGGCGAAGACTTCAATCGTATTTTCAAGAGGAAAGATCTGAACCATACAACTGTAGAGAAGAGTTTCAGAACAAAGATTCAGGAACTCAAAGAAAAACTAGAGTGTGCGCAGGATATGGCGAATAAAGACGTTGCTAGGTTCTCTAGGAAATTGACTGATTTGAAGAAGGTTTATGAGAATGAAATGACAACGTTAAAAGCCAGTCATGAGGTGAAAGTGGTTGAGAAAGTTAAGGCAGTTGCAAACGCGACCTCTAGTTTGATGATTGCAAGCAAGGACAAGGCACAGTATGCTCCGTCTTCAGCTTTCAAGTGGATTTTAACGCTCTTTGCGAGGTCACTGTAGATTTTGATGTGAGAAATTCCTCTAGTCTTTTTGGGAAAAATTTGTTGCGGATTACAAAGAAGTTGTAATTCTTCTTGCGATCGAGCCAAGTACGCCGGCGTCTTTGGATGACCCTATTGAATCAGCAGGTATTTCTAAGGGGGTTGAATAGTTTTTTGTTATTAGGATTATGTTTGGAAGAAATTAATGTTTTGAAAACTTTATAGATACGGGAAAAGTTTGCCCCGTCATTTTATTACCTGCTTTCTTTTTGTTAATGTTTTGAAAACCTTATTGAAATTGTGAATCGATAGATGGTTACCCCCTTACTGGTTTAGTTTGGATATATAAAACCGTTAGCTTCGTATGTATATAAAATATTGTGTTTGCATTTTTTTAGTTTGGTGTTGTGTTTTCACAGTCGTCTCTTTCTCTAAAATGACGATACATAGATACTAACTTTTACCATTTGGAAACTTGTAAGCTAAATAGGTCACGAACGTTTACCCTTAGTTTGGAAATTATTGTTGTGAAGAGAGCTCTCTTTCATGCCATTCTCTTAAGGCGAACTACATTATTCGTATTTTCATAACTACTTTTCGTTGAGAGAATTCTTGTCCGTCGGGTGAAATAGTTTTGATCGCTATATTTTATTTGCATATTTATTTATATATTATTCATCACGTGCTTATTTGGAAATAGCAAATGTTTAGCCTTTTCTTTGGATTTGTAATAAGTGTGACTTGGGAATAGTTTGACTCTTTTTAGAAGTGACGATCATTTAGCCTTTTATTCTCATGAATCTTTTCTTTGTGGCCATTTTACTATGCGTATTTACTATAGAAGTGGGTAACGAGTAGTTGCGTTATTATGCATCCTTACTATGGAAGTGGCTAGCGAACCTTTATCTTTGAGGTCGCTTTACTATACTCATTTACTATAAAAGTGGCTAGCGAACCTTCATCTTTACGGTCATTTTACTATGTACACTTACTTTGAAAGTGGCTAGTGAACCGTTATCTTTATTGTCGGTCTACTATGCACACTTACTGTGGAAGTGGCTAGCAAACCGTTATCTTTGCGGTCGCATTACTATGCACACATACTGTAGAGGTGGCTACCAAACCTTATATGAATGCTCACATATTGCTTGCTTCTTCATTCTCTGTATATGGTTGCACTTTTTCATACAAATCTGACTATATTGTTGGTGGTCGATCTAGTAAATTATACTTGAGATGCTGATGCGAAGTGCCACTAATAAAGGCGGTTATAACAAACTAATTCTTGGCTTCTTTTTTCTGTACAGTTACTGCGTGAAATCGCTGGAAAAGGTCCCTCGGAGGTTCTTCTGGTCTTTGAATAATGGACATCTAGTATGTTGGGGATCTTTTCAACACTTTATTCATCAAAAAAAGCTCATGAACAATTTTGTGAGTTGATCAAAGCTAGAAATAGAATGTACTGGTAGCTGTAAGTACCAAGCTTGGATAGAGTTCTTCAAGGTCATCGACAATGTTCAATGCTTAACTTGATTGGAAGCCCTAAACAGATCCATATGGTTCAAAAAATAAGATAAATACTATTGTGGATCACCTTTTCCATTGTACATCAGCTTTAGGACCTTGAAAGATGGGGACATATGGTGATGTAGAATATCTTCGGATAAGAGCTCTTCTTACACCTTTGAGGGTCCTAGTGAGAATCTCTCTGTTGAGAATTCTACATGCTTTGAAAATCTCTCTAACTGCTCCATTTTAGCCCTTAGTGTCTGTTGTTCATCATCCTCCATGAGGCTATAATTCGGGTCTTCCATATCTTTATCTTCTTCCTCTAGGTCTTGTAGTAGATGCCACTGGGTCTCCCACCGAGAAGTATCTTACTTCACTGGGTGCTCCTCTCTGATCTCTTTACCCTTATTTTTTTAGATAGCTCTTTGATCAGCCTCTCGCTCTTCTCTTTTGTGGCTCTATATCGTTCAACTTGATTATGCATAAGCTTTTACTGCTACTCATACTATTTTTTTACAAAAGTAAATATTCCTCCATACTTTTTATCCTCTTCTGCATATCCACAAACTGTTGATTACTCCATTCTAACGGTGATGCCCCCTAGTTTATTGCAAGCCCACTCCTGCCGCGGTAAGCCATAGAGGAGGTTAGTCCCAAAATTGTTGTTTAAAATCATGATAAAATAGATGCATCTCTTGCAAGGTCATCATAGTCAGTGGGTTAGCTAGAAGGTCCGTCAGAGTGTCGCCTTCTATGGCTTTCCTATCCATGTCGCCCTAACAATCTCCACCTTTTCTGCAAATTTTGAAGAAACTGAAGGAACTTGAAGGTGCAGTGTCTGTCCATGCTCAGTGCTCACCATACTAATTGTTGACTGATAAAGTTAATGAGACTTGTGGATGGTGGTCCAAAGGTAATTTTGATGGTTGTTCCGGGCTTTCCGGTAGAGGATGGTTTCAATTCTCTGTGGTATTGGGTTCCTCTAGTCTTGAGTTTTGACCTTGGTTTCAATTGCATGTGTGCTTTATACTATCCGGCCAAGTGTCGCGACAAGGGAGTCATGACATTATGATGAGACTGGTTATGATTCGACGTCGTAGGTTTGCATAGTCATCGATAGCGTCCACTCGGATTGACACGTAGTTGTCGAACGCTGTTCACCCAGATAATTTTGTAGTTTGCGTACTACTCCTATTTATTCGCCTTCGTAGGGGCGGGTCGCCGTTCTCGGGTTGTTATTGTTAAAATATCAACACCAAAAACTTAATGGCTAATTAAGTTTCTTTAATGTTTATTAGGTTTAACTTAAACTTAAGTTATAATTTAATTAGTATTTAATTAATATAATGACAAAATGTCTTATGTTATTTGGCTATATAAACAAGTTATATGCTTGCTTACATCACACACCGAATGAAAAATAAATAAATTTTTCCTTCTTTTATCCTCTTAGTGTTTTGAATGTGGGGTGCTCAAAAATTGGTATCAAAGCCTCGGTGAAGGTTATTTCGGTAGCTTGGTTGTTGTAAAGTAGTATGATATTGTGATAGTGATATCTAGGAAAGTTCTGGCTAGGAATGACTTGGTATTTGTGTGATCTGATTGATCCACCTCACTTTCCTAGGAGCTTATCTAGTGTACGTTTTACATAATTCCACAGTTGCATTTAATTTTGTAAGAATCCTTTGTTGGCACGATGATGGACTTATACGCTGTCAGCAAAATGAGAATGCGTAACAACGGCAACTACAATACATGGTCAACTTGCATGATGTCATATAGGCAGGGACAAGACCTATGGAAGATTGTCAATGGTAGTGAAAAAGAGCAACCAAAAATAAAGGATGCAAATGGCATGTTAAGAAAATAGAAGATAAATACATGCAATGCAATGTGCACCTTGAAGACAACAGTAAAGAAATATATACTTGAGCACATTTGAGATGTCAAAACCCCAAATAAGGCTTGGGAAACATTCGCCAAGTTGTTCTCTAAGAATAACGATACGAAGCTCCAACTTTTGAAGAGTGAGTTGTTATCTATGAAGTAAGGCAATATGACGATCAAACAATACTTTCACAAAGTAAAGTTGTTATGACGGGAGATTTTTGAGTTAGATCCAGCATCTCTTATTGGTGATACTAGGATGAAACGAATCATTATCCATGGTCTAAAGCTAGAGTTTAGGAGTTTTGTTGCTGTTGTACAAGGATGGAAAACTCAACCATCGTTTGTAGAGCTCAAAAATTTGTTAGCTAGTCAAGAAGCCTTAGCTAAACAAATGGGTGGAGTCTCGTTAAAAAATAAAGAAGATGCATTCTATGCCAGTAAAGGCAAACAGAACTTCAAGTAGTTTGAAAATGGTGGGTTCAATAAAAATTAAGGAGAAAAAAGCTCTCGTGAAAGGGGGTTTCAAAAACCATGACAACAATAAAAAGTTTGAAGAAAAATGTTACAACCGCGGGAAGAAGGGTCACATGGTCAAATCTTGTTGGTTAAAGAAAAAATCTGTGGAGCCTAATGTAGTTACTTCCAACAATGAAGAAGAATTGGACGCAAAAGCATTCTTTGCAGTAAAAGAGGAAGTGCTGGCGTTTACGATGACTATGTTAGGCAAAATTGATTATGAGAATGACTGGATCATTGACTCTAGTTGTTCAAATCACATGACATGTGACAAAGAGAAATTAGAGAACTTGTCTGAATACAAGGGAAGTTGTGTGGTGGTCACAACAAATAACTCCAAGTTACCAATAGCACATGTTGGTAACACAGTGGTCTCTCCTCATAATAATTACACTGAGATGCCACTTCAGAATGTCTATCATGTGCTAGAGATGAAGAAAAAACTTCTTTTAGTAGCACAATAACATCTTCAAGCCATGTTATTCTATTTGGACCATAAGATGTGAAGTTATACTATAATCTCGAGATCAAAGAGAAGCCGGTGATTAAGGGACAAAGATTAGAGTCTATCTATGTGATGTCTGCAAAAAAAATGCATATGTTAACAAAACAAGAAGAAATAAGACAGTAGACTTGTGGCACATGCAGTTAAGTCATGTCAGCTACTCCAAGCTAAATGTGATAATGAAGAAGTCAATGCCGAAATGACTTCTAGAACTAGAATTGAGAACGGACACAATATGTGCGGGTTGGCTGTACGAAAAAGCACATCAATTACCATATGAATAGTCAAAATATAGAGCAAATGAGCCATTAGAGTTAATCTACTATGATGTGTTTGGACCTCTTAAACAAACTTCTATTTGAGGGATAAAGTACATGGTGACTTTTATTGATGATTTTTACAAATATGTATAGATCTATTTTATGAAAGAAAAATTTGAGACTCTTTCAAAGTTCAAAGAATTTAAAGGGGTTGCGGAAGTAAAAGTTGGCAAAAAGATCTATTGGCTACGCACAGATAATAGAGGAGAGTACACTTTAGATAAATTTACAAATTTTCTCCAAAAGTATCAAATACATCATCAATTCACATATGCTAGCACTCTGCAATAGAATGGTATAACTGAAATGAAGAATAAACATTTAGAAAAAAATATGCCCAAGTATGCTTCATGCAAGAAACGTTCTAGGTCATTTTTAGGCAGAAACAATGAAAACTACAGCTTATGTGATCAATAGACTTCCTCAACAAAGGTTACATTTTCTTTCACCTTTTGAAAAATTGTAGAAAATGAAACCAACAATTATCTATTTTTTAGTTTTTGGAAGTGTTTGTTATGTATTTGTGCCTGACCATTTACGCAGCAAAATAGACAAAAAAACTGTTAGGTGTATTTTTGTAGGGTACGATAGCCAGAGGAAAGGGTGGAAATGTTGTGATCCTACAATTGGAAAATGTTATGTGTCTCGTAATGTGGTGTTTGATGAAGCATCTTTATGGTGGTCCTTAGATAAAGAGTTACTGCCAGACTTAGATACTTTCAAGAGAGAATTGCAATCTTCTTAAGTTCAGTTGAGTTTAAATGAAACTGAAATTGTCGATGATGATAATGAAGAAGGCGTAACTCAAAATATGGCAAACTGGTGTTAACTAGCAACCGATCAAAGAAGGTGAGCTGAGTGAATTAAAAAAAACTAGCACCACTTAGAAGATCAACGAGGATCAAAAAGCCAAATCCCAAATATGCTAACGTTGCTTAGTAGTAAAAAATGATGCAAAAGAGACAGAAACCTTTCAAAAAGCATTTTAAAAGGTAGAATAGATTAAAGCAATGAGATATGAGATTGTTGTACTTGATAGGAATCGAATTTGGGAGCTTGTGCCAAAGCCAATAAATGTGAAGCCTATTCCTAGTAAATGGATCTACAAGATAAAATGTCGCATATCTCGATCGATTAAGAGATACATGGCTCGATTGGTAGCTAAAGAATTCTCTCAACAATATAGACTAGATTATGATGAAACATTTATTTCAGTGGCAAAGCTTACAACTGTCCAAGTCATTCTAGCACTGGCAGCTAGTAAGGATTGAAATTTATGGTAGATGGATGTGAAGAATGCACTTTTTCATGGAGAGCTAGATCGAGAGATCTACGTAGACCAACCGATGTGTTTTTGAAGTATAGATCATCCTGAGTATGTATGTAAGCTTCAAAAGGCGTTGTATGGATTGAAGCAAGCACCTGGAGCTTGGTATGGTAAGATTGTTAAGTTTTTAACTTATAGTGTATATTATGTGGCTCCTTCAGATTCCATTCTGTTCGTAAAAGCAACTGAAGGAAAACTAGCTATTGTGCTAGTATACATGGATGATTTAATCATCATTGGTGATTTTGAGGATGAAATTCTTCGAACCAAGAAGAATTTATCAGATCACTTCCAAATGAAAAAACTTGGGCAACTCAGACACTTTCTTGCTCTAAAGATTGATCACAACGAAGAAGGAATTTTTCTTCATCAAAGAAAGTATTCTCAAGATCTATTAAAAAAGTTTAGAATGCTCAATTGCAAGCCAATTTCTACATTAATGGAACCAAATGCCAAAATTTGCGCTAATAAAGGGAAAGATTTAGAAGATGATACGATGTACCGACAATTAGTTGGTAGTCTTATCTACTTAACTTTAACAAAGTTAAATATTTGTTTTGCAGTTGGTGTTATGAGTCGATACATGCAAAATCTAAAGAAACCTCACTTGGAAGCAGTTCGACGAATTTTGCGATACATGAAGAGTACAATTGATCATGGTATTCTATATAAAAATGTGAAGATTGCAAGCTAGTTGGCTATTGTGATGGTGACTATGTAGGTGACCATGATACCCGACGCTCAACTACAGGGTATGTGTTTGTACTTTGATCTGGAGCAATTTTCTAGTGTAGCAAAAGATAACCTACGATGTCTTTATCAACCACCGAAGCATAGTACGGTACAACAGCAATGGCGGCTCAAGAGAGTACTTGGCTTTTGCAGTTGTTGGAGGACTTGCATCAGCAAGTGGAGTTTCTAGTCACCCTATACTGTGACAACTTGTCAGCCATACGCTTAGCCGAGAATCCAGTTTTTCATGCAAGAACTAAACATGTGGAGTTGCATTATCATTTTGTTAGAGAAAAAGTCTTGCAAGAAGAAATCAAACTTGAATATATGAAGACAGAAGATCAAGTGACAAACGTGTTCACAAAAGGCTTGAGGGGAAACAAGCTCGAAAGCTTTTGTTTTCAACTCAGCATGACAAACAAAACGGGAGTTGGTGTTGAGGTGGAGTGTTAAAATATCAACACCAACAACTTAATGGCTAATTAAGTTTCTTTAATGTTTATTAGGTTTAACTTAAACTTAAGTTATAGTTTAATCAATAGTTAATTAATGTAATGGCAAAATGTCTTATGTCATTTGCCTATATAAACAAGTTATATGCTTGTTTTATATCACACACCGAATGAAAAATAAATAAAGTCTTCCTTCTTTTATTTGATCTTTTTCTTTTATCCTCTTAGTATTTTGATTGTGGGGAGTTCAACAGTTATCCCTCGACAAGTAGCAGTGGGCGTTCGCAGGTACTAATAAATCCCATTGCATGCTGTGGATTAATAATTGAGTAAGAAGATGTATGAAAGATGAAATATGAAAGATGATAGAAACATGCATGAGTTCCAATCACGAAACACACAGCATGTTAAAAATTGTTCCAAAATTTTCCCCTCGCTTCTATTTTTATTCGAACCTGTCATCTGTTGATAAACTGAAAGTGGAAGGCAATAGGGAAAGGTAACAAAAGGGGAGATACTAATAAAGGCCAAAAAAGAGGCAATGAGATTAAGGTTTTGAGGGCGACCAACCCTTGCGTTATTTTCTATGAAATAATTATACCATATGTGGAAAGGAAAAAAATCCCCATCCATTAGATAAGGAAAAATACTCTGCATAGGTACTAATTATTTTATTTGTATTTCTATTGTTGTGTATATATTACAAAATGTTTTAGATAATTAAATTATTTAGAATTTACCTATATGATCGTGTACTTGCAATTTTTGCGACCAAATATGACATGAAAATTTTAGATATAATTATATTGTGCTCGCCAAACATGTCTATTTAATTAGAATTCTTAATAATTACATTTTCATGCAATAGCGTTATGGTACCCGTACGCACATTAATTCAGAAAAAATCCCTTTGAAATTGATATTTAACTCAAAGTAAAGGATGAGGAAGAGATGTTTGATTTGATAATTTTGCATCCAATACATTATAACATAAAAAAAAAAAAAATTAAATTACGGTACGATACAAAAAGGTAATCGTAAACATAAGTTAAAATATGAACTGTGTTCAATTCCAGTTTTAAAAATGACTGCAAATTCTAACACGAGTTCATCTTAACTCATTAATATGTTTTGCTTTAGTTGCATTTAACAGATATTGTGTTTATCCAATTTCATATTCAAGCTCTTTTTAAAAAGAGTCTCTGGGTCGCTGCCACATTGCATTTCACTTGTGCAAGATTGATCATACGATCTGCTGAATATTTTGAACCAATCACAGTATTTTGTTCGATTAACTTTTAAGAATTTTCAGTACAAGCGCATATTTAGTTCTCTTCTCTGTTCATGGTTTCCTGCACCGGCAAAGTCTCTGCCCGGCTGCAATTATCGGTCTTTCGGTCTGTTTCAATCAGGCAACGCCTGCATGTAGGGCTTGAAGAATGTGAACTGAGCCACGTATCGATACAACGAGTATGAAATCCATGGTTGCACTTGGACAAAATCCGCATACGTTCACCAGCAGCGAACTCTGACAAGCATATAACACAAGCTGTGTCTAGGCTAGGCAGTTTTAACTCGGTTGCGTATTTGACAACAGGGAAGGCATTTAAGGCTTTCCGCTCAACTCCTACATCGGCTAACTTGTCTGTAGCAGAGACTGAGTCCCTAATTGCACGCTTGAGAATACAAAACAAGCCACAAAAGGAAAAGATGGTGCAAATGAGTAGTAGTATAACAATGGGCGCATTTGTATGGAGGTAGTTGTTGATGGAATAAGTGTGGTGTTGAGGTGAAGAAATTGCTGGGGTTTCATGCAGTAGAAATTTTCTTGGATGGGAGCTTTGAAGCAACTGTTGGGAGAAATGGGTGGATGTTGTTGAAGTTGTCATGTTTAATTTCCCAGTAGTGTTTTTAGTTTAGATGGATGGAGTTAGTTCCAATGACGGATAATATATACATGAAAAAGTAAGTTAAAAAGTAAAAGGTGGATCCGAGGCATTATATTTTGAGAATATGTTAATGGAGCCGAGCCTATCTTAGGCTCTATTTGTTATTGAAGTGGCAAACAGTCGTTGGGTCGTAAATATTCGATGATAAAAGTTAATTTTTTTAATTTTCGATAAACGCTCGTTTAAGACTCTAAATAGTAGTAGACAAACGTCTGTTCAAGCTAAATAAATTTTATTTTATATTAAAATTACGGCGACGACGAAAATAAAATTATAGAACGCAACCAAAAATAAAGAATATGATTTTTGAGGGTAATTAGTTAACTCGAAGATTTTAATTAGGACTTTCAACAAGTTTGATCCCCCCATGCCTTGTGCAGCTCATATTTTTAATATTTCTGAAGAGCCTATTCAACTTTCCCGCTGCCAAAAAAGAAGCACGGGGAAGCTTCCCCCATTGCTCTTCTCCAATGGAACATCTATTCCCTATTTATGGTTGCGTTTAGATGAAAAAGTCAGTTTGAGAAGCTAGAAGCAATAAAAAATAGGTAGATTTTGAGTGTCAAAATTTTGGTTTGCCCAGAAGCAACAAAAAACAGGCAACTTTTGAGTGTCAAAACTTTAGTTTGCCCCTCAAACTAGCTTCTCAAACTTTAGTTTGCCAAAAGCTATAAAAACTAGCTTTTGCAAAACCTTAGTTTGCCCTAAATCTTGATTTTGCCACCTCAACCGCAAACAAAGCTTCACTAGTCTTGTTCTCGTACCCCGATTTGCTATCATAATTCATAGGCGGGCATATGCCCTTCCATACAGATATATTCAATTTTCTTTAAAGTATTGGGAGTATGGGGGCGGTTTTTATTTTTATTTGTTTGAAAATAAAAAATATCTAAGAAATTGTATTTTGTTGTAAAATTAAAAATAAAACAAAAGGATGTCCATTAATTGATTTAGTGGTAAAAATGTTTATATTGTCCAATTTTTGTAGGTTTGAATTCTGACATCTGTCTTGAGAATGCAATACCTCTCTATTTAATCAAAAGAATGAAAATAAAAATAAGTAAAAATAGAAAAAATGTTTTCACTATTTTCATTAAAAATATTTTAGAAAATGAAAATGATGATAATAAGGGTTTTTAATTTTAGTTTATTTAGGCCTGTAAATGAACCGAACGAACACGAACGTGGGTATGTTCATTCGTTTAGTTTGAACCGAACAAATAAACGAATACGAACAACTAAATGAATATAATTTCTTGTTCGTGTTTATTTTTAAGAAATGTAGCTTGTTTATGTTTGTTCATTAAAATGATAAACGAACACAAACGAACGAACTTAAAATGACATATGTGAATAAATTTAAACGAACATAAACGAACGAACATATGTGAATAAATTCAATTTTTTTTAAAAAATATGTAATACTTTGTTACAAAAATAATAAATATAAATGAATATATGTGAATAAGCATAAATGATTTTTTTTAAATATAATACTTTGTTACGAAAATAATAAATATAAATGAATATATGTTAATAAACATAAATGAAAGAATATAAATGAACACGAACGTAAATGAACGAATGAGCCCTTTGTTTGTGTTCGTTCATTTAATTAAACGAACAAAAAATCCTGTTCATGTTCGTTTGTTTAATAAATAAACGAATTTCACGCCGAACGGTTCACGAATAGTTCGACGAACGTTTGGTTCGTTTACAACTATAGCTTTATTTAACGAGTTTGAATCCTTTTAATTATATTTTTTTAAAACTTTGATTTATTTGATCATATTTTATTTTTATTATCATTATAGTAACAGTTTTTAATAATTATATTTTTAATTTAATTATTTAATAATTGTTTAATCATTTATATTTTGAAAAGCTGGATGCAAATGTATTTCTATTGTTTTAAATTTTAAAAACAAGTTTTTATCTTTATTAACCAAACATGTATTCTAATTTTTAAAAAGCCTGCTAAGATTTAAAATTATTTTCTGAAAATAAAAATAAAAAAATATTTTTTAAAACTAAACGGATACTTATATTTTTATATTTCGAGTATGAATTATTATAAGTCTCTGATACGATCATTTAAAAAACGAATAGAACCACTAGTGTAGAACTAAAGGTGTAATTGTCATCTACTTAGTAAAAATGTTTTTGGAACCCACAGACCCCATTATGTACGCTACTCAGGAGGAAGTCTTTAAATTTCTTAATTATGGCTTTTTTCAAAAAAAAATTCCAAAAATCGAATATTCATCTTTAAACGACTAAGTATAAATACAGTTAATATTTTATCATAATTTATAATTTTTGTGTAATGCAACAAATATTAAGAAGTTGTAATAATTTACTTAATTTTGTAATCTTTTACATAATTAACCTTATTTAGCCTATTTTTTGTGTTTTCATGGGAGGACTTCTGCAATGATAACACAAAAATACAAGTTTTTTTTTCTATTGATATCAGAATCTGAATCTCCTTACAATTTCTTTAGGGTTCTGATTATATACCCCTTGAATTGCAACGATTTTAAGAAAATGAATAAAACCTATAAAAATAAATTTTGTCTGCCCTTAGAATTTGGCCGCATTCATCTGTTATCTGCAAAGTTACTAAAAAATGGCCTCTGAAATCTTTGTTTTTGTCTGTGTATGGTGATGTAGCCGTTGGAGAAAAAGGGGGACCAGTGGAACTGTTGTACGCCGACGTGGTAACTGAAGTGAAATAAAATCTCAGCTGTTGGTTGATGTCAGATCTAAGGGTTCTAATGTTTCGAGGTTTTATGGTCGAGATCGGCAGGAGCCGATGGCAGCCATTTGACGGTGCGAATATTTTGGAGAAAGAGCGTGTATTCCACGCTGTAGCCGAAGAGTCATGTCCGTGATCTCCAGATGCGAGTGGAGAACTGTTGGATTTCTCTTTGGTCCGATCTAAACCGTCATATCAAGGATCAACCGTCAACGGTCAACTGCACAAGGAAGAATGAGGTAATTAGAGATATGATGTGTTATTAGGGCTTAAGGTTTAATGTTGGGCCCGAAACGGACTATGTTGTAATATATATATTTTTGAATTTTCTTAATAATGAACTGATATTCTTTAAAAAAAATTACAATTTTTTAAAAAAAGAATACCCAATTTGAGTACCAAGTTTCCCTCCTCCATGGGGACTTTTTTCATGGAATGGAAGATCTCGTTAGCCACTAAAATACCATAAAAACTTCTTCCTTTCACGAAAGGATACTGAGCAATTTTTTTTGTAAAATAGGTTAATTACGTAAAAAATGATATTCTTTTAAAAATTAATATTTTGATATTCTTTTGAAATTTTTTAATTTTTTGTAAAATTTTAATTTTTATTATATTTTAAATATTTTTGTTAGTATGACAAACGAATAAAATAACTGGCATTAATATGACATTTTACAAGGTAATATTTGTTCGTACATATTTTTAATCTTTTGACAATGCACATACTTTGCAGACAAAGCGATTTGAACCTGGGTCTCCTAGCTACTTGAACCTGGTATTTTTTTTTGACAATTTCTACCTAGGAGAAAGGTAATAGAGAATTTGCTCCTAATAGGTTTTGAACTTCTTAACATACTTTTGTAAGGTTCAATTGAATTTCCCCAAATTAAAGCTTGAATAACGGAGGTGAAAAAATTAAAGGTTATAATGTTCTTTTTTTTAGAAAAGAGTGGGGAGAAAAATGTCATCATGGCTTCTGGAATATATGAAAAAAGGGTTGGTGGAAAACTTGATGGAATTAAAGCACCGAGCAGGCGACCACGAAGTTATAAACTTTATTTGTTTGAGGCAGCGACAATGGATCATGAAAGGGACAGTCAGTGGATAAATAACATATTTATCCGATCAGCTCTTGTATGCTGTTATGCAGGCCAGGTTTACAACTTTTAGAGGGAATGTTTCCCTTTTCCGACGGCTGATTCATCTTATATGTTAAACTACTACAAGTTACATGAACTTTATAATATATATATTTGGTGGAGTATTATCAGAAATCTACAGCCTGCAACTCATTGTCATGAGATAAGATATGAGGTTACAGGCTCCCATATTCTTTAATTTGTTTATTTTGCTATCAAACTAGAGCAGTATCTTTCAGCCATGCCACTAGTATGATAATCTGATTCTGATTTCCTTTGCGCACTCCAAAAGAACTAAAATAAATGAATCAGCTTTTACTCGTGGCTACTATTAGAGCTGGATTATCTGTTAGATCTTCTGAAAATACTGGTGCTATTTTTAATTCTCAAATTTGTTCATCAAAAGCAACAAAGGGTTAAACAAGGTTGATCTGAATCTATCAGGGATACTGCAAGTCTGCAGCTACTACTTGAGAACCAAGTGTATAAACAAGATGGCATTTTATAACAAGAAAAATATTATAGATTTTGGCAAAAGTTGTCAAAAGAAAAAGTGGGGACTCCTTTTTAACTTGTATATTATATATGATTTAGATTTTCATTTACAAGTGATACATTAGGACAGGCTAATTTTAAAGGTAGGCACTTGTTTACCACTAAATGAATCCATATCCTCAGATGTGCAAAAGTTTGACAGGCAAGGCAAAAACCAATTACTGGTAATGTTTGTAATAATGGCAATTTTTAGGTTTACTATGAACTTGTTTAACTTGGTGTCAAACAGGGGCAAAACCAGACAGTTTTTTGGAAGGTTTCTACTGTCAAGACATCCTACAAAATCTGCATTCAAATATCCATTTACGTCTAACAGATTGCATACACGAGCATATGGTTCTTTGTACATTATAAGAACTATAGAACTTTCGAATCTAACAAGTTGTTTCAATGGAAAAGAGGATGGTGTTCGTCCTAGGAGACACAGGTTCAAGCACCTACATGTGTTGTTCAAGGGTTAAAAAAAGTATGAACAAATACTATCAGTCTCACGCAATATACCTTAATAATTTGTAGCAAGCAAAATATCCTTTACTTATAGAACTAAGTAAATAAACTTGCTACCTCTAATCTTTTGACATATACATCGGATTTAACAACATTTTCTTAAAAACCAAAAGATATTAATATATCGTTGATGTCATGAACAGGCCCAAATCTGTCCGGCCCGTTTCTTAAAATACCTATTACATAACCCATACCCACAACCTATTTCCCGATCCAATACCCATTCTATTAACCCATTTTTATCACCAGGCCCAATTAAACCTACCTATCAGCTGGCCCATTTTTATAATTTATTAATTTAATATTGCACTTCGAAACTAATTTAATGATTTTTTAAGTTATTAAATTATTCTCAAATCATTTTTATTCTTTAACTCATGAGAAAATGTAATTATTTAAATAAATAATTTTCGCAATCTATTTCTCGATCATTTTTTCTCTTAGTTCACAATGTAATCAAACAACTTATATTTAATCAATCTAGTATAGCAAATGGACTAACTGAACTTATATTACGTGAGCTAAAATAATATATAAATTAATTTCAGACTTTTTTGACAACTAATTACATCTTCGTTATTTTAGTCAATGAGTCGTTCTACTATTGTATCACAATTGAACTCTCACATATATAATATTACTGAAAACTTATCAACATAGTTTTTGTCCAATAACTTTTCATAAATATATTACCCTTATAGGATATATGTAATCCTTTTGAATTATATTCGTTCATCTGATTTGACCACTTTTATTTTAAAGTTCTATTGTAACTAAATAGTAAAAATGATTATTACACAAAGTAATAATTAATCATTCATCCTTGATAAATGACATGTGGCCACATACCATTTTCACAAACCATTATAATGTCGTTGAAAGGATACCATTTACCTTTTAATAGAGTTATGATTTCATATCTATAATGAATCATCATCATGTATGAGTCACATATTCAACATATCATCCACTAGCTTACTACTTCGAGACGTATCAGATCTTAATATATCAAATTATGCAAGCCACACATATATGATTATGCATTTATTCAAAGATTAAGGTAATTATATTTTGAACGTCACAAGTGAATTTAATATTTAAACTAATTTAAAATCTTAATCCATCATGGCTCAATCTAATATGCTGTCAATCCAAACCAATGCATCTACGTCTCCACTCATGAGTCAATTACTCTGATTGCCAAGGAAAAATTTTCTCACTATTTAGACTTTAGACAATATAATAGTTCTTTCGAATTATTTGTTCGAGATAATTCTATGAACTACATACATGTTTAGATGATCGACTAATATAAGTTATCCTTTTGTATTATAATCAACCTTATAATATTGTTTATATACATTTAAACTACAAGTAATCAATGAGTCGATATTTGCTTATCACTTTCCGTTTTACATACAAATTACAGTATTAAATTTAAAAATAATATGCATAAACAACGTATAAAATTTAATTTATCTCATTTCAGTTTAAATAATTAAATAATACATAAATTACTTCACTTGCACAAAACTCCAACCATAGCATATCATCACACACGGCCATTATTTATAAAATCTTGAGCATTTCAGCTAACTCGCACCGCATAAGCCAAATAATATCGTCACATAGCACCGCCGGTAACGACTTTTTAATAAAATCACGCCACAAAGGTTATTCCGCCACCATGGCTGTAGAAATCAATCGTAGTATTCACATTCATCAACATGAAGAGTAATTGACTCAAGTTATACATCACTTTTTTGAATAGTTAATTTTGGGTCTATTAGAAGTTATAACTAATTTTTATGGGCTGAAATTATAAAATAGTCTGTTTTATTAGCATATCATGTCAGTAATGTGACGGTCCAAAAAATCATTTTCTAATTGATCTACAACGAAAATAATTAGAATATATATATTTTTAAAATTGAGCAATTAAATTTAAAATAGAATAAAACTGAAAAAAGAGTGACCTTGTGTAGTTTACACTTAAAATTCATGTTTATCTAAATATAAATATAATGATTATATGGGTTATTTATATCATTCACCGACATTAAATTTTTTCTACAAATATGTCTAAATTCACCTTAAAAACTAAAACTCAAATTCCTAACCCTAAAAGCCTCAAACCTAAACTATATCCTTTAAACTCAAACTTAAATTCTAACCATAAATCCTAAATTCTAACACCTAAAACCTAAACCTATAGACTTTAAACCCTAAACTAATCCCATAAACCCTAAATTAAACCCAGTTGCAAAATTTTTTTAACTACCGATGCATGGAATATTTCCCTAATATGTAATCTTTTGAAGGGAACCGTAATAGGTAATTATACCATATTGTGGCCGTAAAAATAAAATAAATTCACAATTACCTTAATTTTAGGATTTATTAATTTTGTTTAAGATTAAAAGCTTACGAGTTTAAGTTTATGAGTTTAAAATTTAAGGATTATAGTTATAACTTAAGATTTATGATTAGAATTTAAAACTTATGAGTTAAAACTTAAATTCATAACTATATTACCTACTTAAACTCTAACTTTTTAAATTAAATTCTAAATTTAAACGAGTTTGAAATATTTTTCCACAGTAAAATAATTTTGGGTAGTAAAGGGATGAAGCGGGGGTGTCAACTCCCTCGGGACCCATCCTCTCTCTCCCCAGGGTCCTTGCTGCTAACTTCACGGAGAAGTTATCTTTTGGCCTTTTTCGTTCTCCATGTTTCCCCTGAAACAACGATAACAAACCCATAAATCATTATCACTTCTACTTCAGTATTTTTACGATACACCAGCTGATAAAAGCCATTCCAAACAACAAAGACAGTGATCCAATCTTCACTCTACTGACCAATTGGTGAGTTGCTTCCCTCTCAGCTTCGGTTATGTATATACCTATAATTGCATTGAAGTTTTAATTTTTTTCTTTTCTGGCTCCGCAATTTTGAGCTTTTCTTTGAAAGTTTTTCAATTTTCGCATGGGAAAAGTAAAATGGATGAAGAGAAGAGGAACCCAAAAGGCAAAAATAAGAAGAGAGAAAAAAAACGATAAAAACCTATGTGCCCAAACGTGCTTCTTACACAACCAGGCCAAGTTAATTATTGAGAACATAAGAAAGCAAGAGTCTGAGCCTTTCTCTTTTATTATTTTATTGAACTGGGGTTTTGCAGTGATATTGATGGTTTATATTTAGTATAATATTTGTATAGTTGCTTCTTGTAGAAAATACATTTTTTTGCTACTTGAATTGCTAGTTTATCTGGTTAATTTAGTTTTTCCCTCTCTTTTTTAAAGTTATTTCTTACTGGGTTTTTTTCTCTTCTTTTGTTTACCTCGTGAATGAGCTTTTGATTGTTCCCAGTGTTTCTATACTTGCAGTGAAACTATCCGTGCAGGGTTTCAAGTTCTCTAAAGGGTTTGATTGTTATACTTTTTGTTTAGTTAAAAATATGGCATCATCTCATGGCAATACTCACACTGAAGCAGCAAAACTGGAACAATTTATCACTGAATTCTTCTATAAGAGTCTTTTAATAATACTTGAATCAAGGTCTCCTTATGAGTCTTCGCGAAATTATAGTGGTCTGTCATCTCCGTCTTCATCCTCATCGTCTTCCTCAAGTTTGAGACCAAGAGATAAATGGTTCAATTTAGCTCTTAGGGAGTGCCCTTCAGCGCTAGAAAATTTTGATCTCTGTCGCCAGAGTAGTTTTGAGCCGGTGGTGATTGATGTTATCTTGGAGCAGAAGCCACTTGATTGGGGACCTGTGACCTTTTCCCCCAAAAGTGATATTGTTAAGAATTCTTCATCAAAAGATAAGAATTCATTTTTCTGGAATTCTGATCAAGAAGAATCAGGCTGTGAGGCAAATGGTGAAAAGATTATAGAAAGGTGGCTTGTGCAGCATGAAAGTAGAAAGGGTAGGGACTGCGGTTCAGGGAATAGAAGGTCAAGTAATAATAATTTGAGTACATTGTATAAGAAATTGATATTGCTGTTGAGGTCATTATATGTGACTGTTAGGCTTTTACCTGCATACAAGATTTTTCGTGATCTCAATTCATCTGGTCAAATCTGTGCCTTTAAGCTTGTTCCTAGGGTATCGTCTTCTGTTGAACCCTTCACCAATAAAGAAGGTGCAGAAATGCAGTAATTTTGGTTTACTCCTGTGGACACTTCTTGTGGAAGGCTTTGCATTTCAGTTTTGTACCGTTCATCCATCTCAGATATAAGATCCGAGTCATCTACCCCTATATCCCCTCAATTTATACCGGATTATGTTGGAAGCCCATTGGCAGAGCCACTGAGGAGGTTTCCCTCTTTTCCTGTATTGCATTACTCTCCATCATCTTTGCCATTCTCAAGAAGACGTAGTTGGAGTTTTGATCATTCCAAGGCTTCTCCACCTTTAGTTTCTTTCTCACCATCACCAACACATTCAGAATCGCATACTTTGGTTTCTAACCCAAGCTCTCGCCGTGTGCCACCTCTGAGCTTACCTCCTCATCCTCCTGGGGCATCACTAGCTCATAAGAAGAATACGAACTTTGATGAGTTTTGTCCTTCCCCAAATTTCTCTGCTTCTCCTTCCCCTTCTCCGTCCCCTTCCCCTTCACCATCACCCCCAATCCACATTCCTGGAGGTCATCTGTCAAAAGCACTTTTACGTTCTGAAAGTGCTCCTGTTAACACACCCATTCCTAAGCTTGCCAGTTCCCCCGCATTGTCCTCCAAGCAAAACATGCCACCATCTCCTCCTCTTAAAATTTCAAGAGCTGGTATTTCTAAGACTGATAATAATATGGATCCGGTGAAACCTGGCGCAACTGTTGGAAAGGTATTTCTTATATGCATCATTGGTACGTCTTGTGATTTCTACTGTATCTTGTTTTGCTCCATGGGATTTATTTGTCTTTTGCATCCTGTAGCTGTTCTCTTTTGAGGAAGGAGATGTTCAGAAATATTCTGGAGCGAAGGTATCTTCCAACATCACTCCAGGAATTTCATTTTCCAGAAGTCCCAGTAGGTCTATACAAGAAGACTTTGATGACACTGAGTTTCCTTGTCCATTTGATGTGGAGTATGATGATATGGAAGCCGGTAGCAGGTAATGCACTGAGCTCATCATATAAATTGTACTTTTATAATAACCCGTTTTGCATCATTTGTGGATGATTCCAATGCATACAATTAATTTACTTTTATCTTCCAATGTTTACTTTTATACAGGTTTCTTGAGGAGATTTGGCACTTGTTAATTGTTATAATTTTGAAAATGTTGCATCAATTTTTTTAAAACCCTTACTGGCTCAGGACTTGATTTGATAGTTTTAACTTACCCTGGAATAGTGTTTCTATGCTGCTGTGTGCTCAAAGTGGTATAAACTTACTAAAGGAGCATGTAAGTTAGCCATCATGAGTATGCTAAGACTAGTACTTCCCCTTTCTGTTTGAATTTGTCTTGAACTAGTTCTGATCTAATAAGTCGTGATGTTAGAAATTGATGAACTTTCTAGGAAACTGAATAATTATCTAAGCAAAGAGACTGTGCATTAAAAACTTCAATACTTTATTGGTAGGAGCCTGGGTAGTGGGCGTATCTGTATCAAGAATCAGGATACATCATATATTGGGAGTTACCAAATACAGATTAGAAAAATAATGGGGAAAAAAGGGAAATGCAATACAGAGCTCTGTTTTTGAACATTAGAAGAGGACAGATTAAAAAGTAGAATAAATAGAGAATGAAGATTGGCACAAAAATTGTTACAAAATATAGTTGATTAGCTTGTGTGGTTTGCCTTTGTAGTGACTTTTATTATCCTTTATCATGACATGGAACTTTTTCAATCTTCCTGTGATACCAGATACATAAACTGCTTGAAGGATCAAACACTATTTTGTTAATTTGTTATATTTTATGGAACATTCCAATGTATAAGTAAATATTCATACTGTTTTTTACTAGTTGGCTTCTTACTTGATATTTAGATTTAAGGGATAACTTGAATGCTTATGTTAGTTTCTAGGAGTTTTGAAATTATGATGTTGGGATTATGTATAATTAGATTTTTATATTTGAGTTAGAGGAGTTATATTTGTTTTTTTTTCCTCTATTTCCCCCCTCCCCTTTAATTTCTTTGATTCTCCAGTTTCTCTTTTTCCTCTCCCTTTTCTTGAAGCCCAAGAGTTCTAAAGGTACTTTGAGAATTTGGCATTCTTTTTTCTGCAATTGTTAACTCAAAACGTTGCCTCAAGAAAACCCTTTAACCATTAACTTAAACAGGGTCCTTAATAAAAAAATAAGTCATGAAGTTCATCTTTAAAGCTACAATCAGTTATTTTAAGATTTTCTGATATTGGAGAGAACACCTTATATCTTTTGTCATGGTCATTTACTCACATATGGATTTTGCTAAAATGGCTAGATCATTTTCAACCACTGACATGAATTTGCTTATTTTTTTGTTTAAATGAATTGACGTGCTTCACTTACTATGTAGACCCGAGTCTTATGATAGAAGAGGACATCTGTCTGATCCAAACGAGGGAGGGTTGTTTATGAATAGAAAATCCCAAGATGCTGCAGTTGGTGCACTTGTACATATGTTGAAGAAAGCCTCTCCTCTTTGCCAAGACATTTCAGGTTCAATTAAGTTTTCAGAAGCCTCAAAGTAAGAAATTTGGAATAAAAGCATCCAAGAGCAAAACCAGAACTCAGAGGCTGCGACCGTTGAACATGATGCCTCTTCAATTATAGCATCGTCTAGGTTTGTCACATCAATGACAACTGCCGATGCATTAGAGGGACTTCGGGGTTACAAAGAATTAAAAAACTTGTTGCTTAGTGAAGGTGGTAAGTCTTACACATCTGCCACTTCTGCCTCTAGAGCTAGACATTCCGGCAAAGGTACATGAGAATAGTCAACTTCTGTGATATAGGGAATATTTGCACATATGTACGGCACTATGGTTTGTGAGATCACTACATGCTATATAGTTGAAGCCATTTCCCCCTTTCTATGATCATATGAATATATATAAAGATATTATATATATATATATATAATAGAAGTTTTTGGTTAAGATTTATGCTTACAATATAACGGTTATCCTTAAACTTAGTAAAAAGCACTTTTTGTCTTTTATTGTGGTGGATGCTGTCGTTTCTATTACTTCGCATTTCTCCTTTGATTCCCCTCCAGCATTTATATTCAGTAGGATGCTTTAGCTTATGAGTTCTAGACATAATTTATTTTATTCAAATTCGGGTTCTAATACGGTTACGCGCCTAATATGAATATATTTAATCATATAGAAGTTTTTCTTAGGATCCAATCTCTTACATATATGTGGGATTTATTTGGAATATTATAATTCTAAATTCATGGCTAGATACGTATTGGATACATGTGTTGAATATGGATTGTAACCACCTGGATTTTCGAGTCAACAATGGGCGTTGACCCGAGTCTTGGACAGACGCGTTGGGTCAAATGTCCGGGTTATGTTGGGCCTTGTGGGTCTTCTTATGTTGTTGGGCTTGTTTAAGGGTAGTGGGCTTGGCTTAAGATGAGTTTTGAGGAAGGGTATTATGGTAAAACCATAATTGGGGGACATAGGCTGGTAGAGCCTTAACATTTTCTGCAGAAAGTTGTAGGGTGATATTGCCTTAGTTCCCTTTGTCTTTCTCTCTCATATCCTCTTATCTCTCCAAACCTAGAATCAAAGAAAATAAGGAAATCCTTGAATTTGTGGTGAGAATCTTATTTTGTCCATCAAGAGGAAATGTTGCAGCATGCAAGGATCTATCATTTGAGGTAAATAACTCTTGGTTTGGTGGAAGTTGGGCTTGGAGGCTTGAACTAAGGAAAAGAGGTGAAAGAGCTTAGTGAGAGCTTTATTTTCAGGATTTGCTTGCTTAAGGTCAGTACATCTCTGACTCATATACTTCATGAGCATCCTAAAATGATTGCTTTGTGTGGTATATAGTTTTAGGTTGCATAGTTGAGGTTTTAGAGCTTTAAACCCCTATTAATGGTAAATCAAAGATGAGGTGTTGATAATGCGTAAAATTGATAGAAAACTACCTATTATACTCTAAATAACTTGTAGGAACATTTTGGGACTTAACCATGGAGGTTAAGGGTGGGATTGGCGAGATCCTGAGCTCCAAGTTTTGAAATTTAGGCTTGAGTGCCGGTACGGGGTGGCTGCGTATCAGAACTCCTTTGTAAATTGAGAGGCAGGTTGTGAAGGGAGTACCGGTACGCTCTCCCGTGTATCGGTACCCTTCACTTGATCAGAATTCTAGTAGCATGTTCGAGTACCGGTACGTTCGGGGCGCATCGATACCCACTATTGCATAGCCTAAGAAAGGCTTAACGTACGATACGCGTATGTGGGAGTACCGGTACGGGGGTGGATTGATACAGGGTGATCCTAGTACTGATAATGCGTACCGGTACGGCTCAGAGCGTATCGGTACGATATAAGGTTTAATCCTTTCGAACCTAATTAGCTTATCGGTACTCATGGGGGAGTATCGGTACCCAGAGGGCAGTACCGATACTTACCTTGGAGCATTGATACTCGTTGGGCAATCTGTCCAAGAAAGTTGAGTTTGAGTTCGAAGGTTCTATAATTAGTGGTAAAGGGTTCGGTGGATCCTTAAAGGTATAAAACAAACTCTAAAATTGAGAAATTAGGGTTAGTAACCCATATGTAATGGTTGGCTGGATGCCTTTTATCTCTCGGTGAGATATAGTAATGCTCAGGGGAGCATGTGTTAACGTATGTGTCTTGGATAGGAATCCAGATGTCCTAGAGTTAGTGCAAGGGCACTTAAATAAAGGGATAGGTACTCCGGGCTATGTGATCGAGTACATCCGACATATTCATGGGCTATGTGATCTGGATGCGGTTAGAAACCTATCCTTAGGCTATGTGATCAAGATATGGAAATACAACTTGGGGGCTGTGTGAGCTCGAGTAACTCGAACGGCTATGTGATCTCGAGTAACCTGATTGGATATGTGACCCCAGAAAAAGACTGCTTGTGGCTATTTTGATCCAAGTATTTATAGGACGTATATGTGGCTATAGTGATCTAGATATGATCCCTACCCGACGGCTATGTGATCACGGGTAACCCGACGGCTGTGTGAGCACAGGATAAATAGTAGGGCTTTGTTGGCCATTAGGAAATATATTTTATTTATGTTGTTGTATGGATAATAGATGTTGGCTATTTTACCCTTGGGTTATGTGATAGGGTAGGGAAGGTAACTCAAATGGTTGTGTGAGCTCGAGTAACTCGAAGGGCTGTATGATCTCGAGTATGGGCTATATTACCCTTGGGCTTTGTGATCAGGGTATGAGATGTAGCTCGAAGGGATGACTGATCTCGAGTATGGGCTAGATAACCCTTGGGCTATGTGATTAGGGTATAGGACGTAACTCGATGGTTGGTGGGACTTCGTGTATGGCAAGTCTGGGATGGCTTGGTGGTCTTCTTACATAGTAGTGGTATTTTGAGACATGGTTATGGACTCTAGCTAGGGTAGGCTAGACGGTGATCCTTAGATGTTGAGAAGCCTTTTTGTGCACTCTTAATTATATTATCATGCATGCTCGTTTTATGATATTTATGAGTTACGGTAGAGTAGAAATGTACCACTGAGTTTTGTTAGCTCAACGTGCAAAATTGTAGTTTTTTCGTGTATAGGTTGACATGTTACTTTTGGAAGAGCACATCGAGGAAGATTTCCCAGCATCGAGCCAGTTTCAGAGTATAGTACTTGATGTTTAGTTTGGACTGATTGTATTCATAGGACCTTACCATAGTCGAGTCTGTATCCTATTTTAATTTATTGTTATTTGGTCAAACTGTGTATTTTATTTGGAACTTATATTTGTAAACCCTTTTAATTTCTTTATCTATGTGGATTTTATGGAAATGGATCGTTTTGAGAATTGCCAACGCGTGGTTTTAAATGAGAAATTTTGATGGGTCGATTTTGGGTAACCCAAATGTGATGCTCCAGATCCAGACGAGATTGGGGTGTTACATTTAGTGGTATCAGAGCTTTGGTTTAGTCGATTTTAGGAAACCCCTGGGTGTCATAGAGGTCGTGGTAAGGTGTCTAGTGAATACAAGTCCCTAAATTTAAGTGTAGTTTACAAGATTGGGAATCCTGATGTGTCACCTTGTTTGTTGTATTTTAGAAAAGAAGTTAGAGGGTAAAATCGGTAGTGGAGAGGCGGGTCGCTTTCGTGACCTTACCTCTGCCCTCTTGCGTGTGGTGCAAGCTATTTTGAGGCAATCTAAGACGCCTCACAAGACCCCTGTAGAGAGGCTTCATCATTTTGGGCCTAAGAATTTTGAAGGCTTGGGTGAGGGTGACCCAATCAAGGTTAACTAGTGGTTACACGACAAAGAATCTTGAGACAGATGAAGGAAAGCCCAGAAGATGATCTTGATTGCATTGTTTCCCTTCTTAAGAGCAATGCACACGAGTGGTGGGAGACCGTAGAGTCGGGTCTACAGCCTGCGCTCCCGACATGGGATATCTTTGTTGATGAGTTTCGAAAGAAATACATCAGTGAGGTACATATGGATAAGGTGAGAGACCAGTTTCTGTATCTGGTTCAGGGGGATCGAACGGTGTTTGCTTATGAGCAAGAGTTTTTGTGTTTGAGCCATTATTCCCCAGAGTTCGTTTCCACAGAGGAGTTGAGGTGCAAAAGGTTCAGACAATGTTTGAATGTTGACCTTCAGTTGCATGTGACAGCGGGTCCGCTTGGGATATTCTTCGAGTTAGCCAATAGTGCGAAGGTACTTGAATGGCTTTAGAGTTTAGCATCTAGTCAATTTGAGGATTCTAGAGGTCGTGACGTGGAGACCCAGAATATCATGGATCATTCTCCCTATCCGCATGAAAGGTTTTGTGCTTTAAGGAGTTTGAAGAGAGTTGCCTTAGACCAGTTACAGAGGGTCGGCTCAGGATCTAGATCGAGGGTTCTTAGAAGCTCTTTAATTTATATTCCAGAATGGAGTACTGATGGTTCTGTTGGAGAATCGCTTCTATCAGCATACGAGCATTGTCATCGATATCATCTGTGAGTATGCTTTTTGCTTCGAAGGGTTTGCTATCGGTGCCAGGAACCAGGGCACATGGAAAATGACTACCCAGTTATGGATGAGGATACACCGGTTCAGTCTCAGAGGTTAGTTGCTTCCCAACATGATTAGAGTTTTGCTAGAGGCAGAGCTAGGAAACCGTCAGGTTGTTGAGGTGAAGGTCCTGTGAGATCCACCGCCAGGGTTGGCACGTAAGGCGTTGCTAGGCAGTCTATTGCTCACATTAGAGTTGACAGTGTTGCGACCGAGAATATGTCAGGTAATTAAGTTTTGTGTTGGTTCTAGCTGTTGAATTAGCCGTTTAGCTCTTCGGTTGTCTAATAGACAGATTCTTGTGATATGCATCTTGGTAAATCTTGGGTTTGTTATTGCTTTAGATGGTAATTAGAATTGCACCCCTTTGCTAGATAAAGTTTTATCATGGATGGTTGTTAGGAGTGCATGTGTGCTGTAAGATGTGAGTGAGAAGTTATGGAGCTTTAGATTGCTTGATTCCAGTTGTTGGTGTTGGTTGTGTAGGATCTTAACTTCTCTAGAGTGGATGTTGTGCTCCGTAGTGCTAGCTCAAGAAAGGCTCTATAAGTTGCAAAGTGTTCTTAGCTTGTGTTGTAGACGTGAGGGTTAAGAGTTCAAAGACCGTTGCCAGTTTCGTGAGATCGACGACCTTGTTTTAGCCATAGAATGTGAGAGCTTCATGTGTTGTTTGCAGAGTAAGGTACCGTAAAAAAGGGCAAATGAAGGTTGTGATGAACATGGTTGAGGTCTTAAGGGAGAATCGCGAGGATAGTTGTTTTGCTTGTGCACCTGTTGAGCTAGATCTCGGGGAGTTAGAGGACTGCCCAATCGTGTTGACCAAATTTATTATCGGTTAAGACAAACAGTGTGGAATTTATCAGAGTAGCGCAACATAAGCGTGTATCAATAGATGTGTTAAGGGTAACCGAATGGTTGTGATGCAAAGAAATGTTTTTAGACGGACCAGTTGGAGATCTTTGAGAACAGTTAGATGGCTCTTCGCGTATGATTGTTTGGACCGAGTCAAAGGTTAGAAGAAGGTGTTTAAACCTTCGCAAATAGAATGACTAGTTTTGGGTTGCTTGTGTGAGTTCCTAAGTGACGGTGGTTATTTCTCGAGACCAAGTAGTTGAATCGAAAGTGGTTTTCGATCGTGTGAAAGGCAAGTTCGGATAAAACAAAGTTTTAAGTCTCGACTTGGTGGGCCAAGTCTGGAGAAAAGAGTTGTTAGATCAAGGTAGATTGACAGTAATATTCAATTGTCAGGGTTTTGCTTGTTCTTAGATGTTTGACCGAAATATGGTTGTTAGACGTGATGCGTTCTTGACAATGGCTTAAGGAGGTGGTACAACATTTTTAGACATAGATGAAGTCTAAGTTCAGATTATGGTGAGCGGATGCTAGTAGAAAGGTTGGTTAACCGCAATAGAATCCATCAGAAGTGAGTTCTTTAAGTTGATGTTTGAACAATGTGACTCGAGGTTGGTTCCTGCTTTACAGTTCGCCATAAGTTTCGTTCGTACTGAAAATGAGTCGTTAGAAATCTCAAGAGAAGTGTCGAGAGCGTGTGGTTTAATGCTATGGTTCTGTTTAAGGTAGATTAAGAGAGAACTCTCCCTAATCAAGGTGATCTTGTTTGAATGGTGAGGTGGTTAAATCCGTTTTGGTTACATCTTCTCCATCTGTTCAAATTTTGAGGACAACATTTCTTAAAGGAGGGGAGAGTTGTAAAGACCCAGATTTTTGAGTCAACAATGAGTGTTGACCCGGGTCTTGGACTGACGCATTGGGTTAAATGTTCGGGTTATGTTGGGCCTTGTGGGCCTCCTTATGTTGTTGGGCTTGTTTAAGGGTAGTGGGCTTGGCTTAAGATGAGTTTTGAGGAAGGGTATTATGGTAAAACCATAATTAGGGGACAAAGGTTGGTAGAACCTTAACATTTTTTACAGAAAGTTGTAGGGTGATATCACCTTAGTTCCCCTTGTCTTTCTCTTCCATATCCTCTTATCTCTCCAAACCAAGAATTAAAGAAAATGAGGAAATCCTTGAAGTTGTGGTGAGAATCTCGTTTTGGCCATCAAGAGGAAATGTTGTAGCATGCAAGGATCTATCATTCGAGGTAAATAACTCTTGGTTTGGTGGAAGTTGGGCTTGGAGGCTTGAACCAAGGAAAAGAGGTGAAAGAGCTTAGTGGGAGCTTCATTTTCAAGATTTGCTTGCTTAAGGTCAGTACATCTCTGACTCCTACACTTTATGAGCATCCTAAAATGATTGCTTTGTGTGGTATATAGTTTTGGGTTGTATAGTTGAGGTTTTAGAGCTTTAAACCCCCATTAATGGTAAATCAACGATGAGGTGTTGATAATACGTAAAATTGATAGAAAACCACCTATTATACTCTAAATAACTTGTAGGAACGTTTTGGGACTTAACCATGGAGGTTAAGAGTGGGATTCATGAGATCCTGAGCTCTAGGTTTCAAAATCTAGGCTCGAGTACCAGTACAGGGTGGCTACGTATCAGTACTCCTTTATAAATTGAGAGGTAGGTTGTGAAGGGAGTACCGGTACGCCCTCTTGTGTATCGGTACCCCTCACTTGATCAGAATTCTAGTAGCATGTTCGAGTAGCGGTACGCTCGGGGCATATCGGTACCCACTGTTGCATAGCCTGGGAGAGGCTTAGCGTACCGGTACGAATATGTGGGAGTATCGGTATGGGGGTGGATCGGTACGGGGCGATCCTTGTAACACACCTTTTCTGTATCCGCACACCAGTTACGAGTCAAAAATGTTACGACTTTTTAAAACAAAAATCAGGGTAATTTAAAATTTTCAGAAAACTTCTCATTGGTCACACATACTCAAATTTCTCTAGCCCAAGCACGCTTAACTTTATTACAAATCGACATAAATTATTAATTTGAGCTTCAAATCATAAATCAATTATCATGAACCCATAACGAACTTTAAAGGCCAATCACAAGTCTAATAGGTTTAGCAAGTATACATACCACTATAACAACCAAACCTTAATTAGGATGTCATTACTGTGATTACCTGTTGAGCTTTCCAATATTGATGCAATGATCTTCCCACTCTCATCTTGATTTACCTATATGTGCACAATCAAACACACGCTAAGTATTCACTTAGTGAGGCAACTATAATATAAGTTTTTCAATAAATAATTTAACAACAATATTGGAAATACTATATATTTATAAGGCAATTCATGCCAAAACCACTGTTCAATAAATAGCTCACTTACACTTAAATCACTTCACTTGCACTTATCACTGTCATTTAAATCATAGCCCAATGTAAGATAAATGAGAATGCATGGTATGCGAGTCACTATTGAGTATGCACGTGTGCAAGCATCAACTAATTTGTTGTGCCATAATAAATCACTATATCACTACTGTAATTTAACAGCATCACTGTATCACTACTGTAATTTAACAACATCACTGTATCGCTAGGTCATTGCTGTAGAACACGTCACTGTATCACTATATCACTATACTCCACCTCATTGGCATGCCAATTATACCAAGAATCTCAATAATCATACAATGGGCTTTTGACAATCACTATCATGTATTCTTCACTTATTTAAAATTTCAATAGATATTAACATATCACAATATCATATAAAAGCGTATTGGGCAGTTCATACCCAAAATCATTTATAAATCGTTTCAAAGCCATTTAATATGTATACAATTTATGATTCAAATCCTTTTTCTTTTCAACACTCGATGTTGACTTATCGCAAGTCTTCCTCATATCATAATAAAATAAGTAAGAATGTACTCACATGGGCCATGTAACAATATGCCTCACTAAGTCTTACTTGATCATTTCCTTCTTAGTACCCTGAATCTTCTTTTGATTCAGATCAACTTCATTAATCACATGAATATGAATAACACTTGTTAGATTCAAATCTAACAAATTTTAAACATGCTATCAAATATAATCATTCGAATATACAAAATTTCCAAAATTTCCTTCCCTCTTTAAACTGTCTAAAACTCATTTTTGGTCCTTAATGATCATTCCAAACTTCAAATAATTCTTCCAAGCTTGTTATCAAACATTTAGATACACAATGTATCAAATCCTATTTTCTGGCAACTTGCGCTACCTTCAAAGATTTACTTATACTAGACATAATACATATTGAATCTTAATTTCCTTTCTATTGGAGAAGCTAGATTCGATAAAGGTTATAACGGTATAAGCCACAAAAATTAATAAAATCTACAAAAATTATGAAAATTCTTCAAACTCCCGTGTCGAGGCAGAAAACTGCTCTGTAAATTTTCTAACCTTTCACCGCTTAAAAATTCATATTTTTTGACTCGGGAATCGAAATCAATTTCCATTTGTTGAAAACGAAACTAGACGAACAACCATTTAACCATTTTTGTAGAATTTATGGTGGATTTTCAAACTTACTGCCAAATCCAGTTCTCTACACAACTTCCATAAATAAATTTCAAATTTTTATACTAACTTCTCCATACTTCTCTACTTTTCAATTTAGTCCAATTGCTTTCTTTAAACCACCAACTCATCACCTTATTCACCAAATAACTATTCAAAATAATTCCCCCTTATTTTACATTCTTTGACAAAATAGTCACTAAAATGCAAAGATAAGGATTCAAGCTTCTTAACTTTGAAAATTAGTCCTCAATTCAATATTACTACTTTAACTCTATCATTAAAACTAAAAATCAGATTTATCCCCCATACAAAACTTTATTTTTGATTTGGTCACTTAACTTTGACAATTTATCAAAACGGTAACTAATTCGATTCAACATTTTAACATTCTAACTTCAATTTCATGTCTCTAACATCATTAATAACATAAATACACCCCAAATTCATAAAAATTCAGATTAGTCCTTTAACTTTCAGCATTGACAAAATGGTCCATATACCTTTAATTTAGGGTTTTGCTTCCAAACAACAAATTCAAGCTTACTAGATCATTTATCCAACATCACAAACCCTAAATCAAACTTGAATCCATAAACCCTAATCATCTTGATACAAACTAAAATATGTAGGGCTTAAATCCCAACTTAAAAACATGATTTTATCATCATAACAACTTAATTTCAACTTAAATTTCAACATAGAATCATAAAATTTCAAAACCCCCAATTTAGTCCATAAACCCTAATTTATCTCTCATGTAAATTCTTATCATTCAAGCATAGATTCCATGAATTATAGATATCAAAAGATAGATCTTCAAGAGTAAAACAACTTTGTAGTTGAAAAGATTACCTGAAAATCGAGTTTCGGGGCATGAATCGAACTTGGAAAGTTTTTCTCCATTTTTCTTTCTTCCCCCCTCATATTTCGAAATTTTAGGATGAAGAATGGTCTTCATCTTTTGTTTTTCATCCAATTTGGCCACTTGTCTTGTATAAATGAATTTTAAATTCATTTAAATAGTAAAATTACTAAAATGCCCTTTTAATCCAATGTTTTGAGATTGACCTTATCATCAAACAAAGGCCAAGATTAAATCTTCCATTTCCTTCTTCCAAAAATGCACTTGTAACTTTTTAAATATTTCAAAAATGCCATTGGGGCCAAATGACCAATTTGCCCTCCAACTAGTTTTTAGTTACTAGTTTACCATTCTTGTAAAAATTCAACTAAGTCTAGTTGGAATCCAACCAACTATAATAAAATATTCATAAAATATTTTTTATGAATTTTCGATGCCTTTTGATCATCCTCTAAAATTTCAGTTCGATCCAATTTCTTGATATTCATAAAATACTTCTACTACAATTTGACCTTTACCGAGCTATCGGATCTATTCCGAAAATTCTATATTTCCATAATATTCCTCATATAAACATCCTTCATCCAATGACCTAGATTTAATCTTGAGTTAGCAGTTTACCAACTTTGCCCTTGTGATTTTCCAAAATTACGATCTTGTCATTTTTCATCCAACGGCTCATATTAACATGGAAAATCAACTTAAATCCAAGGGTTCATATTCTTCCAACACAAAGAAAATATCTTAGACATGTAAAATGACATAATCAACCTTGGATTATCATCCTTAAAAATACCCTAGATATTCGATTCGATCCGATTATCCGTATATTCTTCCAAACTTCATCGCTTTATAACCATTAATACGAACTTTGTACGAAAAATCTGAGTAATACAGAAATGTCACTCTTGGGGGGTAAAATATTCATTTATGGGATCAAAATACATAAAATTTGAAAATTACACTTTGGTCTCTAAACTTTTCCAAAGTTTACACTTTAACCCCTAAACTTTCAAAAATTTCATTTTGGTCACTAAATTTTAAAATTCAATTCCTATTCCAATTTTCCTCAAATTTTGACCAAACTTTGCAAGTACCCTAATTAACTTTCCCTCTATCATCTGATGCTTTTAAATCTCAGAGATTCCTTTTCCATAAACCATAATCAAAGAAATCTTAATTTTTGCATTTATGTCCTTTTAGTCACTAAGATAACTTTTAAGCTATTATCTTAGTACTAAATGATCCTTAATCAACTTAGTAAATTTTGGGGTATTACAATTCTCTCCCCCTTAAGAAAATTCGTCCTCGAATTTTCAATGCGAACCTGATTTAAAAAGGTGAGGAAACTACTTTCTCATATCCTTTTCTCTTTTCCAAGTCGCTTTTTCAACTTCATAATTTTTCCAAAGAACTTTAACAAGCGAGATCATCTTATTTCTTAGTCCTTTAACTCCATGTGCCAATATCTTTACCAATTCTTCCTCATAAATCAAATTCGGTTAAGTCTTTCTGGGGTAATAATATGTAAAGGATCTGATCGATACTTCCTGAGCATCGATACATGAAATACATTATGATTCTTGTCCATTTCCGGAGGTAATGCTAGCTAATAAATCATCGGACCAACTCTTTCCACAATCTTATATGGTCCAAAAGACCTCAGACTCAGCTTCCCCTTTTGTCCAAACCATAACACCTTCCTCCAAGGTGAAACTTTTAAGGAATACTTTATCCTTAACTTCACATAAATATCTTTTCTTTCAAGATCAGCAGATAATATCCACCCGCTAAAAAAACTCAAAATTGCTTCGAACCATTCTTACTTGATTTCTTACATCCTAAACTGAATCTAATAAGATTCAATCACCTCTTAGTTCTCTTTTCATCATCCTCGGGAATATAAATTACTCATTGATAACATGAACATCCTTTAGACTTAACATCGAAATCTTTAAAATTTTCCTTTTCACCTTATTGAATTCTTTCATGGTATATCTTATCTTTTATCAATAAATCTTTGATTCGATTTGTCATAGTAGACTCGAGCTGAGGCTATGTAATTGATACACTATTTTCCTCCAAAAATATTTAAGTATTTAATGTTTAAAAGCAAAGAGTAACTTTTGACTAAATACATCAATTGTTGTTTTAACCTTATTACATCACAACACACCCCAACCTATTATGGGACGTATTATTGAATAAGGTAGAATCCTTACTAGATTCATACTGCACTAATACTAGTGCTATTATCAGATCTTCCTTTGTTGGTAATAATAATATAATCATAATTTAACTTTAGAGGAACATTGTTGCTTCTTTAAATAACATCACTCAAGCTTCCTCGGTGATATACCAAGTCGTATAAAACCTTCATCTAATGACTCTTGCAACTAGATGTTTAGCTTTCTTAATCTAGTAAGAGTCATTCTATAGAGTATAATCAATATAGGTTCAATATTGAATTTAATCCAATCCTAAACTTAGCCTCTCGATTAAGCATCAAGCCCGACGGCTCCTCTTAGGCAACCCCTTTTTTTAAAACTTACCAACAATAAGAATACTTTCCCACTTATCCTTGATGCTCAGTATCCATAGCATAAGTTAAATAATCTTCTCATTGGTAACAAATTTCCAATACAAACTCTGCATACTCAAGCATGCCAATTATCAAAACACTCATATGAGTGGTTTTGTGGTTTTCTTAAATCTTCAATATTAATTATAAATGTCAGAGAGTCCCTAATTTTCCTTGTCCCGATCTCTTAATGGAACTATATAAGAAATTAAGCTTGATATCTTTGCTAGAAATCCTCACCATTTTTAGAAGTGATGTAATGAATAATGACTCACTATTTCTCTTTACTGAGCTATGACCTTTATTTAGATATTTTCTCATTTTGAACCCTTTCCATTGCATTCAAAGATAATTTATTACTTAACAAAATTTTGAAATACATAGGGCAGCCATTACTTCTTTGTACCTGACCTCTAACCCTCTATGAGCTATCATAACATGCTATCTTTCTGTCTGTAGAAAGTAGTTTAGAAACAATTCAATTCAGTTTATTAAACTTGCACTCATACCCGTAAATGATCCAATTGCCCTATTTAAGATGCAAGAAACTCCGTTGCATCTCTAGAATAATATTTGTTACGGAACTTTCAAAGAAAGAACTTTTAGTTAACAAACTTCTGAATATGTCCCGTAACATTAATTTATCAAATACAGGTCCGATCCTTTTCAGATGAGATAATACCTTTTTTTAGTCTCCTTTAATCATCAATACAGAGTTCCTTCAACCTAACCTTTATATCATTGAACCATAAGTTAACAATCATAGGATCTCCATCGATATCTCTATGAAAATCTAGTGTATCTGAACTCTTATTTCTTTTGCAATCAGTGCCTAAGCAGACTGATTCATGATCAAATCTAATGTCTGAAAGAAAAATCTTAATCCAGAATATACACATCAGGTTACCCTGGTGCCTCTACACCGTGCTAAGCTGAGAGTAGAATATTATCATTAACTTTATCATGCTCATGAATATCTTATTGATTCACTTGCCTAAACATCCGACACAATTCTTTTATCCTCACACTTTATTATTATCATAATGAAGTAAGCAATTGCATCCATTCCAACAAGTAAAATCATTAGTAATTCTAACATCCTAGTGGTATGTATACACTTTTGACCTTTACCATACTTCATTTTAGCTCCAGAACCGGCTAAACCTATAGCTTTGATACCAATAAATGTAACACCCCTTTCCTATACCGTACACCAGTTACGAGTCAAAAATGTTACGACTTCTTTAATAAAAAAATCAGGGTAATTTAAAATTTTCAGAAAACTTCTCATTGTTCACACATCCTCAAATTTCTCTAGCTCAAGCACGCTTAACTTTATTAAAAACTGAAATAAATTATTTATTTGAGCTTCAAATCATAAATCAATTATCATGAACCCATAACGAACTTTAAAGGCCAGTCACAAGTCTAATAGGTTTAGCAAGTATACATGCCACTATAATAACCAAACCTTAATTAGGAGGTCATTATTGTGATTACCTGTTGAGCTTTCCAATATTGATGCAATGCTCTTCCCACTCTCATCTTGATTTACCTACGTGTGCACAATCACACGCTAAGTATTCACTTAGTGAGGCAACTATAATATCGAATAAGTTTTTCAATAAATAATTTAACAACAATATTAGAAATACTATATATTTATAAGGCAATTCATACCAAAACCATTGTTCAATAAATAGCTCACTTACACTTAAATCACTTCACTTGCACTTATCACTGTCATTTAAATCATAGCCCAATGTAAGATAAATAAGAATGCATGGTATGCGAGTCACTATTGAGTATGCACATGTGCAAGCATCAACTAATTTGTTGTACCATGATAAATCACTGTATCACTCACTGTAATTTAACAAAGATCACTTTGTATCACCACTATAAATTAACAACATCATCAGTATCACTAGGTCATTGATGTAGAACGCAACGTCACTGTATCACTATATCACTATACTCCACCTCATTGGCATGCCAATTATACTAAGAATCTCAATAATCATACAATGGGCGCTTTTGACAATCACTATCATGTATTCTTCACTTATTTAAAATTTCAATAGATATTAACATATCACAATATCATATAAAAGTGTATTGGGCAGTTCATACCCAAAATCATTGATAAATCGTTTCAAATCCATTTAATATGTATATACTTTAAGATTCAAATCCTTTTTCTTTTCAACACTCGATGTTAACTTATCGCAAGTCTTCCTCACATCATAATAAAATAAGTAAGAATGTACCCACCTGGGCCATGTAACAGTATGCCTCACTAAGTCTTACTTGATCATTTCCTTCTTAGTACCTTGAATATTCTTTTGATTCAGACAACTTCATTAATCACATGAATATGAATAACACTTGTTAGATTCAAATCTAACAAATTTTAAACATGCTATCAAATCTAATCATTCGAATATACGAAATTTCCAAAATTTCCTTCCTTCTTTAAACTGTCTAAAACTCATTTTTGGACCTTAATGATCATTCCAAAATTCAAATAATTCTTCCAAGCTTGTTATCAAACATTTAGATACACAATGTATCAAATTCTATTTTCTGGCAACTTGCGCTACCTTCAAAGATTTACTTATACTAGACATAATACATATTGATCTTATATTCCTTTCTATTGGAGAAACTATATTCGATAAAGGTTCTAACAAAGATAAGCCACATAAATTAATAAAATCTACAAAAATTATGAAAATTCTTCAAACTCCCGTGTCGGCAGAAAAACCGCTCTGTAAATTTTCTCACCTTTCACCGCTTAAAAATTCATATCTTTTGACTCGGGAATCAAATCAATTTCCATTTATTGAAAACGAAACTAGAAGAACAAATCTTTACATTTACAATTTATCATCTAACCATTTTTGTAGAATTTATGGTGAATTTTCAAACTTACTTCCAAATCCAGTTTTCTACACAACTTCCATAAATAAATTTCAAAATTTTATACTAACTTCTCCTTACTTCTTTACTTTTCAATTTAGTCCAATTGCTTGCTTTAAACCACCAACTCATCACCTTCTTCACCAAATAATTATTCTAAATAATTCTCCCTTATTTTTCATTCTTTGACAAAACAGTCACTAAAATGCAAAGATAAGGATTCGAGCTTCTTAACTTTGAAAATTAGTCCTCAATTCAACATTATTCCCTTAACTCTATCATTAGAACTAAAATCAGATTTATCCCCCATGCAAAACTTCATTTTTGATTTGGTTACTTAACTTTGACAATTTATCAAAACGGTCACTAATTCGATTTAACATCAATTTAACATTCTAACTTCAATTTCATGCCTCTAACATCATTAATAACATAAATACACCCCAAATTCATAAAAATTCAGATTAGTTCTTTAACTTTCAGCATTGCCAAAATGGTCCACATACTTTTAATTTAGGGTTTTGCTTACAAATAACAAATTCAAGCTTACTAGATCATTTATCCAACATCACAAACCCTAAATCAAACTTGAATCCATAAACCCTAATCATCTTCATACAAACTAAAATATGTAGGGTTTAAATCCCAACTCAAAAACATGATTTTATCATCATAACAACTTAATTTCAACTTAAATTTCAACATAGAATCATAAAATTTCAAAACCCCCAATTTAGTCCATAAACCCTAATTTATTTCTCATGTAAATTCTCATCAATCAAACATGGATTCTATGAATTATAGATATCAAAAGATAGATCTTCAAGATTAAAACAATTTTGTACTTGAAAAGATTACATGAAAATCGAGTTTGGGGCTTGAATCGAACTTGGAAAAATTTTCTCCATTTTTCTTTCTTCCCCCTCATATTTCGAAATTTTAGGATGAAGAATGGTCTTCATCTTTTGTTTTTCATCCAATTTGGCCACTTGTCTTGTATAAATGAATTTTAAATTCATTTAAATAGTAAAATTACTAAAATGCCCTTTTAATCCAATGTTTTGAGATTGACCTTATCATCAATCAAAGGTCAAGATTAAATCTTCCATTTTAATTCTTCCAAAATGCACTTGTAACTTTTTAAATATTTCAAAAATACCATTGGGGCCAAATGACCAATTTGCCCTCCAACTAGTTTTTTATTTACTAGTTTACCATTCTTGTAAAAATTCAACTAAGTCTAGTTGGAATCTAACCAAATATAATAAAATATTCATAAAATATTTTTTATGAGTTTTCCATGGCTTTTGGATCATCCTCTAAAATTTCATTCGATCCAATTTCTTGATATTCATAAAATACTTCTACTACAATTTGACCTTTGCCAAGCTATCGGATCTTTCCGAAAATTCTATATTTCCATAATATTCCTCATATAAACATCCTTCATCCATTGACCTAGATTTAATCTTGATTTAGTAGTTTACCAACTTTGCCCTTGTGATTTTTCCAAAATTACGATCTTGTCATTTTTCATCCAACGACTCATATTTAACATGGAAAATCAACTTAAATCCAAGGGTTCATATTCTTCCAACACAAAGAAAATATCTTAGACATGTAAAATGACATAATAAACCTTGTATTATCATCCTTAAAAATACCCTAAATATTCGATTCGATCCGATTATCCGTATATTCTTCCAAACTTCATCGCTTTATAACCATTAATACGAACTTTGTACAAAAAAATCCGAGTAATGGAAATGTCACTCTTGGGGGTAAAATATTCATTTATGGGATCAAAATACATAAAATTTGAAAATTACACTTTGGTCTCTAAACTTTTCCAAAGTTTACACTTTAACCCCTAAACTTTCAAAAATTTCATTTTGGTCACTAAATTTTAAAATTCAATTCCTATTCCAATTTTCCTCAAATTTTGACCAAACTTTGCAAGTACCCTAATTAACTTTCCCTCTATCATCTGATGCTTTTAAATCTCAGAGATTCCTTTTCCATAAACCATAATCAAAGAAATCTTAATTTTTGCATTTATGTCCTTTTAGTCACTAAGATAACTTTTAAGCTATTATCTTAGTACTAAATGATCCTTAATCAACTTAGTAAATTTTGGGGTATTACAATTCTCTCCCCCTTAAGAAAATTCGTCCTCGAATTTTCAATGCGTACCTGATTTAAAAAGGTGAGGAAACTACTTTCTCATATCCTTTTCTCTTTTCCAAGTCGCTTTTTCAACTTCATAATTTTTCCAAAGAACTTTAACAAGCGAGATCATCTTATTTCTTAGTCCTTTAACTCCATGTGCCAATATCTTTACCAATTCTTCCTCATAAATCAAATTCGGTTAAGTCTTTCTGGGGTAATAATATGTAAAGGATCTGATCGATACTTCCTGAGCATCGATACATGAAATACATTATGATTCTTGTCCATTTCCGGAGGTAATGCTAGCTAATAAATCATCGGACCAACTCTTTCCACAATCTTATATGGTCCAAAAGACCTCAGACTCAGCTTCCCCTTTTGTCCAAACCATAACACCTTCCTCCAAGGTGAAACTTTTAAGGAATACTTTATCCTTAACTTCACATAAATATCTTTTCTTTCAAGATCAGCAGATAATATCCACCCGCTAAAAAAACTCAAAATTGCTTCGAACCATTCTTACTTGATTTCTTACATCCTAAACTGAATCTAATAAGATTCAATCACCTCTTAGTTCTCTTTTCATCATCCTCGGGAATATAAATTACTCATTGATAACATGAACATCCTTTAGACTTAACATCGAAATCTTTAAAATTTTCCTTTTCACCTTATTGAATTCTTTCATGGTATATCTTATCTTTTATCAATAAATCTTTGATTCGATTTGTCATAGTAGACTCGAGCTGAGGCTATGTAATTGATACACTATTTTCCTCCAAAAATATTTAAGTATTTAATGTTTAAAAGCAAAGAGTAACTTTTGACTAAATACATCAATTGTTGTTTTAACCTTATTACATCACAACACACCCCAACCTATTATGGGACGTATTATTGAATAAGGTAGAATCCTTACTAGATTCATACTGCACTAATACTAGTGCTATTATCAGATCTTCCTTTGTTGGTAATAATAATATAATCATAATTTAACTTTAGAGGAACATTGTTGCTTCTTTAAATAACATCACTGAAGCTTCCTCAGGTGATATACCAAGTCGTATAAAACCTTCATCTAATGACTCTTGCAACTAGATGTTTAGCTTTCTTAATCTAGTAAGAGTCATTCTATAGAGTATAATCAATATAGGTTCAATATTGAATTTAATCCAATCCTAAACTTAGCCTCTCGATTAAGCATCAAGCCCGACGGCTCCTCTTAGGCAACCCCTTTTTAAAACTTACCAACAATAAGAATACTTTCCCAGCTTATCCTTGATGCTCAGTATCCATAGCATAAGTTAAATAATCTTCTCATTGGTAACAAATTTCCAATACAAACTCTGCATACTCAAGCATGCCAATTATCAAAACACTCATATGAGTGGTTTTGTGGTTTTCTTAAATCTTCAATATTAATTATAAATGTCAGAGAGTCCCTAATTTTCCTTGTCCCGATCTCTTAATGGAACTATATAAGAAATTAAGCTTGATATCTTTGCTAGAAATCCTCACCATTTTTTAGAAGTGATGTAATGAATAATGACTCACTATTTCTCTTTACGAGCTATGACCTTTATTTAGATATTTTCTCATTTTGAACCCTTTCCATTGCATTCAGCATAATTTATTACTTAACAAAATTTTGAAATACATAGGGCAGCCATTACTTCTTTGTACCTGACCTCTAACCCTCTATGAGCTATCATAACATGCTATCTTTCTGTCTGTAGAAAGTAGTTTAGAAACAATTCAATTCAGTTTATTAAACTTGCACTCATACCCGTAAATGATCCAATTGCCCTATTTAAGATGCAAGAAACTCCGTTGCATCTCTAGAATAATATTTGTTACGGAACTTTCAAAGAAAGAACTTTTAGTTAACAAACTTCTGAATATGTCCCGTAACATTAATTTATCAAATACAGGTCCGATCCTTTTCAGATGAGATAATACCTTTTTTTAGTCTCCTTTAATCATCAATACAGAGTTCCTTCAACCTAACCTTTATATCATTGAACCATAAGTTAACAATCATAGGATCTCCATCGATATCTCTATGAAAATCTAGTGTATCTGAACTCTTATTTCTTTTGCAATCGATTGCCTAAGCGGTGATTCATGATCAAATCTAATGTCCGAAAGAAAAATCTTAATCCGAATATACACATCAGGTTACCCGGTGCCTCTACACCGTGCTAAGCTGAGAGTAGAATATTATCATTAACTTTATCATGCTCATGAATATCTTATTGATTCACTTGCCTAAACATCCGACACAATTCTTTTATCCTCACACTTTATTATTATCATAATGAAGTAAGCAATTGCATCCATTCCAACAAGTAAAATCATTAGTAATTCTAACATCCTAGTGGTATGTATACACTTTTGACATTTACCATACTTCATTTTAGCTCCAGAACCGGCTAAACCTATAGCTTTGGTACCAATAAATGTAACACCCCTTTCCTATACCGTACACCAGTTACGAGTCAAAAATGTTACGACTTCTTTAATAAAAAAATCAGGGTAATTTAAAATTTTCAGAAAACTTCTCATTGGTCACACATCCTCAAATTTCTCTAGCTCAAGCACGCTTAACTTTATTAAAAACTGAAATAAATTATTTATTTGAGCTTCAAATCATAAATCAATTATCATGAACCCATAACGAACTTTAAAGGCCAGTCACAAGTCTAATAGGTTTAGCAAGTATACATGCCACTATAATAACCAAACCTTAATTAGGAGGTCATTATTGTGATTACCTGTTGAGCTTTCCAATATTGATGCAATGCTCTTCCCACTCTCATCTTGATTTACCTACGTGTGCACAATCACACGCTAAGTATTCACTTAGTGAGGCAACTATAATATCGAATAAGTTTTTCAATAAATAATTTAACAACAATATTAGAAATACTATATATTTATAAGGCAATTCATACCAAAACCATTGTTCAATAAATAGCTCACTTACACTTAAATCACTTCACTTGCACTTATCACTGTCATTTAAATCATAGCCCAATGTAAGATAAATAAGAATGCATGGTATGCGAGTCACTATTGAGTATGCACATGTGCAAGCATCAACTAATTTGTTGTACCATGATAAATCACTGTATCACTGCTGTAATTTAACAGCATCACTGTATCACCACTATAAATTAACAGCATCACTGTATCACTAGGTCATTGATGTAGAACGCAACGTCACTGTATCACTATATCACTATACTCCACCTCATTGGCATGCCAATTATACTAAGAATTTCAATAATCATACAATGGGCGCTTTTGACAATCACTATCATGTATTCTTCACTTATTTAAAATTTCAATAGTTATTAACATATCACAATATCATATAAAAGTGTATTGGGCAGTTCATACCCAAAATCATTGATAAATCGTTTCAAATCCATTTAATATGTATATACTTTAAGATTCAAATCCTTTTTCTTTTCAACACTCGATGTTAACTTATCGCAAGTCTTCCTCACATCATAATAAAATAAGTAAGAATGTACCCACCTGGGCCATGTAACAGTATGCCTCACTAAGTCTTACTTGATCATTTCCTTCTTAGTACCTTGAATATTCTTTTGATTCAGACAACTTCATTAATCACATGAATATGAATAACACTTGTTAGATTCAAATCTAACAAATTTTAAACATGCTATCAAATCTAATCATTCGAATATACGAAATTTCCAAAATTTCCTTCCTTCTTTAAACTGTCTAAAACTCATTTTTGGACCTTAATGATCATTCCAAAATTCAAATAATTCTTCCAAGCTTGTTATCAAACATTTAGATACACAATGTATCAAATTCTATTTTCTGGCAACTTGCGCTACCTTCAAAGATTTACTTATACTGGCAGAATACATACTGGATCTTATATTCCTTTCTATTGGAGAAACTATATTCGATAACGGTTCTAACAGTATAAGCCACATAAATTAATAAAATCTACAAAAATTATGAAAATTCTTCAAACTCCCGTGTCGAGGCAGAAAACTGCTCTGTAAATTTTCTCACCTTTCACCGCTTAAGAATTCATATCTTTTGACTCGGGAATCGAAATCAGTTTCTGTTTATTGGAAACGAAACTAGAAGAACAAATCTTTACATCGGTATACAATTTATCATCTAACCATTTTTGTAGAATTTATGGTGAATTTTCAAACTTACTTCCAAATCCAGTTTTCTACACAACTTCCATAAATAAATTTCAAAATTTTATACTAACTTCTCCTTACTTCTTTACTTTTCAATTTAGTCCAATTGCTTGCTTTAAACCACCAACTCATCACCTTCTTCACCAAATAATTATTCTAAATAATTCTCCCTTATTTTTCATTCTTTGACAAAACAGTCACTAAAATGCAAAGATAAGGATTCGAGCTTCTTAACTTTGAAAATTAGTCCTCAATTCAACATTATTCCCTTAACTCTATCATTAGAACTAAAATCAGATTTATCCCCCCATGCAAAACTTCATTTTTGATTTGGTTACTTAACTTTGACAATTTATCAAAACGGTCACTAATTCGATTTAACATCAATTTAACATTCTAACTTCAATTTCATGCCTCTAACATCATTAATAACATAAATACACCCCAAATTCATAAAAATTCAGATTAGTTCTTTAACTTTCAGCATTGCCAAAATGGTCCACATACTTTTAATTTAGGGTTTTGCTTACAAATAACAAATTCAAGCTTACTAGATCATTTATCCAACATCACAAACCCTAAATCAAACTTGAATCCATAAACCCTAATCATCTTCATACAAACTAAAATATGTAGGGTTTAAATCCCAACTCAAAAACATGATTTTATCATCATAACAACTTAATTTCAACTTAAATTTCAACATAGAATCATAAAATTTCAAAACCCCCAATTTAGTCCATAAACCCTAATTTCTTTCTCATGTATATTCTCATCAATCAAACATGGATTCTATGAATTATAGATATTAAAAGATAGAGCTTGAAGATTAAAACAATTTTGTACTTGAAAAGATTACATGAAAATCGAGTTTCGGGGCTTGAATCGAACTTGGAAAAATTTTCTCCATTTTTCTTTCTTTCCCCCCTCATATTTCGAAATTTTAGGATGAAGAATGGTCTTCATCTTTTGTTTTTCATCCAATTTGGCCACTTGTCGTGTGTAAATGAATTTTAAATTCATTTAAATAGTAAAATTACTAAAATGCCCTTTTAATCCAATGGTTGAGATTGACCTTATCATCAATCAAGGGTCAAGATTAAATCTTCGTTTTAATTCTTCCAAAATGCACTTGTAACTTTTTAAATATTTCAAAAATACCATTGGGGCCAAATGACCAATTTGCCCTCCAACTAGTTTTTATTTACTAGTTTACCATTCTTGTAAAAATTCAACTAAGTCTAGTTGGAATCTAACCAAATATAATAAAATATTCATAAAATATTATTTTATGAGTTTTCCATGGCTTTTGGATCAGCCTCTGAAATTTCAGTTCGATTCGATTTCTTGATATTCATAAAATACTTCTACTACAATTTGACCTTTGCCAAGCTATCAGATCTTTTCCGAAAATTCTATATTTTCATAATATTCCTCATATAACCATCCTTCATCCATTGACCTAGATTTAATCTTGATTTAGTAGTTTACCAACTTTGCCCTTGTGATTTTCCAAAATTACGATCTTGTCATTTTTCATCCAACGACTCATATTTAACATGGAAAATCAACTTAAATCCAAGGGTTCATATTCTTCCAACACAAAGAAAATATCTTAGACATGTAAAATGACATAATAAACCTTGTATTATCATCCTTCAAAATACCCTAAATATTCGATTCGATCTGATTATCCGAATATTCTTCCAAACTTCATCGCTTTATAACCATTAATACGAACTCTGTACAAAAAATCCGAGTAATGGAAATGTCACTCTTGGGGGTAAACTATTCATTTATGGGATCAAAATACATAACTTTTGAAAATTACACTTTGGTCCCTAAACTTTTCCAAAGTTTACACTTTAACCCCTAAACTTTCAAAATTTTCATTTTGGTCACTAAATTTGAAACTTCAATTCCCATTCCAATTTTCCTCAAATTTTTGACCAAACTTTTCAAGTACCCTAATTAACTTGCCCTCTATCATCTGATGCTTTTAAATCTCAGAGATTCCTTTTCCATAAACCATAATCGAAGAAATCCTAATTTTTGCATTTCTGTCCTTTTAGTCACTAAGATAACTTTTAAGCTATTATCTTAGTACTAAATGAACCTTAATCAACTTAGTAAAATTTGGGGTATTACAATCTTAGTACTGATGATGCGTACCGGTACGACTCAGAGCGTATCGATACGACCTGAGGTTTAATCCTTTCGAACCTAATTAGCATATCGGTACTCATGGGGGAGTATCGATACCCAGAGGGCTGTACCGATACTCACCTTGGAGTATCAATACTCGCTGGGCAATCTACCCAAGAAAGTTGAGTTCGCGTTTGAGGATAATTCGTGGTAAAGGGTCTGATGGGTCCCTTAATATATAAAACAAACTTTAAAACTAAGAAATCAGGGTAGTAAACCATATGTGGATTAATGGCTAATGGCTTGGTAATTATTGAGTGGATCGCTTGCTTAATCACCCATAGAGATCCGTGGTGGATCAGATAATGCTATGTGGAAGACCGGGGTCCTTGCTGTGTGCGAAAGGGACGCCCATATAGGCTGGTTGCCGCGAATAATAAGATAACCTAAATAGAAACACATAAATGAATACTAAAGACATATATTAATTATTTTTAACAAATAATTCATGGATTGGGGCAAGGGTAATGGTTGGCTAGATGCCTTTTTCCTCTCGATGAGATATAGTGATGTTCGGGGGAACATGTGTTAACGTATGTGTCTTGGTTAGGAATTCAGATGTCCTAGAGTCAGTGCAAGGGCATTTAAATAAGGGGATGTGTACTTCGAGCTATGTGATCGAGTACATCAGACGTATCCATGGGCCATGTGATCTAGATGTGGTCAGAAACCTATCCTTGGGCTTTGTGATCAGGATATGGAAATACAACTCGGGGGCTGTGTGAGCTCGAGTAAATTGAAGGGCTATGTGATATCGAGTAACCTGATTGGCTATGTGACCTCAGGAAAAGACTACTTATGGCTATTATGATCCAAGTATGTCTAGGACATACATGTGGCTATAGTGATCCAGATATGATCCTTACCCGACGGCTAGGTGATCACGGGTAGCCCGACGACTGTGTGAGCACGGGATAAATAGTAGGGCTTTGTTGGCCATTAGGGAATATATTTTATTTACATTGTTGTATGGATAATAGATGTTGGCTATTTTACCCTTGGGCTATGTGATCAGGGTAGGGAAGGTAACTCGACGGGCTGTGTGAGCTCAAGTAACTCGAAGGGCTGTGTGATCTCGAGTATGGGCCATATTACCCTTGGGCTTTGTGATCAGGGTATGAGATGTAACTTGAAGGGCTGAGTGATCTCGAGTAGACAACCTTTGGGCTATGTGATCAAGGTATATCGGATGTAACTCGATGGTCGGTGGGACCTCGCGTATGGCAAGCCTGGGATAGCTTGGTGGTCTTCTTACATAGTAGTGGTATTTTGAGACATGGTTATGGACTCTAGCTAGGGTAGGCTAGACGATGATCCTTAGATGTTGAGAAGACTTTATGTGCACTCTTAATTATATTATCATGCATGCTCGTTTTTATGATATTCATGAATTATGGTAGAGTAGAAATATACCACTGAGCTTTGTTAGCTCAGTGTGCGGAATTGTGGTTTTTCCGTGCGTAGGTTGATATGTTGCTTTTGGAGGAGCACATCGCGGAGGATTTCCCAGCACCGAGCCAGTTTCAGAGTACAATACTTGATGTTTAGTTTAGACTGATTGTATTCATAGGACCTTATCACATTCGAGTCTGTATCCTATTTTGATTTACTGTTATTTGGTTAAACGATGTATTTTATTTGGAAATTATATTTGTAAACCCTTTTAATTTCTTTATCTACGTGCATTTTATGGAAATGGATCGTTTTGAGAATTTCCAACTCGTCGTTTTAAATGAGAAATTTTGATAGGTCGGTTTTGGGTGACCCGAATGTGATGTTTCGGATCCAGGATGGGATCGGGGTGTTACATGGATGGCCATACATAATTAGGGCTATAAACGAATTGAACATTTAGAGAATGGTTCGGCGGAAAATTCGTTTATGTTTATTTATTAAACGAACGAACATGAACAAGATTTTTTTGTTTGTTTAATTAAATGAGCAAACACAGACAAATGGCTCGTTCATTCATTTATGTTCGTGGATGTTCGGTAATTCGTTCGTTTGTTCATGATCGTTTAAATTTATTTACATATGTATAGGGGTGAGCATTAGATCGAGTCGAGTCGATTCAAAAAATTTCAAGTTATTCGAGTTGGCGAGTCTTATTTTTTGACTCGTTAAAAACTTCTTTCTTATCAGCTAGGGGTGTTCATTGTTCGGTTAAACCGAGCTAACCGACCGAACCAAAACAAAATTGGTTAATCTGAGATAATTTTAGGTTTCGACTAATGATTAAGAGTTTTTTAAAATTTAAATTATCAATTAATTTGGTTTAAAATAATTTAATTAACTGAATTAATCGAACTAAATTAAAACATTAAATATTTAACCTATTATATATATTATATATTTTTTTATGTTCGTTTGTGTTTGTTTATGTTCATTTGTGTTCGTTTACCATTTTAACGAACATGAACAAGCAACATTCCTTAACGAACAAATACAAACAATAAATTTTGTTTTCATTTATGTTCGTGTTCGTTCATTTGTTCGGTTAAAGTTAAACGAACGAACATGAACACACCCTCGTTCGTGTTCATTCGGTTCGTTTACAGGCCTATAGGTAATACATGGATATAGTATAATACATCCTTTAACATTTCAGTTTTGTTAGGTTGCATTTGTTGTTAGAAATGCTGGTGGAGAAAATTTGGAAGATTTTTCACTCATTTACTGTAGATTTAAGATGACGGTTACATGAATTAAATCACTCATTTACTTCATATTTAATATGACAGTTATATAGCTTAATCACTCATTTAATGTATAATTAAGATGACAGTTACTTGATTTAAATCATATTTAATATGACAGTTACAAACAAATTAATCTCTGTTATTACTGTTGTGAGTGATTTGTCAATTTTATCCCAAACTTTCCACCTATAAATAAAAACTTGTGATTCACTTTTAGTGTATCTCTCAAACACTCTCATATGTGTTTCATGCTTTTAAGAAGAGGGGGCAATACCACTTGTCCAACTTCAAAATTCGGGTGTACGCATTTTGAAGATGTTGTGTTAACTTCGGGGGCATCATCCAGTGCAACTATTACACTAATCAGTGTGAATTTGCTTCTAAGGTAGTGGTCTTACCACAACACATCATATGATTCGATCTCTTTCAATTTGTTTTATTTCATCCAATTAATGCTGACTGTTTCATTTCACAGTTATATATTCAACATTTGTGAATTAACAGCGTATGGTGATGCATCTCCTCTCCTGCTGATTTTGTCAAACTTGAGTTAACGAGGATCGCATGTTCTTTTCTTTGATTTCAATGGCCATATCTAACGAAGGTTGTGGATTAGTTATTTCAACGTCGCTTGCCTTTTTTAGGGTTTCAGAATCATTTCTTGTACTCCATTTTCTTTTTTTAGCCAAATAGATAAATTTATAAACGATTCTCCGAATATTACAGTTTCTTGTATAATCTATGTTAGATTATGGATAATTACTCATATTTTTTCGAGAGTAAGAGTAGATAACATTGGCAGTCAAGTGAAGTTTTAAAACGTTTTCATTTGTCGCTAAACTTTTAAAAATTGTATTACAATTATTAAAATTTTAATTTGCTTATATGATAGTCAATATCATTAAGAAATGTTGACGTGATTATTTTAAATTTTTTTGTCAAAATTAAACCCTAATTTTTCTAAGTTACAATCATTGAAAATGCTAAATTTTCAATGAACGGAGTAATATCAAACAATAAGAAAGATTCATTTAATCAAAAGATTAAAATAGTTTAAGGTTTTAACTTTTAGTTTCTATTAGACTGTTTATTCCTTTTGTCGTTCTTATGACATCGTTCAAAAAAATTTTCAACCAAAAAGAACATTAGACGACTCTTTTTATTTCTTTCTTTTTTTAGTTCAAACTCGTCAAAAAACTTTTAATTTTTCCAAATTTCATTCAAATCCCAGTTGAAATTAAAATTTAAAATTTTTGACATGTCACTATCACCATCAGCTCAATTTAAAATCAAATTATGTTAATCTTTTGATCAAATAAATTTTTTCCATAGTTAAAATCGATTAACGACCACTGCGTTCATCGAAAATTTAACCTTTGCAGCATCTCTAAATTTAAAACTGTAAATAATAACATTGGCCGTAATAAAATAAAAATTAAAGTTTAATGCATGTAAAATTAATAACCCTAAAATATTAGTGTAATAGCCCATTTTAGTCTGAGCCCGAAACCTGTTACATACCCAAAATCGGCCCAATACAAATACCCAACAGCCCAAATTAAATAACCCAAGACCCATTTACAAACAAATAACCCAAATAAAAAAATAACCTAATATACCTAAAATACCCCTAACCCTAGTTTACCCTAATAATCAAACCCTAGCCCTACCCACCAGCCGTCGCCGCCAGCCACTTGCTCTGACCAGCCGCCACCTCCCATCTGACACTGGCCGCAGCGCCGACCTACTTCACTGCCCACGTCGGAATTCGAACCTGCAAAAAGCAAAAAAAAAATTAGATCTGAAATAGTCAAACAAGTGGGCAAGTTGCATTATTTTATATGAAAATTATAATTCAACAGAGGTAAAACCTTTTTTTGTTCTTTTTCAAAATAATAAATAAATAAAAATATTCAGGAAATCCTAGATATACAACATTAGGAAAGGATTTTTAAAAAACTAACTACAAATACGAGATCAGGGTTAAAAAATATACCGTTAAGAGTTTTTTTGGGTATTCTGACCACCGTGAGTGGTGGCGCTCCGCTGGCAGCGGTGACAGTCCACGACGGACGACCAACCGAGGGCCAAGATTGAGAGCATTTGGGTGTTATTTTTTTATAAACTGATAAAATGAGTTTTTGGGGTTAAAAAACAATTATATAAAGCCACTATATGACGTTGTTTTGGGGTCCCAATTTTAGCCCAAAACGACGTCGTTTCAAGCTATATCCGACTTAGTGACCCGACACGGGAGGATCTGCACAATTTTTTAAAAAAAGGGAAAATTATTTGCTGGTCCTTCCGTATGAGGAAATCATGCTCTCTGTCCCTGGAAGTTTTAAGCGTCTTTCAATCCAGTCACTAAAATTGATTAAATTGGATTTTAAAAGGGAAAATTACACATTTGGTCCTTCTGCCCTAAAAAATAATTGCACAAAGGGGTTGCTGCATGGTTGAGCTTCCTCCTCAGTCCCTGAAACTTTTAAAAGCCTTGTAATTTAGCATGAGAATCCATTTTAATCAATATTAAAGGGAATAATTACGCATCTAGTCCCTGGCTTTTGTAAATAAATTAATTTCGACCCCAAAATTTATTTTTATTAATTTTTTGCACTGTTTTTTTACCTTCTTTAATTTCAGTCATTTACTTATATGTTTCATATTATATTCGATACGTTTCCCTTTTATGTTGTTGGTTATATGATATTAATATATGTATATTATATATAATATAGTATATTATTAGGTATACATATATAATATGTAATATATATATATATATATATTTATATGTACATATGATATGTGTATATGTATATATAAAATATTGTTATAATATGTGTATATGTGAACGGCATACTTTTGTATAGAATATGTATAGGACATTATTATTATATATAGTATATTATACATATATATACATACGATATATATGGAATATGTATGATGCGTTTTGTAATATATCACTTATAATATATATTAATATACATTTATACGGTATATATAACGGATCTATACACATATATATATATATATATATATATATATATATATGAGCAGCATATAATATATTATTATATGGTGTTTATTTCATATTATTTCTACACTATTTATTTAAATAATTTATTTAATATTTTTCTTTTAAATACCGTGCATAGTATTTTGCCTTATTGTTCCGATATTTCTATTGGGAGTGTCATCCCGACCATCCAGGTGTCATCTCCTCTGAATATCGAGGATACCAAGACAAGTTTTGAAGTTATCATATATATTTAATAACTTAATATTTGTATTATTCATATTTTTTATTTATTTTGTTTATTCGTTCATAATGTTGCATATAGTATTAAGCCTTATTGTTCCGATATTTCTGCTGAGAGTGTCATCCCGGTCTCCGAGTGTCATCTCCTTTGAATGTCATAAATACCAAGGCGGATTTAAACTGTTGTGCATGCATCTTGGAAATTAAATTAAATCAATTTTTTATTTTCCTTAATAAAAATAATGTGAACCTTTAGGTACCAATTCTGGGCGTAGTGGGGTGCTAATCCTTCCCCACTCGTAACCAACTCATAAACCAATCTCTGATTGACTTTTTGGTGTTCGATCTACCTTATCTAAGTGACCAGTGGCGACTCCATTTTTACAATTTTTTATTTAAAGCACGAAGCCCCGTCCCAAGAACGTGTTTCCAGGTAAGCCCGGACAAGAAGTTCGCTACAGCATGGCAACTCCGCTGGGGACAAAATTTTTGTTTAAAAAAAACAAAAGAAGGAGTTAGGCCTTAGATGGGTTCACATTGTAATTGTTTAGGAAAAATTAAATCCAATTTAATTTAATTTTTAATTTCTAATTTTTGTTTGATATAAACTGTCATCATACATCAAAATTAGAACCCTTAAGTGGGAGGGATTACTTCGCTAAGTGGGGTTTTCACCTCCTTACAGTGTTGTAATGTACTTCTGGAGTACTGGTCCTTATATTTTGTGGGGTTTTCACCCTCGTATGATATAAGGGTCGTATTCCCCCGAATCGATGTCCTAGCGACAGTTCGGGTACCCTATACTCTATAACCAAACCGCATATAATGAACCGTAGTGTCCACCCTTTAACCACGCTGTTACTCTGCCCATTTAGGAATAACCCTTTTTAGGTCTTGCTTTGTTTTTTACTCATTGTTTATATTCCCTAACTACTTACTTTCTTCATCATTTAATTCATTACACTGACTCATTTTTCTGTTGTTCTTTTTCATTTTTCTCTCGCATCCGCATTGCATATCATATCGTACCATAAATGTTGATTTGAGAATAATCCAATTTAGAGGGTGTGCCCAGATAGGAGAGAAGTATGTGATACAAGAGAGATAATGCAAAAAATATTGGGTTAGTGCAAACGAAGGCCAGCAAAAAAGATGATTCAACTGCGAGATACAAAGCGAACAAGAAGATGATACATCTTAGGCACTATTCAAGACCCGACTCATTTGCATCCAGGTATACCAAAAAAGAAACCTATGCTTACTTTCTTCATGCATAAGCTAGTTATCTCTAAAAAAAACTCAAGTACGTAGATTACGCTACCATAAGACTTTTGAATAGTGAAAGAAGAAAATGAAGAGACCCTCAAACCAAGGACGATGTTAAGATGTGGAGTGCGAATTATACTTTATAAAATCAAGACAAGAAGCTACCCATTATCTGTAATTCATTTCAGCTTATTGTTAGACATCTTCTCCTAACGGAAGCCTTTCTAAGGACTACTTGCGAATCAACACTACATTTGCATTCATTTTGACATGACATTTAACCATTTAGTTGTACATTACAATCTGCATACATTATTAAACTAAATTAATTATGGAAATATCATGACATAAAGTTTAAATTACAATCATTCCACATCGATACGGTACTCAATTGCAAGTAAGGAAAATGAAGATCGAGTTGCTGAATTGGAATAAGGCCAGAAGAACTTGGAAAACCATTTTGATGAGGCCAAACAAAACATCAGCGAACAGATCGCCCAGTCACAAGCTACAATTTTTGCCCAGATATCTGCTTTACTTGGGAAGAACAAAAATGATATCGTAGAAGAGCCTGAAGGTACTGCATCTCACATCAGAGGTCAATCAGGCACGCCTAATCCTAAAAAAAGGAAGAACGTCAACACCACTGGGGCATCTGTCAGCCGCCAGAAAGGGGCAGCCACCAAGCGACCAATTGACCTGGAGGTGAGCCATAAAGAATAAGTTCTGGATCTTGACTTGGTGGAAAAGATCAGAGCAAAAATAGAAAGCAAATATGAAGAGAAATTCTGTCTTTTTGAGGAACAACTCAGAGCTATACAAGGGGCGAAAGAGCAGGGGAATGAGGCTAGCGATCTGAGCCTTATTTCTAATTTAGTTTTTCCGCAAAAATTCAAGACACCAGAATTTGACAAATATGACAGAACTTCTTGTCCTTCCACTCATATAACCATGCACTGTAGAAAGATGGCACCTTTTATAAAAAATAAGAAGTTGTTGATTCATTGCTTTTAGGACAACCTAACTGGGTCTACAATCTGTTGGTATACACAATTCAAACGAGATAATGTTGGATCATGGAAAGAGCTTTCTCAGGTCTTCACTGAACATTACAAACATTTCTCTGACATGACTCTAACTAGAGCTATGTTAGAAGGGATGGAGAAACAATCAAATGAGAGTCTACGTCAATACGCCCAAAGGTGGCGTGATGTGGATTTATCCACCTATACTGAACATGAAATTACCCCAATGTTTGTGAACACCTTGAGGATGACATTGTTTGATCGCCTGATCAATAATAGCACTCAGATTTTTATTGATTTAATAAGGATCGGGGAGTCAATTCAAGTAGCAATAAAGATCGAAAGGATCAATAGTGGCGAAAGCTCCCAGAAGCATTATAAGAAGAAAGATAATGAAGTGAACCCTGCCAGCACTTATAATGTCCTGACGAACCTCACCATATCCCAACTGCAGGTATCCACTAGAAATACCCAGAACTCAAGTAAGAATGAAGATAGGCCTCCTAGAAAGGAGAAGGAAAAAATGTCATTTATACCCTTACCAGTATCATATACAGACTTGTACTCTCAGTTACACAAGGCTAACTTGATTCGGCCATATTATGTTACGTCAATCAAACCCCCTTTCCCTTCGTAGTTTGATGAGAACGCTCGCTGTGACTATCATGCTGGTACCTCAGGTCATTCTACAGAAAATTGTTTCGCTCTCAAGAAAATTGTTCAGAACCTGATAAATACGGGAATTCTAAAGTTCGACGATCTGAATGTAGCTGCCAATCCACTGCCAAGCCATGAAGGACATTTTGTAAATGTGATTGAAGATGAAAGTGATAGAAAGGCTAACAAAGAGATATATAAGTTCAAATCCCCTCTCAGGTGGGTCTTTCAACAACTATGCATGGCACGCATGATAGAAAATGGATAGAAATAGTTGTGAAGGGTGTGAACCCTACTGTGAGTACCACCAGGAGTTAGGACACGAGATCTAATACTGTAGGAAGTTTAGACAGTTGGTTCGGAAGATGATGATCAATAAAGAAATCAAGTTTTTTGAGAAGAACAAAGAGAGGAAATGAATAGATATTTGCGCTTCAGTTACGATTGATCCCTCTTATATCCAAAATAATAAAGATGTGGTAGAGTGTTTATTTCGAGCTCTGGAATTTGTAAATGCCACGTTTGCTGCAGAAGAAAGCAAGATCCCATATCTCAGGTTGTCTAATTGCACCAAGATGACCATCCGATAGACTTTAGGCTAAGGATCTAAGGTTATGAAGGGCATTTGAAGAAGTTTGCATAGGAATTTACACGACGGATCAGTTATTATCAACAAAGAAGAGTTAGATACATTCGAGGACCCCCTACTGAAGCATGGATATCACAATTAAAATTCTCGATATTGGGTTTGGGCATGCCTCATTTGGACTATTTTGGCCATGGAGATTGAAGAACTATTTTGACTATGATAGGTCCTCTTGTAGTTTTCATCTCTTTCAAAGTGATGTTCTTTTGAGTATCTCACTTAATTCCAATAGCAGTGAGAATCTTTTGTAAGGCCCAAAAAGCCACAAGTTTTAATGAAAAATACATTTTTCTCATCTTTCTAGTGATGTTGATCGTACCCATGTAACGACTCACATTTGGATTTAATGTGACAACACTATTTTGATACGGAGACATCATGATGAGAATTTTAGGCCATAAAATTCAAATTAGCTACAAAAACACTTTGGGATATTCCTCCGAGGAAGTAAATCCAAGAAAGATGATCGAAGCCAAAAAAATGTTAGAGGCACCTTTGCAAAGCAAGACCAAGAACTCGATCATACCATTATAGAGTCAGGAGCATCTCTTGAGGGGCAAAAGAAAAAATTACACACTCATAAGATCATTTAACATCAAGTGCATGTGTCATACATCCATGCAAGTTTTCATGCATTTAGGCTATACACAAGCATTTAGGCATAAAGTCATATGCACTCATGGCATTTGTTGGAACATATAACAGGTCCAAGAAGAAGATCAAAGAACCCCAATCACTAGGGCAGCAATATGATGATCAAGCACTATCCCTAAAGAAGGCCAAATACGTAAAAAATCTCAAAACATCCAAACAACAACGACGAAATTTTGAACCATTACTAAGTGATGTTTTCTTTGTTTTCTTTCTTGTTTGGGTTGTGACCTCCAGCCATAAAGTGACAAAGCCGATTTCTTTCAATTTTACCTCCATCAGTGGTGGTAGTCCAATCCAGTTCATGTCTTGTCTTTCCATCAACGGTAGTGGATCAACCCTACTGACTTCAAGCCTTGCCTATTCGTCGCTGCTACAGCTGGGTTGAATCTACTCTTTCAGATTTTGTCTCTTCATTAGAATCTTCACCTTTCACTCCTGTCTCTTTTGTTGGTGTGGTGGCTAGATCAGAGCCATTTTAGCAAGATCGAAAGAAAAGTTGGCTCAACATGCTTAAATACGACAAATTTTAAGATAATGGATAATTCAAATGTCTATCGAAAATCCATTTTTGTGAATGGTCAAAGGAAAATAAATCCTTTGAGAAAATCCAATGTCATGATTGGTACAAACTGATTGTACCCAACGGAATGGTACAACTAGCCTGGAGCAAACGGCTACTAGTAAATGTAACTCAAAACCATTGATCCCTGTGCATTTGGGAAAAATGCAAAAGAAATCTAATGACGGAATCAAATTTTAAAACCTTCATTCAACCCCCTTTGTTAGTGTTGTAGCTGGATCAAATATCAACATTTATTATTCGATCCTGTCTCTGCGTTAGTATGGCGGCTGAATCAAAGTCATTTTGACAAGTCCAATAGAAATATTGGCGCAACGTGCTTAAACACGGTTAAGTTTAAGACAATGGAAAATTCAAATGTCCATAAAAAATCCTTTTTTACGAATGGTCAAAGGAAAATAAATCCTCTGGAAAAACCTAATGTCATGATTGGTAAAAACTAATTGTACCCAGGGGAATGGTACAACTAGCCCAAAGCAAACAGCTACCGGTAAAGGCAACTCAAAACCGTTGATCCCTGTGCATTTGGGAAAAATTCAAAAGAAATCAAACCGAAGAATCAAATGTTCAAACCTTCAATAGACCTTTTCTTTGCGTCAATGTTGCAGCCAAGTCGATCTTTCTCCAAAATTTTCTTACAAGAATAACAAAGAAGATCAAGTGAAGCCCAAAGAAGAAGTGATAATCAGAGCAAGAACCCTTACCCCAGACGTTACCGTTTAGCTTCAGAAGATGAAGAATTCTATACTAGAAGAATTCCTAGCTTGAAGATTACATCTCCTAGCTTTAATGATGATCCATACAGGAAGAAATTTTAACCCTACCTCTGGCATTGATGAAAGTTCCATACATGAACTTTTATCCCAACTTCTGCCTTAATGAGAGTAAATGACTCACAGCCTTACATTCTCGGCTTTGATGAGGATTCCATATAGGAAGAATTTTCAGCCCTACCTCTGGCATTGATGAAAGTTCCATACAGGAAGAAATTTTAGCCCTACTTCTGGCCTTGATAATAGTAAATGACTCTTAGCCCTACATTCCCGATGATGATGATTCTATACAAGAATTTTTTTGCCCTACCTCTGACATTGATGAAAGTTCTATACATGAAGAACTTTCAGCCCTACTTCTGGCCTTGATGGGAGTAAATGACTCTTAGTAATACATCTCTGGCTTTGATGAAGATTCCACACAAGAGGAATTTTCAGCCCTACCTCTGGCATTGATGAAAGTTCCATATAGGAAGAACTTTCAGCCCCACTTTTGGCCTTGATGAAAGTAAATTACTCTCAACCCTACATTCCCTGCTTTGATGAGGATTTCATACAGGAAGAATTCTCAGCCCTACCTCTAGCATTGATGAAGAGTTCTATATAGTAAGAACTTTCTAGTCTCAAAGCAAGTTACTCTTTCATGCCTATGACGGTAAAAAATTAGGGTATGAGCTTAAAATTTTCCAGTCTTCAGCTTTCATGGAAGTAGTGAAAATCATGTGGTAGTCTCAAAGCAAGTTACACTTTGATGTCAAGAAGGTCAGAAACCGGGGCATCCTTCAATTTTCCAGTCTCCAGTTTTCAAATGAGGAGCGAATATTTTCTAATAGTCTCACAGCGAGATGTCATTTTCATGCCTATGACGATCAGAAATTGAGGGCATGATCTTAAAATTTTCCAGTCTTCAGCTTTCAAAGAAATAGTGAAAATCATGTGGTAGTCTCAAAGCGAGCAACTCTTTCGTGCCTATGACGGTCAGAAACTGGGGCTCCATCTAGAGATTTTTCAAACTTCAGCTTTCAGGGAAGCAGCAGAAATCTTCTAGTCGTCTTGTAACAAGATACCATTTTACGTCTGTGATGGTCAGAAACTGGGGCATCTTCAATTTTCTAGTCTTCAGCCTTAATGGAAGCAGCGAAAATCTTCCGACTCCTGCGAAGAAGAACAGACTCATGCCACTAGAAAGGCTCCCAACTCCAAGATTTTGTCTTCTTAGCAGAGCACCCCAGTTTGAAGATTTTGCCTCCCGGAGCGGTCGAGCGAATCAACTGAAGATCAAGAGAGTGGGCGGTGGTCAGCGAAGAACCCTCAGCCTATCTAGACCAAAATGATCACTTTTTTGTCTTTGTTCTATCCCTATTACACAACAGCCCATTTTAGTTCGAGCCCGAAACCCGTTACATACCAAAAATCGGCCCAATACAAATACCCAATAGCCCAAATTAAATAACCCAAGACCCATTTACAAACAAATAACCCAAATAAAAAAATAACCTAATATACCTAAAATACCCCTAACCCTAATTTACCCTAACAATCAAACCTTAGCCCTACCCACCAACTGCTGCCGTCGGCCACTTGCTCACGCCGTCGCCCATTTGACACTGGCCGCAACGCTGGCCTACTCCACCACCCACGGCGGAATATAGACATGCAAAAAGCAAGAAAAACTTATTAGATCTGAAATAGTCAAACAAGTGGGCAAGTAACATTATTTTATATGAAAATTGTAATCAAAATCGAGTATAAAAACCCTTGCATGCAATATAATATGGGGAGTTTTTTTTTAACAAAAAAATATAGAAAACAATTTGAAACAAGCGAGTCTTAGATCCTTGTTCTATCTAGAAATCCAACCGAGATAAAATCTTTTTTTGTTTTTTTAAATAATAAATAAATAAAAACATTTAGGAAATCCTAGATCTACAACATTGGGAAATGATTTTTAAAAAACTAACTATAAATACGAGATCGAGGTTAAAAGATATACCTTTAGGTGTTTTTTGGGTATTCCGGCCACCGTGAGTGGTGGCGTTCCGCCGCCGGAGGCGACGACGGCTAGCCGACGCTAAGGCCGATCGAGGGCCAAGATTGAGAGCATTTGGGTTTTATTTTTTTTATAAACTGATAAAATGAGTTTTGGGGTTAAAAAACACTTATATAAGGCCACTATACGACGTCGTTTTGGGCGTCCCAGTTTTGGCCCAAAACGACGTCGTTTCAAGCTATATCCGGCGCGGTGACTCGACTCGGGGAGGATCTGCGTAATTTTTTAAAAAAAGGGAAAATTGTTTTCTGATCTTTCCGCATAGGAAAATCATGCTCTTAGTCCCTAGAAGTTTTAAGCGTCTTTCAATTCAATCACTAAAATTGATTAAATCATGTTTTAAAAGGGAAAATCACACTTTTGGTCCTTCCGCCCTAAAAAATAATTGCACAAAGGGGTTGCCGCATGGTTGAATTACCTCAGTCCCTGAAACTTTTAAACGTCTTGTAATTTAGCCCAAGAATCCATTTTAATCAATATTAAATGGAATAATTGTGCACCTGGTCCCTGGCTTTTGTAAATAAATTAATTTTAGTCCCGAATTTTATTTTTATTCATTTTTTGCACTTTTTTTTACTTTCTTTAATTTCAGTCTTTTACTTATATGTTTCATATTATATTTGATACGTTTCCCTTTTATGTTGTTGGTTATATGATATTAATATACGTATAATATATATAATATAATATATTATTATGTATACATATATAATATGTAATATATATATATTTACATGTACGTATGATATGTGTATATGTATATATAATATATTGTTATAATATGTATATATGTGAACGGCATACTTTTGTATATAATATGTATAGGACATTATTATTATTATTATTTATTATTATTATTATTATTATTATTATTATATATAGTATATTATACATATATACACGTACGATATATATGGAATATGTATGATACGTTTTGTAATATATCACTTATAATATATATATATATATATTAATATATATTTATACCGTATATATAACGGATCTATACACATATATATGATACACATATATATGTATATATCAGCAGCATATAATATATTATTATACGGTGTTTATTTCATATTATTTCTCACTATTTATTTAAATCATTTATTTAATATTTTTCTTTTAAATATGGTGCATAGTATTTTGCCCCATTATTATGATATTTTTATTGGGAGTGTCATCCCGGCCATCCAGGTGTTATCTCCTCTGAACATCGTGGATACCAAGGCAAGTTTTGAACTTATCATATATATTTAATTATTTAATATTTGTATTATTCATATTTTTTATTTTATTTTGTTTATTCATTCATATTGTTGCATATAGTATTAAGCCTTATTGTTCTGATATTTCTGCTGGGAGTGTCATCCCGGTCTTTGGGTGACATCTCCTTTGAATGTCGTAAATACCAAGGCGGATTTAAACTGTTGTGCATGCATCTTGGAAATTAAATTATTAAATTAAATCGAATTCTTTTATTTTCCTTAATAAAAATAATACGAATCTTTAGCTACCAATTTTGGGCGTAGTGGGTGATAATCCTTCCCCACTCGTAACCAACTTCCGAACCCATCTCTGGTTGACTTTTCATTGTCCGGTCTACCTTATCCAAGTGACCGGTAGCGACTTCATTTTTACAATTTTTTAATTTAAAGCACGAAACTCCATCCCAATAACAGGTTTCTAGGTAAGCCCATTTGAAAAGGTCGCTACAATTAGCAATTTATAAATTTGATTTTTCTCTAAAATCTTTCTCTAGGTTTTCTTCAAGAGTACCACCTCCAGCGCGACCTTAGTGTCGTCGTTTGGTTTTTTCATTCTTTTATTTGTTATTTCATTTTTTGTATCAAATAAGAATCATTCTAGTTTTTGATTCTTTCTTTTCTTACATCTTGTTTTGTTTGTTCGTCTTCTTTTAAGACATGATTTTCATCTGTATTGTGGTACAATTTTTTTCTATCCTTATGGTAGTCTGACGTTCATGCAATTATTATCATGTCGTACTCTCTGATTAGGAAGGTCGACTGTCTAATATGGCTAAATCTCCTATTGTGGTAGTTTGTTGATTCAATTAAAATTATTAGTGGAGCTTTCTGCAAGATTAATTTTATGATCTCCACTCATACATCAATATAGCGTCTAGTTGGAGGAGACATATTTTCATAACGGTTCCTTGGTTTTTAAAACAAGGTATTAAAGGAACTATTTAATATTTTTTTCACGCACTTTGAGTTACATATTTTAATTTTATTTTTCTAGTATTTTCTTGGTGTACTTGATCTTTAAGGTTCTTTTTATACGTTTTGATGGCTAAAATAAAAGTGTTTTAAAGGTTCGGTGATAATCGGTACAGTTTATTTATTTATAATTATAAGTATTTAAGTATTCAAATAATATTTTAAAATTAAGTATATAAAAATATCAAATAATAACTGATGGACAATAATGTAGTAGAAATAAATTATATATCTAATTGTCATAAGAAATTACCATTGCAATATATTATAAAGTAAGTAACTAAGAGATCCAAATACATTAAGATATTTATAAGCAAATATTATGTTATAATTATCTTTAGACTATTAAAAAATACATTGAGATATGAATTCATAGGCATTGCATTGCGGGCTTTAATTTTTAGCCCAAAAAGATCGAAAGCATTCATGATTGCTGGATATGTCTTCATTCTGATAAAATCGAAAGAAACCTAACTCTCATTTGGAAGAAATTATATCATGGATCACTCCCGCTATGTCATTCATAGGTTTAACTAATCAATTGCATCTATTTTATTAATTTTTTATCTCATCTTTTTACTAAGTGAATTTTTAAATTTAATTTACGGTAAATATTAGTGAAGATTCACTTGGTAAAAAGATGAAATAAAAAAATAATAAAATGAATGTATTTGATTGGTTAGTCCCATAGATGACGTGGCGTGAATGACTCATAATATAATTTCTCCTCCTTTGAACTTGTATTTTTCATTTAAATATGTGAAATTGGTGCATACCACTAATTATGGTGAATGCTGTCCTCCCGCCGAGAATTAAGTTCCAAAGTATTTGTCTTAACTAACTACGGATATTACGAAAGTTCCTGCGAGACCAATGATCTAGACAGGAGTGGGTTTGAAAATTAGTCTGTCTATTCATTTAACCTTCTAAACAGAGTTAATTTTGTCGAACCAGATAGATCTATAAAAATAATAAAACTCTTCAATCCAATACTTAATACTATATTTTCAAGACCCAATTAATATTTTTAAGGGTAAATTATATAAATCACCACTAAACTTTGCTCTTTAACCTCACTCAACTTCAAAATATTTAATTTATTCATTAAACTTTAATCGTTGAACGTTTTTTGTCACTCAACTGTTAAATAATTAACAGTGTTAAGAAATGGCACAGAAAACTAAAACGGCGTCGTTTTAAAGAAGCGTAATTTGCATCAAACCGACATCGTTTTGTATCCCTATAAAACCTTTTTTTTTTTTTTTTTTTTTTTTTCATTTTCTTGATCACTCTCCTTTCTTCTTACTTTTTTTTTTTCTCCATATGCTCAGATTTTGGCCACCGCTCATCATGATCGGCCACTACGTCGGTCGTTATTGACAGTAGATGACGAGTCTTAAAATTTCCCTCCAAACTCGTTTTGTCCTCCTAAACTCAAATATGATATTCGTTTAACAAGAAAACACCTTAAAAAAATCCATTTTTTGTTTTCCAATTTTTTGTTCTGCAATTTCCTAAAATCAATATAAATACTCAAATACTCCAAACTTGTTATAAGTATCCTACAAACAAATTCACTTAGGGGTCTTGCCATGAATTTTCAGAATCTTTTTCTTTACTTCATAAATCAAATTTAAAGAGAAACAGTGAAACCGATATCAAATTTTCATTTTTGGTTGCATAGATGGTAGAGTTGTTCTTGTTTGGAGTCTACAATGTTTGAAAACTCGAGGAATTGTAATATAAAAGAAGGGCTGACTCCTTTTTTACCGTTTTACGTGATTAAGTTTGCAATTTCTTTGTCGATGAGCAAGCTTTAAATCTTCAATAGTGGTGCGGTGAGTGTTTGGGAGGGGAGATGGTGAAGCTAGGCTTTGGGTAGAATAGGGATTTTATTCTTTTATTTTAAATCTTACATATCAATTAAATATTAATAAAAAAATCTACGTCACAACCAAATATTAATAAAATAAGTCACATCATCGAATTGTTAACGAGAAAACGAATTAGTGACCAAAAACATTTAATGTTTAAAGTTCAGTGAGTAAATTGAACATTTTAAAAGTTGAGTGACCAAAATAGGTCAGAGAGTAAAGTTCAATGATGATTTGTATAATTTACTCTATTTTTAGTTTAGTGGGAAAGTTGTATTTGGATATTTATGTATTTATGTTGGTGACTCGATGTTAACATAATATAGTTGTGTTATAGGCTCTGTTTGGTAAATAGCGGTTTGAGTCAAAATTAGAGGTTTGAGTTAAATTAGAGGTTTAACTGGTCTAATTCGCTAATTTCGATGTTTGGTGAATAGCGGATTCGGGTGAAACCTCTAATTTTAAAAAAGACGATAATATGAGATTTTTGAAATTAGAGGTTTTGACATTAGAGTTATAAAGATCCTTTTACCCTTACCATTTATCAAAAATATCCAAATAACCTAAATTTAACATTTTCTATTTTAATTATTCATCATCACGTATTTACATTGTGACATTTGTAAACTAATAACTTTTTTTATTTTTATTCTCACACATTTATATTTGTATTTAACTTTAATAATTAATTAAATTATATTAAAAATAATTATATAAATAATAACTTTATATATATATATATTCTTCAAATATTCTTAGTAAGGTTATATTAAAAAATATTTTTTATAATCTAATTAATATTAATAGATACAAAATATTGTAAAGTAATAAACTATTGAAACAAGTATCTAATATAATCATGTCCTTATATGTCATTTTGCTTGTTTAAATAATCAAACAGCTATCAATTATCAGTTAATTTTACCAAACACTTTTATACAATCAGCTAATACAATCCACTAGTTGTAGCGACTAAAAATTCGAGTTCACTTGGAAGAGCCATTTTTTATTTTTGAAAAATCGTGGGTCACCACCAGTCAGTTGGTTTAGGTAGACCGGATACCGTAAAATTAGAGATTCGTTTAAAATGGGTTCGGGAGTTGATTACGTGTGGAGAAGGATTACCACCCCCATCACGCTTGAAATCGATACCAAATCATATGTTACCTTTATCAATGGAAATTATTAAAATTTAGGCTTAATAGTCAGATCGATGCCCAACGTATACCCGTTTTTCAGTTTGGTGCCTAACTTTTTTTTTGGACCACTTTGGTGCCTAATGGAACATTCCTTAACTCAGTTTGGGTTTTACCATCACGGACGTTAGGTTTTTGTTGTTAAGTGCCACGTGTAAGCTTCTTAAGATTCTAGAATTAAAAAAAAAAAAAAAATAAAAAAACCAAATTAAACAAATAGCCCCAAAATTTGAAATCCTTAATACCCAAACCCCAAATCTCAATTTGGGATGATTTCACTGTCAATTGTCATGCCACCTCCAATCACATCTGTCGCCGGACCATCACGACCATTTACCTCATCACCTTATCGACGAAAATTAACCGACATTGTGTGAAATGTCAAAATCGTCGAATGGTTCATTCGAATAGTTCATTCGAATAGTTCATGACGAACGACAACATAACAGAGGATGAACGATGTGTGGGTTATTCAGCGAGGGGAGGGTGCTTCATTTCGTCGCCGACGCTGGTGATAGTGGCTGTATTTGGGGGTTTAGGGATTTGGGGACTATTTTGGGTATTTGAAAATTCTAGGATAAATTTAGGGTTTTTTTTCCAGATGTATTAATTTTTATTTATTTTTAAATATAAGTTTAGAATTTTAAGAAGCTGACTCGTGGCACTTAACAACAAAAAACTAATGTCCATGAAGGTAAAATCCAAACTGAGTTACGGAATGTAACGTTAGGCACTAAAGTGGACCAAAAAAAATGTTAGGCACCAAACTGGAAAAACGGGTATACGTTGGGCACTAATCCAAACTAATGTCCATGAAATTAGAACGTTCAAAAAGTTTGAGGACCCTTTTAGAATGAGAGTCAAAGTTTGAGGATGAAACTGAAATGCTCAAAAGTTTGAGGACCAATTTAAAATGAAGGTTATAGTTTGATGATGAAATTGAAATGTTTTAATGTTTAGGGACTAATTTAAAATAAAGGTTATAATTTGGGGACGTATGGTGCAATTAACTCATTATATAATTAACATTTTTTACAAACTAATGAGCCCAATAAACTTATAACAATCCAATAATCAAAATTCATTGTATTAACTTTCTTCTAACCCTCAACAAAACATGTTTTTTTAAATGAACAATAATGGTAAATGAATTTTGACAGTGAATTACTAATATATTCTCTTTTTTCCCATTAGCTTTGTATATTTGGTGAATATATTTTTTAGTTTGCTTCATTTATTACTTCTAATTTTCCTTTCATTTCATGAAAAGACTAATAGCTTGAAGAGTAGGCTTTGAGTAATATTACAATAGGTAAGGGCTAAAGTGTTGGTAGGGTCATTTGTTGTTCTTTTTAAGTTTTAGATATTGGGATGAGTCTGGGGTACAACAAGTTAATTTAAGGTTAAAAAATGGCACAACCAAAATGTTAGAAAATAACAACCTAAAATGTTATAAAAAATATTTTTGTTAGAATTTAATCTTGGTAGTTCACCTATTAACAATATATTTATATATGTGTGTGTGTTTTCTAACATTTTTTAATCTTAAATCAATATTTGGATAACTTATTCAATTTACTATTGATTTACATGTAATGGTATTTTATTGTTAATAGGTGAACTATCAAGATTAAATTCCTAGATCCACCCCTGAATACATTGTCGTGACCATTTTTGAACCGGGGTAAAATTAGCCTAATGATTAATCCTTGAAAATTAGGGTTTTCGTTTAATTTGATTTTGAAAATCATTTTTTGAGTCGCCGCTGATCACTTCAAGGTAGACCAGACACCATAAAACAACCAGAGATTCGTTCTTTGAAAATTAGGATTCATGAGTCAGTTACGTGTGAGGAAGGATTAACATCCCTAAAAACGCCCGTTATTGGTACCTTTTAATTTTACGTGGCATATTGGCATTTTGATTTATATTTTGAATTTAATTTAACCCTTAATTATTAACTGAATTTAAATTCTAAATGAAGATATTCATTTTATAAGGAAATATATTTTTATCCAAATATGAGATTAAAAGCACCCTTTTTACATTCGAGGCACCCCATTCATATTCAAAAATATATATTTCCAACATAAAAGGTTTAAATGCATGATTTATTATTGTCTTGTTTATTTTAAGCTCTAACTTAAAGAGACTCTAATTAATTAAATTGTTTGAGACAATGAATATTATTAAATTTAAAAGCTTTTATAAGATAACGCTCAATTGCTTGAGCACCATCCATATTAAAACCCCTAATTTTATATAATATTCACTAATTAATTTTTATTATAATTATTTAAAGTAATAGTCCTAATCAAGGCTCTAATTTAATTAACAAGTTTTTTTTTTATCAATTTCTAGGATTTTAATGGGTACTAAGAATTATACTTAAAAGCCCATATAGGACAACACTTCGTTGCAAGCAATGGAACACCATCCAAATTTGGAACTTCAAAGTTTCCGACTTAATACTCATTAATTTACTATAATTACCTCACCTAATTAATTATCAAATCCTAATTAAAGAACCTAAAAGTCTAAAGGCTCTAACAATTAATATCTAGGTGATTAAATAGTCTAACAAATATACTACATGCTATATTTTAAAACCAAGCATCAAACATATAATTTAATATAATTAAATTAAATTAAACAATTAAAAGAAAAGACTAAATTGAACATATTTAAGCTTCAATTTTATTAAAGGGGACTAAATTGAGAACATCAAAAAATTTCAGCCCCAAAACAAAGAAATCTAGATTCTTGGGTGCAGATCTAAGATTCGGCCCAATTCGATAGCGCGGGTCTAGCTTGACCCTGCACCAAAACGATGCCGTATTGCTTCTCCTATAGAAGGCCTAATCTAATTCTAACATGTCAATTTTCCCCTTCCCATACCCTCTCTAACTCGGATAAGCTTTTCCCTCTCTCTACACAAACACTAAAATTCCCAGATTTCACCCTCATAAAGATCAAAACCCCTTGAATTTGTTTGGTGTTTATCATCTATGAGGATGAACACGATGAACATTTGAAATACCGGTCAACCTTCGTCGTTCCAGCCACCGCTTGATATGTTTCGACAAACTCTGGCCAAGCTCCGGTGTTCGTCAGCCATCGTTTGAAAATGCCGACTATCATCTACCCTTCGGTCGACCGTCGTAAGGTAATTTTTGGTCGCCGATCAAAACCCTAAAAAATCCTAAAAAACTAATTTTAACTCTTAAATCTTCAATTTTCACCCTAAAACCTTAGATCTACCCAGGTCCGATGAGATCTAACCCATACTTCTCCAAAAACTGCACATAATCTACCCAGATTCGAAAGAATCCTCTCAAGTTCTCCCGATCTAGACCTAGGCTACCCATAATCACCCATTTTTGAGTCCACCATTAACATCAGAAATAACCCCGATCGTCAAGGAGACAAACTTCAATCATTCATTACATTTTTGTTTTTTTCTTTATTTTGCTTTGATTTAATGTTCGCTTTGTGTTTCTTGCAGGAAAATAAAAGAAAAGATGAGGAAATGCCTCCTCAGTGAAAGAACGACAACTCTGGTCATCTTTAAAGGTGACCTTTGGTGTCCCCAATAACTTTTGGTGCTCTCTGGCAATGCTCTGACTCTCCAGACGGTATCTCAACTTTCAAACGGTTCGATAATCAAGGTATCTCTCTCTTCTTCTTTTTCTAATATATTTATTATTATGTAATATCTAATTAGTAATTAACTGCCCTTAATTATCTAACAGTTACTCTCTCCTATTTATAGGTGGATGGGAAATGATGTCATGGATGACATCACGAGGCTGATTCATGGCCAGCTGTCTCCAGATAAGCTTAAAAAACTATAATCCATGTGATATTTGTTCGAACCAATGGGGAGCTACTATGTGTCCTTTGGGCCAAAGATTTGAGCGGGTAAACACAATCCAGATCACATTTTTGTTTGTTGGGCTAGAGATGAGTTGTATTTTAGGTGTAATGAATTACAAATGGGCTAGAAAGCTATATTTGGTTTGGCAGATAAGCTTTTATAGTGTAAATGGACTTTGTATGTAAAATAGACCATTTTAATAAATTTTTGGACTTATTTATTTATTTAAGGGTTTTATTATATATATTTATTTTTATTTACTAAGAGAATATAGTATATATACCCATACCCGAGTAAAATTCAAGTCTTACAGCTGTCATTCTTTGCTTATTGTTGTGGAACATGAATTGGGCAAAGACTGAAAAGACACATATTTGTCTGAACCATCTGGCTGTCATCTAAGCTGTAAGTTCTTCTGATTACGAACTTTCACTCATTCTTGGATATATTGATCCACTTTTCTCTGCAAAAAAAGTTGATCCTTATTCACTGTTGAAAATGTTAATCCTCCTTTCTATAAAGGTGTCGAACAAACGAGCTCTTCTCATTCTTTCTTGAAAATATCTATCCACCTCTATGCAAAGGTGTCCAACAAGTGAATTCTTCTCATTAGGAACTCCTCATTCTTTCTTGGAATGTTGATAAACTTTTCTCTACAAAAAAGTTGATCTTCATTCACTATTGGAAATATTGATGAAGTCTAAAAAAGTTGAACTATCTATTCTTCTAAAATGTTATGAAGCCTGGAGCAATCACATTCTTCATTCTTCTAAAATATTAATCCACCTCTCTATAAGGTTCCAAACAAATGAGCTATTCTTTTTAGAAACTCCTCGCCACTCTTGAAAATACTGACCCACTTTTCTCTACAAAAAATTGATCCTTATTTACTGTTGAAAATGCTAATCCACCTCTCTGTAAAGGTATCAAGTAAGCGAGCTCTCCTCATTAGGAAATTCTCAATCTTTCTTGTAAATATTGATCCACCTCTTTGTAAAGGTGTTAAACAAGCGAGCTTTTCCTCATTCTTCTTGGAAATGTTAATCTACTTTTTATCTACAAAAAAGTTGATCCTCATTCACTGTTGGAAATGTTGATCCACCTCTCTGTAAAGGTGTCGAGCAAACAAATTCTTCTACAAAGTTGGTAAAGTTTGAAAAAGTTAAACTATCCATTCTTCTAAAACGTGTAAAAACCTAAAATCATTACACTCTTCATTCCTTTGAAATGTTTATCCACCTAACTGTAAAGGTGTTGAACAAGCGAGTTATTCTCATTAGGAACTATGTATTCTTTGCTGGACGAACTATTTTCATGATGATCTCTACATTCTTTGTTGGGCGAACTCTTCTCATCAGAAGCTCTATATTCTTTGTTGGGTGATCTCTTCTCATTTAAGAGCTATATATTCTATGCTAAATGAACTCTTCTCATTAGGAGCTCTATACTCTTTGCTAGGCGAACTCTTCTCATTAGGAGCTTTGTGTTCTTTGCTGTGCAAACTCTTCCAATTAGGAGCTCTGTATTCTTTGCTGGGAAAACTCTTATCATCAAGAGCTTTATATTCTTAATTGGGTGATATATTCTCATTTAAGACCTTTATATTCTTTGTAGGGTGAACTCTTCTCATCAGGAGCTCTATATTCTTTGTTGGGCGAACTTTTCCCATTAAGAGCTCTGTATTCTTTACTGTACAAACTCTTAGCATTAGGAGCTCTGTATTCTTTGCTGGGAAAACTCTTTCCATTAGGAATTCAATATTCTTTATTGTTCAAACTCTTCCCATTAAGAGTTCTATATTCTTCATTCTTGCTAGAAATGTTGATTCAACTCCTCATCTGGGGAAAATTGAATTGAAAATCTTTAGTGTCACTATTTTTTTGACTAAGGTGTCTTAATATTTCAGTCTAAAGCTCACATGAGATTCTTCATTTCTCTTCCTCTGCTGATCAATCTTCTTCTATGCTTGAAACGTATATATGACCAATTGAACTGTGAATCTTCCTTATTTGAGCCTGAGGTTGATCTATCTTGCTTTCCAATCTTTGATCTTCTTTATTTCTCTTGAAGCTGATGGTCCAAAATTTCTAAATCTTGTCGATACCATGCCCCCGTTGTCTTACTATGACGACATCTGCAAAGTTCTCATCACTCCCGAAGGTGATGGCCTAAAAGACTTAGCATCATGCTCGAATGACTTATTAATGACCCGAAGGTTTTATGATTGTAATATACTTTTTGTCTTGTACAAACAATCAAATATTCTCATCATTCTTGAAGGTGATGGCCTGAAGGACTTAACATCAATGCCAAAGGACTTATTGATGACCCAAAGGCTTTAAAATTGCACTACACTTTCTATCTTGTGTAAACAATCAGAAAATCTTTGCTGAGATCAACTTCTTGAGAAAAGAAGTCACGATTTGATATCTTTGCTTCATGAAAATGTGAATTGAAATCTTTGCAATTCTTTGCTGGATTTACTTCTCCAATCTTGAAGTTGTATACTGAAATCATTGCTTATTCTTTGCTGGTTCTTGTAAATTCAAGCCAAAATATGCAAAAATGCTTTGAATGTGTGAGTTAGCATGCTTCTATCTTATAGATGCTTGACTATATAATGCATGAATTGTTACAATTGAGGACCACTTTGATAGGCTCTAATCTTTTTTGCTTCTTCACTGAGTTTTTTGCTTTTTTTGTAACTGCACCTCATATCTTTAGATTGTTCTTCTCAAATCTTGCTTAGCTTTGCTCTTCTTGATATTTTTCTTCAAGGTATCACTATTTTATTCATGCCCTAAAAATATTTGCCCCAAAATTTCATTGCTGAGCTTTTATTCTTCTTGAACAAACTTTTGACTTCTTATACAATCAAATTCTTTTTGTCTCTGCGTCCTATTTTATCTATTCTAATTTGAACTCTCATACACAATGATGCCCCATTGATCTCTTTATTTCTTTTTCCATCATGTAGAATTTTCATGTAATGCCCCGATTTTGGGCCTAGGAGTTTTGGGGTGGTTTAGTCGGTCCGGTGGACCGGGATTCAAGTCAGATTCAAGATTTAAATTAGATTAAATATTTTTAGTGGAGATAAAAATATGGAAAAATAGTCTAAAGTATTTATTATATATAAATGATTTTGGTGAAAACAATTTTGGAAATTGAAATTTGGAAATGGGACATTTTGAGTTAGTGACCAAAATGTAAAGTTTGCAAAACTGTTTTTGGTGACCGTTTTGAAAATGGGTCAAAACTTTGAATCTTTAAGGAGCTAATAATCCAAAAGGGTTTCATCAGATTCCTCTCTTTAATTGACTATTTTAATTAAGTTTTTAAGAGGTATAAATAGTGGAGAGAATTAATTAAACACAATTAAGCCTTTTAAAAGAATTTCACGTAACTAACTTTGTAACTTCTTTCTCTCAAATTCTCTCCAGCTAAACACATTTCCAACTTTAATTTCTTCAGGTAAAATTACGATTTCAAAGAGTTTTTGATTGCCAATTGATTTCTAAAGCTTTTACATCAAATACTTATTGTTTTTACATTAATTTCATGGTTTATCAAGCAATTAAGGGGAGGAATCAGCATTGGAGGTAAGGATTCTTTCTTCTCCTCTAATGAAAGGTTCTTTATTGAAATTCCTAAGTTCTTGATCCATTTTATATAATTTCTTTGGGTTTTAATTAATTAAACTCAGATTTATGGTTTAATTGGTGCTTTATGATGGAAAAATGAGGAAAATTTGTATTGATCTATTTTGTTGAGTTAAGGATTGATTTATAAATTGATTTTGGTGTTTAAAATGTTATTGAAGTGAGTTTTGATGATATAATCCTGAAATCTAGTGAATCTCTAATTGTTTAGGTTGATAGTTACGAGTTTTTGGGGTGTTATGGTTGATTTTTGGTTGCTAGAGGTATGAGGTTGTTTTAGTTTTTTGATTAGATGTTAATTGATGTTATTTGAAGGTTGGAATTTGTAGTTGTTGGATGGGTTGAGGTTTTTGGTCAATCGATGATGTTTTCGGTTAATAAGATGTGGTGTTGTGGGGGTTATAGTTGGGTAATGTTAATTGTTGTTTTTCTATGTGTTTGGGTGCATTTTAATGCATTGGATTCTCTTTTATTGTGTGTTTGAAATAGGTAAAATAATCCAGAAGTGAATATTGGTGTTGAGAAGTTGCTAGAAGCTTGATTTGACATCGTCAAGGGAGACGTTGCTTTGTCGGTGACTGGAATGGATAAATGTGGCTTTTCAAAGGTTGATGGGAGTCTAGACTAGGCTTGATACGCTGATCTAAGACTCAAAAGTAAGTAAAGTTGTTTTTCTCTCTCGTTTTTGGTTGGCAAATGCTTTATGACTGCAATTGTTAAATGATTGTTTACCTCCTATTTTATGCATGAAATGAGTTTGGTTTAATGCTGGAAATTGATATGAAATGATGTTAGATGATTTGGAAAGTGATGCAAGTTTTTAAAGAATGTTTATGAACATGGCTTATGCATGGCTTAGTGCATGATCAAATAATTTGAATAATGCATATGAAAACAGTAAGGTATGTTTATAAAGGTGGATTATATTTGCAAGTGATGAGTTGAAAATGTTATGGAAATGTTATCGGATATAATTGGTTGGCCATAGGGTTTAAAGTGCACTATAATAAGTCACCCATGGCTGTAGAGGTGGTACGAGAAATACTTACTCGGATCATGTGAACCCCAATGATGTTGAGGTAGCACTTAGATGGCTTTTACTCCAGCCATGAGCTGTAGAGATTGATACGTTGAAAATGTGTACTCCACATTAGAGGATTAGCTTTGGTAGTGTTGAGGTGGTGCATGTGTTGCATAACTCCATGCCATTGAGCTGCAAGAGATTGTGAGATCTCTTGGGAAATCCGTGTATCTGATGTTAATGATGATTTTGCGAAAAGGATGTGAATTGAGATGGATCACTTGTAAGCCAATATAATGTTTTAAATGTATCATGTTGATGGATTGGTTTGAATATTGTGTTTAATACATGTTTTACTCCTTAAGGTTTGCATATGGATGTTATGCATGGGAAGGCTTGAGTAGAGGGAATTGCATATGGGATTATGCTGTGGAATCCATGATACATGTTGCATATGGTCTAATATGCTGATTTTATAAAGATTTAAGTGCATGTTTTGAAAAAAAGTGCATAATGGTTTTGAAATGACTTTAAATTGCATTGGATGATGTTTTGTGCTTTGAGTGCTCCTTACTAAGAAATGATTGCTTACACTCTCTTTTATCAACAATGCAGATTGATTGAGTGCAAGTGGCCTAGCAAGCAAATAGTGGATTTCCAAGACTTGAATTACCAAAGTAAGTTTGAGTTTTAAAGTAGTAATAAAGGCAATGTGGCTTAAATGTTGTTGGGAGGGTTTGAGTGGTTAGTTCACTGTTTGAGCAAGTTTATATTGATATTTTGGACTTGTCATAAGCTTGGTTTGCTGGTTTTTGCATATGGTCTATATTTTGGTTTGTTAGTGAAGTGTTTTAGGGAGCATGCCTATAGGTTAATCTCTTTGGAACTATATGCATGTATGGATACTGCATCTTGGTGCAAGTGTTAGTGTATGATGAGTTGAGTGTTTATATGCATGTTAACAAGGTTCTAGGACCCAAACAAATCTAGTCTTGGTTGAAAAACCAGCTAAAAATGACATTACAGGCCCATGCGTACCGATACACGGGGGACCGTACCAGTACGGTAAGGCAAATTCAAGCATCTGGTCCGATACGAGTAAATTGGGTTCTGTATTACCAGCAAATTAAGCTTGGCATATCGGTACGGGATAAGGTGTTTCAGTACAGTTCCAAGCTATTGGAATCCACTTTTTAGAACAAAATTTGAGTACCGAAACACTACTAATGTGTATCGGTACGGTCTACGAATCTTTCAAAATGGTCATTAATTTTAGTTGGGTGTACCGATAAAGTACGAGGCATATTGAAATAGGTCTAATGTATTGTATCGATACAGTTGACCGCGTATCGATATGGGTGGCTGATAATTCTAGTAATGTCTTGGTGAGGCAGTTCAAAATTCTTTCACGTTGGTCCCTGAATATTGTGTCCTCAATTAATTGAGTTTGAATGATCATTTTAAGCTAAAATTTGAATTGTATGCTTGTAACATGACTAATTGAGGATTGGTAAGTCAGATTTCAAGTAAACCCTTATAGTTTTACCGATTTACATTTTGGTCCCTGTGTTGCAAGCATGGTCAATTGGATATCGATTCGATGCCCGATTGAGTTGGGTTTTCTTAGGCTATATTCATGAACACGTAGGATATTAAATAGCATCTAGATAAGATGAAAAGGAAAAAAATGGTCGTGATTCGGGTTCTTCTTCTTGGTTTACTTTGGTAAACCTAATGTAGCTCGCTCAATTCGGTCTTGCGATTAGGCCGGGTCAAGGGGGTTATATTTGGTGGTATCAGAGCCAAATTATGATTGTTGGGAGCGAGCTATAGTTGGTTTATGAATGTTGGGAAGTTTTTTGATATGTATGTTGATTGATTTGAGTTAATTGCTTTACACGGTGATTGATTGTGTGTTACATGCCATGTTGGGGGCATGATTTGGGACACATTGCCTTATTACCACTGATGTAAAATGCTTTTTGATTTGAAATGGAAGTCTTGGACCCTTGCTTGAGGTTGGCCTAATTGTTTTTGTTTTGATGAATTATCACGCCTTAGAATCTTAGTTTAAGATGCCACCGAGGAGAGAATTACGTTCGAATGCTAGTGCGGAGAGGTAAGATAAAGAGAACAATGTTTTACCTGTTGAGGGTTGCCAACTCCTCCACCGAATCCACCTGCAGGTGTGGAGCAAGTACCACCTATGCCAGCTAGGCCAATGTTGGGTGATATGACGCCTTTGATACATGTGATGACAAGAGTTTTTTAGGCTATGGTTAATGTGTTAGTTTTGAGGGCAAAGGGTATCGAGCAGAGTTTGTGGTTGACATCTCGTGCTGAATGATCTGGTCATGGCAAGAGAGCTACTGATTCTAGTGCTGGTGGAGGCCGATATAAGAGACACCGTATTCGAAGACATAGACCTGAGCTTGGGCTAAGAGGTTAGTTAGGGAAGAGTTTTGAAGGTGGGATACCTGAGTGTGTTTAGTGTGGGAAAATACATTTTAGGGTTTATTGAAGATCAGATAGACTCTGCTGGGGTTGTGGACCTCGAGACCATGTTAGACGCGATTATCCTCTGATTGGACGAGTTAGTCCAGTTCCTACATCGGTTGCGTCTAGTGCGTGTTAGAGTTGTGGGTCGACTAATCATGTGAGGCATGATTGCACTAAGTTAGCTAGAGGTGTGCATGCTCCTACACCCGTTGTGGTTGTCCCGAGAGGTCGAGGACATGGACGAGGACATTTCCAGCTGAGAGATGGTGAGTGTAAGACTCTGGCAGACACTGTAGCTATCCAACCAGAGGGTAGAGGTCCCGTGAGAGTGTATGCGCATTACGAGGGACACAACAATACCGATATGATTGCAGGTACCTTTACTTTGCAATCTTTGTCATTATTTTCATTGGTTGATTATGGTTCCACCCATTTGTATATTCCGAGTGCACTTGCACAGTCGCTTGATATTCCTGTTGAGATTTTGAATGTTGGTGTTCGAGTAACTAGTTCTTTGGGTGAAATGGTTATGGTTAGGAAGTTATACCGTAGGTGTCATTTGGTGGTGCAAGATCATGTGTTTCTCGTGGATTTGATGGAATTGCCATTCCAGGGCTTTGATGTAGTTTTGGTAATGGACTGGTTATCTGATCATAGGGCAGTTATGGATTTTGAAACCAAACGGATATCCTTGCGTCTTGCCAATGATTACTAAATTTGTTATGGTCGGGGAGAACATAAAGTTTCTGTCCAATGTTTTTTTGGCTTTGGAAACAAGTCGGATGTTGGAACTTGGATGTCATGCGTATTTGGCCTATGTTATGTATCTAGGATCTAAGGATGCACGTGTGCAGGACACCCGATTCATCATATCCAGTGTTTATTGTACCTTATCGCATGGCACCTAAATAATTGAATGAGTTGAAGATGTAACTTTAAGAGTTTCTTGATCGGGGGTTTATTAGGCCTAGTGTTTCACCTTAGGGTGCACCAGTGCTATTTGTAAAGAAAAAGAATGGTACAATGAGAATGAACATCGATTATCGGTAACTGAATAAGTTGACAATTAAGAACAAATATCTTTTGCAGCAGATTAACAATTTTTTGATCAATTTTAGGGTGTGTCACTATTTTCTAATATCGATTTGAGATCGGGATATTATCTGTTGAAGGTGAAGGATGTGGATATGCCAAAGACTGCCTTTCGTACGGGGTATGGGCATTACAGGTTTCTGGTGATGTCGTTTGGGTTGACCAATGCACCAACTGCATTTATGGATATGATGAATAGGGTGTTTCATGAGTTTTTGGATCAGTTTGTGGTGGTGTTTATTGATGATATTCTTGTGTACTCATGTACAGAGAAAGATCATGATGAACATTTGCAGATTGTGCTTTAGAGATTGTTGGATAATCAGTTATATGCCAAGCTGAGTAAATATGAGTTTTGGTTGAAGGAAGTGGTTTTTCTTGGATATGTGTTAGCTGAGGAAATCTGTGTGGATCCGCAAAAGATTAAGGTTATGGTGAATTTGAAGCCACCTAGGTCAGTGACGAAGGTGCGTAGTTTTCTTGGGTTGGCTGGATATTATCGTCGGTTTGTAGATAGTTTTTTTGAAGATTACTGTTCCTTTAACCAATTTGTTACAAAAGAATGTTCATTTTGAGTGGACAGATGATCGACAACAAGCTTTTGAAAAGCTAAAAGAAGCTTTAACACAAGCTCCAATCTTGATTCAACCTGAGTCGGGAAAGGAGTTTGTGGTATATAGTGATGCATCCTATGTTGGTTTAGGGTGTGTGTTGATGCAAGGTGGAAAGGTTGTGGCTTATCCATCTAGGACATTGAAGGTGCACAAGCATAACTATCCTACTCATGAGCTTGAGCTTAACACAGTGGTGTTTGCATTGAAGATTTGGAGGCATCATCTTTATGGTAAGAAGTTTGTGGTGTAAACGAATCATAAAAGTTTGAAGTATTTGATGTCGTAGAAGGAGTTGAATCTTAGGTAACGTCGATGGCTAGAGTTGTTTAAAGATTATGACTTGACCATTGAGTATCATCCGGGTAAAGCGAATGTGATAGCGGATGCTTTGAGTAGAAAAGCTGTGGTTGAGTTGAGAGCTATGTTTGCTTGGTTGAGTGTAACTCGAGATGAAGGCTTGTTAGCCGAGTTGCAAGTAAAGTCATCTTTTTCACAAATGATAAAGGAGAAACAACCGTACGATGATGAGTTGGTACTTCATGTTAAGGATATTATGGATGGGAAACCATCAGATTTTCATTTTGATGACGATAGGGTATTGCATTTTAAGGACCGGATAGTGGTGCCTTGTGATGAGGAGTTGAGATGTATCATTTTGACAGAGGCTCATACTAATCCTTTTGCTATGCATCCTGATAGTGCCAAGATATATCGGGGTTTGAAGGATGAGTACTATTAGGTTGGTTTAAAGAATGATGTGGCTACTTTTTTGCTAGGTGCATGATATGTCAGCGTGTTAAGGCTGAGCACCAATTTTCTTTCGGGTTGTTGCAATCATTGAGGATATCGGAGTGGTAATATGAGAGAATCACCATGGATTTTGTGTCGGGGCTACCTTTGATACCAACTAAAAAGATTCCATTTGGGTGATTGTTGATCGGTTTACGAAGTGTGCATATTTTCTGCCGGTATATACGACGTACACCTTGGATAAATTGGCTGATCTTTATATTGCCGAGGTTGTGAGGTTGTATAGGGCACCCAAGTATATTGTGTCGGATAGAGATCCGAGGTTCACAACAAGGTTTTGGAAATGCTTGCATCGAGCTCTGGGTACTCGGTTACATTTTAGCACTTTATATCATCTTCAGATGGATAGACAGTCTGAGCGTGTGATCCAGATCTTGGAAGATATGTTGAGGTGTTGCATTATTAAATTCCAAGAAATATAGGAAAAGCAGATGCCTTTAGTGGAATTTCCTTACAATAATAGTTATCAAGCGAGTATTCAGATGGCACCGTATGAGGCTTTGTATCGTAGGAGGTGTCGTACACCTGTATGTTGGGCCGAGGTTGGGGAGAAGTATATTCCTATGCCCCATGTTTTGAAGGACACTAATGAGAAAGTGAAGCTTGTGTCTAATCGCTTGAGAGCGATATCTGATCGACAGAAATCTTACGCGGATTTGAAGCATAGAGAAGTTGTGTATGTTGTCGGTGATAAAGTGTTTTTGAAGGTTTCACCTTAGAAGAAGGTGATGCGCTTTGGGCGTAAAGGAAAGTTGAGTCCAAGATTTATTGGGCTTTATGAGATTCTAAAGCCTGTTGGTCCTGTGGCTTATTGGTTGAGGCTTCCTCCCTAGTTGGAAAAGATTCATGATTTGTTCCATGTTTCGATGTTGCGAAGGTATTAGTCAGATCCATCACATGTTATACCGATTGAGGATGTTGAGTTAAGATCGGATCTGACCTATGATGAGGAACCAATAGAGATCTTTGATAGCAACAGTAAGGTTCTACGTGGGAAGACGATAGACTTGTCAAGGTGTTGTGGCGACATTGAGGAGTTGATGAGGCCACATGAGAGAGTAAGTCGGACATGAAAGAACAATTTCCGTATCTTTTTCCTCCAGGTAAATTTCAAGGACGAAATTTCTTAAATGGGGGAGAGTTGTAACACCCCAATTTTGGGCCTAAGAGTTTTGGGGTGGTTTAGTCAGTTCGGTGGATTGGGATTAGAGATTCGAGTCAGATTTGGGATTTAAATTGGATTAAATATTTTTATTGGAGATAAAAATATGGAAAAATAGTCTAAAATCATTATTATATATATAAATAATTTTTGTGAAAACAATTTTGGAAAATGAAATTTGGAAATGGGACATTTTGACTTTGTGACTAAAATGCAAAGTTTGCAAAACTATTTTTGGTGACAGTTTTGAAAATGGGTCAAAACTTTGAATCTTTAAGGAGATAATAATACAAAAGGGTTTCATCATATTTCTCCCTTTAATTAACTATTTTAATTAAGTTTTTAAGAGGTATAAATAGTGGAGAGAATTAATTAAACACAATTAAGCCTTTTAAAAGAATTTTACGTAACTAACTTTGTAACTTCTTTCTCTCAAATTATCTCCATCCAAACACATTTCCAAGTTCAATTTCTTCAGGTAAAATTAGGATTTCAAAGAGTTTTTTATTTCCAATTGATTTCTAAAGCTTTTACATCAAATACTTATTGTTTTTACATTGATTTTAATGATTTATCAATCAATTAAGGGGAGGAATCAAAATTGGAGGTAAGGATTCGTTATTCTCCTCTAATGAAAGGTTCTTTATAGAAATTCCTAAGTTCTTGATCCATTTTATATGATTTTCTTTGGGTTTTAATTAATTAAACTCAGATTTATGGTTTAATTGATGCTTTATGATGGAAAAATGAGGAAAATTTGTATTGATCTGTTTTGCTAAGCTAAGGATTGATTTATAACTTGATTTTGGTGTTTAAAATGTTATTGAAGTGAGTTTTTATGATAGAATCCCGAAATCTAGTGAATCTCTAATTGTTTATGTTGATAGTTAGGAGTTTTTGGGGTGTTGTGGTTGATTTTTGGTTGCTGGATGTATGAGGTTGTTTTAAGTTGTTGATTAGATGTTAATTGATGTTATTTGAAGGTTGGAATTCATAGTTGTTGGCTGGGTTGAGGTTTTTGGTGAATCAATGATGTTTTTGGTTAATAAGATGCGGTGTTGGGGGGAGTTATAGTTGGGTAATGTTAATTGTTGGTTTGCTGTGAGTTTGGATTCGTTTTAATGGAATGGATTCTCTGTTATGGTGTGTTTGAAACAGGGGAAAATAATCCAGAAGTGAATCTCGGTGTTGAGAAGTTGCCGGAAGCTTGATTTGACATCGTCAAGGGAGGCATTACTTTGTCGGTGACTGAAATAGATAAGTGTGGCTTTTCAAAGGTTTAAAAAGGTTGATAGGAGTCTAAACTAGGCTTGATACGCTGGTCTAAGACTCTAAAGTAAGTAAAGTGGTTTTTCACTCTCGTTTTTGGTTGGCAAATGCTTTATGAATGCACTTGTTAAATGATTGTTAACCTCATGTTTTATGCATGAAATGAGCATGGTTTAATGCTGGAAATTGATATGAAATGATGTTAGATGATTTGGAAAGTGATGCAAGTTTCTAAAGAATGTTTATGAACATGGCTTATGCATGGTTTAGTGCATGATTAAATGATTTGAATAATGCATATGAAAACATGAGGTATGTTTATAAAGGTGGATTATATTGGCAAGAGATGAGTTGAAAACATTATGGAAATGTTATAGAATATAATTGGCCAGCCATAGGGTTTAAAGTGCACTATAATAAGTCGCTCGTGGTTGTAGAGGTGGTACGAGAGGCACTACTCTGATAATGTAAACACTAATAATGTTGAGGTAGCACTTAGATGGCTTTTACTCCAGCCATGAGCTGTAAAGGTTGATGCGTTGAAAGTGTGTACTCCACGTTGGATGATTAGCCTTGGCAATGTTGAGGTGGTGCATGCGTTGCATAACTCTATGCCATTGAGCTGCAAGAGATTGTGAGATCTCTTAGAAAATCCGTGTATCCGATGTTAACGATGATTTTATTAAAAGAATATGAATTGAGATGGATCACTTGTAAGCCAATATAATGTTTTAAATGTATCATGTTGATGGATTAGTTTGAATATTGTGTTTAATACATGTTTTACTCCTTAAGCTTTGCATATGGGATGTTATACATGGGAAGGCTTGAGTAGAGGGAATTGCATATGGGATTATGTTGTGGAATCCATGATACATGTTGCATATGGTCTAATATGTTGATTTTATAAAGATTTAAGTGCATTTTTTGGAAAAAGGACATGGTGGTTTTGAAATGACTTTAAATTGCATTAGATGATGTTTTGTGCTTTGAGCACTCCTCACTAAGCAATGATTGTTTATGCTCTCTTTTATCATCAATGAAAATTGATTGTGTGCAAGTGGTCTTGCAAGCAAGGAGTGGATTTCCAAGACTTGAATTACCAAAGTATGTTTGAGTTTTAAAGTAGTAATAAAGGCAATGTCGCTTAAATGTTGTTGGAAGGGTTTGAGTAGTTAGCTCGCTGTTTGAGCAAGTTTATATTGATGTTTTGGACTTTTCATAAGCTTGGTTTGCTGGTTTTTGCATATGGTCTATGTTTTGGTATGTTTGGTGAAGTTCTTTAGGGAGCATGCCTATAGGTTAATCTCTTTGGAACTATATGCATGTATGGTTGCTACATCTTGGTGCAAGTGTTAGTGCATGATGAGTTGAGTGTTTATATGCATGTTAACAAGTTGCTAGGACCCAAATGAATCTAGTCTTGGTTGAAAAATTAGTTAAAAATGACATTACAAGCCCATGCATACCGATACACGGGGGATCATACCGATACGACTAGGCAAATTGAAGCATCTAGTTTTAGTACGAGTAAATTGGGTGTCGTACGAGCAGGTAGATTAAGCATGGCGTATCGGTTCGGGATAAGGTTTTTTGGTATGATTTTAAGCTAGCAGAATATGCTTTTTAGAATAAAATTCGTGTACCAAAACACTACTAACCTGTATTTGTACAGTCTACGAATCTTTCAAAATGGCCGTTAATTTTAGTTAGGCATACCGGTATAGTACCAGGCGTATCAAAACTGTGCTAAGGCAACATACCGATACGGTTGACCGCATATTGATACGAGTGGCTAATAATTCTATTAATGTCTTGGTGAGGCAATTTAGAATTCTTTCAAGTTAGTCCATGAATCTTGTTTCCTCAATTAAATGAGTTTGAATGATTGCTTTAAGCTGAAATTTGCCATGTATACCTGTAACATGACTAATTGAGGGTTGGTAAATCAGATTTCAAGTAAGCCCTTATAGTTTTTTCAATTTACGTTTTGGTCCTTGTGTTGCAAGTGTGGTCAATTAGATATCGACTCGATGCCCGATTGAGTTGGGTTTTCTTCGAATGTATGCATAAACACGTAGGGTATTAACTAGCATCTACATAAGATAAAAAGGAAAGAATGGTCATGATTCGGGTTCTTCTTCTTGGTTTATTTCAGTAAACCTAATGTAGCTCGCTCGGTTCTGTCTTGCGACTATGCCGGATCGAAAGGGTTACATTGCCCCTCTTTCATCATGTAGGGCGAGCAAATGCCTCAAGTTCCTGAACTTTCTTCAAGTCCCTAAACTTTTATCATGTTCATTCTTTAATTTTGAAAACTAACCAAAATTCCATGGTAGAAACTTACTTTTGGTCCCTAAACTATCTGACATATACATTGTTATCATAGTTCTCTCCATGACCCCTGATGGGTTATTCTTCTTTTTTGAACGAAAGGCTGTCTATCAAAGATGAGTGTCTCATGCTTAGCCATATATTTACCATGTCAAGTCGATCATTTGCATCAATGATCTTGTATTCTAAAGTTAATCTCTGAAGCAATACAAGAAAATCCTTTTGTTTGTAAAAATGTCAGTTTGTTGATCAACATTTCATTGAAGCATGTCTTACAAGACCCAAAAAATTAGAGTATTAATATAAAGATAAAAAATAGAATAGGATGCCTTGATATTAAATGTAAAAGCATCTCAGACTCAACCCTCCTGTGATTAGCATATCTTGGGAATATTGTGGCGAGTCAAGAAATTCTTCCAGATCACTTTGTTTACACCCTATAATTACCGAGTTGCTCGATCTAGTCAGAAACAAACCCTTTTATGTTCTTTTCATTCCTTTCCATTCATAAATGTGTTCAAGCTTTCCGGACTTATTTAACCAGTACAGTGCAAAAATATTATTCTAAGAATACAATTCTATAAGTGCATGTGTATACTTCTGATGTTACTAGATATTATTATATTACTATTTTTATACGCATGTCTTCTAAGATACATATCTGACGCCAAGGTATTGGACAAGTGGAGCGTAGCTCTTTACTAGATTTTTCGACTCTCTCATAGCTCCATCAGAATGCTCCGGGACTTATTTATTCAATAGTTCGTTATTTCTCTCTTTTCCCCATTTTTTCTCTTTTTCCTTCTTTTTTTTTCCTTTTTCCTTTTTACTTTTCATTTTTTTTTCTTTTCAACTTTTTTTTCTTGTTTTTATCTTTTTTTCTCTCTTTTTTATTGTGTATTTAAGGAATAGAAGACTACGCTTAGAGCTTCAAGTTTAAGTACCTCTAATCAGTTAAAATTGTCTAGTCTACTTTACTATTTATGAATTTCAAATATTTGTCATCGAACATCATCAAAGGTGTAGTAACCTGCCCTTTTCTTGCTTTGTTGACCATAGTAGACTAAGAAATAAATTTCACTTCATCATTTTTACAACATACAATCTAATTTTGTGCCAAATTGATGTCGTATCCAGCAATTGGCATCCAAGGGCCTACAAGAGTAAGAAGTGATATACATATATTCATGAAAAACGCATCCCTTTATTGAAATAAAACCAGCAGATATGACATATGCCCTTAGAAAATGACATCTACAACTTTCGGGCCATAAGTAGCAGAATTATTTATATGCATTACTTCAGAAATGGTCCCTGTAGATTGTACCCACATGCTGCACAAACATGGTTAAGACAGATGATAAGTGTTCAAAAGTACTATTTTTATTACCCTTTTTACTCATGTTATTGTTAGACTTAGGCTCGTATTAGTTGCATTATTAGTCATTCATGCATGTTTGTATCGTTTCCTTGGTGGACAAGCTTGATTTCATATTTTGCTCAATTTTGTGGAAAAAGATACTGCTTTGGTTTGTTTTTGTGTGTGTGTGCAGAATCACTTGCCAAAGTAAGGCTGGAACCAGTTGCTACGACAATGCATGAAGGAGATGTCGAGCTAGTTGCCAGGGGAATGCATGAAGGAGATGCCGAGATAGTTGCCAGGGCAATTTTTGACAAGGGATAAGATGATATGGTAGTCGAAATTGATGACTAGATAAGCCCAAGATGACATGGAGCAAAGCTAAATCCCAAAGGAGTTTGATTTCCATGAAGAGGTTAAAGAGAAATTAAATCTCAAGAAGATAGGAGAAGTTCTAGAAGGAATTTAAATAAAATAAAGAATTATATTCTTTTAAAGATATTTAATTCCAACTTAACTTCCTCCTCAAAAAAGACTTTGACCTAGCCCTATAAATTAAGGATCAAGCCGTCAACTCCAAGGAGAGGAGGGGAGAGAGGAGAGAATTTTCGACAAAGAGCAAGGGAGATTTCGACAAGGCTTTGGAGAAATTTTGACAAGGCTTCAACCATTCTTCATATTTTTCTTTCTTGTTACATTAGGTTTATGCTAGGAATTCTTTGTTTTGTGTTTCTTTGGAACCTAGCCATGAACTAAATCTATTTGGATAAGGTTATTGTGTCTTGTGGTTGTGAAAAACAATTGGATTTTGTTTAGGTAATAAGAGTTTGCACTTTCAATTCAAGGTTTACTCATTCTTGGTTGTTATTCTTGTTTGCGAGTAAATTGGGAGAGGATCTCGTAACTTTATCTAGTTATCTAATATCAGGAGAGTTAGATTCAAGAAACGAATGAGTATGGTCTTTATTCAATCTATTTATGGTGAAGATTAATTCGGCTTAGGAATAAGTTAAGGATTTCAATGGCTAAGAGGAGCACAAGATTGGTTCTTGTTCACCCTTGATTCACGCAGGGATGTATTATCAAGGCATGCACAAGTAGCTAGAGTTTCAACTTAGGGATAAGAAGAAACCATTGAAGAATGCTCCGCCGAACGTTGAAGTTGCTGCCCAGCTGCCCAAGTAGTTGCCCAGGCAACCATCGATTAGTTGCCAAGGCAACCCCGCTGTGCAAGTTACCACGGTAACTGAGTTGCCCTTGCACTCTTTTACCAAGACGATCCAATCGGCTATCACACCTCAACTCACGATAACCTGGCCTATTATCTCTCATTTGATTACATCTTTTTTTACTTTATTGCTTTCTAGTTTAGTTGTTAGTTAAACTCCTACAATTACCTAGTTTTAGTCTAGTTTGGTGTTCGGCTAACCAATCTAGGCCTAGGATGAGATCAAATTCTCGAAAAAGGCAAGGCTATCAAATTAGCCAAAAATGGGATCCCTTGGATCCTCAAAGGGCAATCTTTACAAACCCATCGAATAATCACACTATCTCATAGTAGATTTGAGACAACTATCTCAGATACAACAGGTTCAGATTCCAAAGCATACTTTACAATCAATGGGTCACTAATAAAAGAATGCGTAGATCCCGGATCGATTAAAGCATAAACATGATCAGAACATAATTCCACCATACCTGCAATCACATTAGCATCATCCTCCTACTCTCGACCTTGAATGTGGTACATCTGGGCTGAGGTTTGAGGATCGCGTGCCATCGATGGAGTATTAGTGTTGCGGTGTCTCCTTGTTGATCCAGATTGCACTTACTTTGCTCATCTCCCCTTGCTAGGGTTATTCTGAGAAGCTATAGAAGTAAGAGCGTGCGGGTTCTGCGAATACTGTCTGATAAAGTGGCCAGACTCACCACAGAGATGGCAGCATCTCGATTGTCTACGACACTACCTCGGGTGCCTCTTCTAGAAAAAGTTGCATAAAAGAATCTGAGAGCCTTTCGTAGAACCACCCGTACTATCCACTAAAGCTATACGAACAACTGATGTTCTTGCAGACTGGAATTGTGGCACATAGCCAAATTTTGGTAACTACTGATAAGTGGCAGACTTCTGATTCCAATGTCTACCCTTCTTTTATGGCATAAGAAGATTGAAGTCATCTCAAAACCTCTTATTGGATCGAGTTTGATTCCATTTTCTTCTTTCAGAAGCCTTCTGGGAAGCTTCGGTAGAAATGGCTCAATTCACAAGGGTCTGAAAGTCCTCTATCTTCAAAGCAACAAAAATATGACGCAACTCATCATAGAGGCTATCAATGAACATTCGATACTTCTCATTCTCTATTCAAATAATCTCGATACCTTATGTACTTACAGAAATCATGGATATACTGCTCCACAGGTCTTCCCCTTTATCTCAGGTAGAGGAACTTCTTACGTCTCTCAGCGATGTAGTGGTCGCTGACATACTTCTTGAGGAACTCCTGAAGGAAGAAGTCTCACGTAATATGGCATTTAGGCACGGTGAGTGTCATAGTGTCCCACCAACTTTATGCTTCATCAGCGATCAAAGCCAAGGCACATTACAGCTTGTGCTCCCCAGGGCACTTCATTTGCGTATTCAGCACTTTCAGAGTATTTTCCAGCTAGTACTCTATGATCTCTGGATTATCCAAGTCCTGGCCGATAAAGGTGTAGACTAGATACTGCTTGAGCTTGTCAATAGGAGCTCTTGATGCAGACAGAGATGCTTCAGCAGGCTGAGAGAGTGGTTCTTGTCAAAGTGACACAACCACTTGCTTAATCATGTCAGCCATGGACATCAGGTATTCCTGCTGAGCAAGTGGCAGAGGAGAAGGGTGAGGTGGGTTGCTCTGCCCTTCTTGTTCAGGCCTTGCTTCTGGCCTCAAATTATCCCCATGAGTCGAGGAGGAGCCAGAGTTGGATTCAACAGCAGCGCATCTATTAGAATGCGCAGACATGTTCGGATTAAATTGTATAGAAAGATTAAATCGCGTAAGCTGCAAGTCATAGATATCATAAACAAATTACTCTTAGGTGGCATAAGTACCGACATACTTATAACAGGCTTCAGTTTAGTCCTAGAATCGACTAAACCTAGGCTCTAATACCACAATTGTAACACCTCATTCTCGGTCTAGTAGAGGACCGGTTCAGAAAGCGTTACCAGAAAATAAATTCGGAGTTCAGAGACAGAATTAAGACTGGGAACTTATTCGAAACAATTTATCAATCTTATTTAAGACTTATCGGACATGTTCGTTAATGGTCTAGTCAAAATAGGGGTTAATTTTAAACTTTTTAAACTTAAAGGACTAAATTGTAAATTTTACAAATTAATAATCTTAATCCAATTTTACTAATACCAACCTAGAATTATATTTACCAATTGATAGTCTGTGAAGTTTCGTTTCCAACAAATATCATTTAATCGATTAATTAAGTCAGATATTAATTGGTGACCAAATTGTAAACTGTCCAAAGCTTCTTTTAACAGAATTTAACTGACACCGTACTGATACACCTAGAGACCGTATCGGTACGTTAAGCTTAATTTCAATTTCCAGATTCCAGAATGTGAAGCCCTTACCGATACAGCTAATCCTGTATCGAAATGAGTTGACTATGTTGACCCCATATCGAAACGCCTAAGACCGTATCGATACTATCTTTAAACTAGATTCCAGAGATTATTATCCGTACCGATGCGCTCTAACTGTATCGAAACACCTAGTTATATCAAGCCAATTTTATGCTTAACCATACCGATACACCATCACCCGTACCGATATGCATAACTAATTTCCTTATTAGGTTTTCAGGTTCGTTACATCATACCGGTACGCCCTATAGCCGTACCGAAACCCTGTTACAGTATAATTCTAGTGACTAAAATACGTACCGATACGCTTTGTGCATGATCAATACGCCGTTCAAATTATTTTCCAGATTCACAAACCCATATCGGTACGCCATCACCCGTACCGGTACGGACAGACTTGTAATGACATAATTTTACTGGTTTTTATTCAAATTACCCAATCAAACCTTAGTCAAATTTTACCAAACTTTACCAATGACCTTTAAATCAATATTTCTGATCGTATGTCAAATTTCATGGCAATCCGGATTCGTTTACTAATGTTTTACCAAATAGGGCTTTTAGGTCCGTTTTAACCATCCTAACCATTTTTAAACATACCATTAAACACATACAACACTTAGGCATCATTTAGCTTATACAAACATATCAAAATAGGTCATCACAACACGTTTAGACCTTATGCCACCTTACTAGGAGTTCAGAAACATTGTAAACATACATATAGCTTGCGGATGTGACTTGCAATCGGGAGATTACACGATCGTAGCTCGAAATATATCAAGGTCCTGGAATGCATGAGACACACATATGTTAGGCTTACATAGACTAGTGAGGTAGTCATCAACATATGACATATAAATCATGCTATGAACATAATGACATAGTAACATGTTTAATTATCTTATTCACATATTTTGATCATAACGTCTCATACTTAAGCAATTGTCATAATTTAAACAAAGATGATATACATATCAATTTCCTTGGACAATGTAGCAAATGGATATGTAGATTCCCATTTATACCAACACATATAACAGATAGTAGGTCGTAGCCTTGAGCCGTAGTTCCAGATAAGTCCCTTACACAATCCATCCTTATTTCCCCACATATAGGCCATAGCCCCGGACCGTAGTCTATCCTTACTTATACGAGCTCAAATAACCCTATGGCATGCCAATTATATCCAAAACCCACAAATATCCAAGGTTTACATATTTCATTGTAATTCTTACCATAGTGCCCGTAGGCCTTAACATATCAGAATCGGAATTAAGCCTTAGCTCTATATTTCATAACAGAGCTTAAACATATCGAATGACATATTCAAATAGTACTTTTGAATTTAACATGCTTATCATAGCATCCACACAATCTTGCTCTATTTGAGCCTTTAGCAAAAATGTGAAAAAATATTACAATCACAAATCAAATGCAACGGGATGACACCTAGTTAATCCCTTGATACGACTACACTCACCTTGACTACGAGGCTCATAAATTACAATTTCATTGTGCCTAGCTTGCTTTGGAGAGGCCAAGGAATCCTTCTCCACTTCTTGAGCTAACACAAATCAAGGGTTAGATTAGAGTTTAATCGGGGAATTTAGAATTGTAGTTTAAGCTTACCAAAGCTCAAATACAACTTTAACTTGATGAAATCACCCTTCTAACTCATGGGCTTTACTTTGAACATACAAAACCTAATTTCAAAATTAAACTCTAAGGAGTCATGGAATTGATAAATCGACATAAGGGTCTTGCTTACCAAGTTGAGAGCTTTCAAAAGAAGTACCAAACTCAAACGAAGGTTGAAGATTGCACCGAGGTGTTTACTTAGCTCAAGGTAGAATATGAAAATGGTGGTGCTTGTTTGTTGGAAAACAAAGGAGGGAGTTTATCTTTCGAGAGTTCAAGAGATGAAAGATGAGAGTTTCACAATTCACTTATTCATTAAAAGATTGAGGACTCAATCATTTTCTCCTAAAGGCCAACCAATGAGAAGCTTACCCTCTTCCAAGGGTTTGTTTATCCCAATGGTCAATAGGCTTAGATATTGACCTTATCAATCATATATTATGATGTTTTTCACATGGATATGTCAAGTAATGAGGTGAGTAAGCACATTGCTTACTTTCCCCTTCAAATTTAGCTTCAAACAAATTCAAAACAAGGAACCCATACCAGTACGCTTGTGGCCATACCGATACGCATATTCAAACTTTCGTTTTGGTACACTTATGGCCGTATTGAAATGCCCTTGCAAAAATGGTAAGGTAGTTATTGGCAGTTGGACCGTACTGGTACGGTGGTTGACCGTATCAGTACGCCTAACCCAAACTTTGTATTTTGGCTTCGAATGACATACAAGAAGACTTACTTTTACCTAGATAAGATTAAGATGAAATTTCATTACAAAAGAGGGGTACAAAGGTCTTTTATTACAACCGAATAATATTTCTGATTCAAATTTCTAATCATCAGAACCTACTTTCGATTTGGCCAGTTTTTGGGATGTGACAGTAAATGGGCTTTATATGTAAAATGGACTATTGTAATGGATTTTTGGACTTATTTATTTAAGGGATTTATTATATTTTTATTTTTATTTACTAAGAGAATATAGTATATATACCCATACCCGAGTAAAGTTTGGGTCTTACATATATATGTATATTTTGTACAAAAGATGAGGAAACATACATAGCATTAGCAATCATATAATATATACATACACGGTAAAATATGATATATATGTATATACACATATAACATAATATGTACTATACTTATAATATATATTAATAGACAATAATATTGTAATCACTCATTTTCGCTTGTAAATACATATTAGTATTGCATGTATATTTATTATATTATATGCATGAATGTTACTAATATATATAAGGTGTGGTGTGTGCATGTATATTATAAGCTATGTATGTATACGTATTAATAGTGTATGTGTGTCGCGTATGTATCTATAGAGTACGAACGTATTTGTTTAATGTATATAGATGTTATGTTAATTATATGTATGATTATACGTACGCTAGAATGTTATATTAATTAATGTTTGTATAATATAAGTATACGTTTTCGTATGTATGTGTATTGCTATACTAATTATATTATTATTAATGGGCTGATAAAATGAAATCAAAAAAAATATATATATATTAAACCCAAATAAAAATGAAGTCCAAGTCCAATTACAAATAAATTACAAGGCCCGGTTGGCCCAAACCTAAACCTTATCTAATTATAATTATGGTATGCAGGTGATTGTGGGCCGTTGGATCAAGATCTGATCCAACGGCCACGATACAACCAAGAAGTCAAAAATATCTGCCAGCCGCGTGTTCCACACGTATGGACCGTTCGAGGGCCACGCGTGCGTGTGGTCCACGCGCGGACGCTTTAATATCCCACGCGCGCGTAAGATCCACGCGTTCTGACTCCTCGACTGCGGAGCTCCACGTGGCAAGATCTGGAGCCGTCTCATCAAATCGAGGCTTTATCCAGGCCGTTCGTCCTTCAAGCCATCTCGACCGTTAGATCAGATCTGATCTAACGGCCGAGAACGCGTCTGGCCGCTGGCAGAACACCCATACCGCCACCATGCCGATATTCAACCCCCGTGTTCAGAACATATCCAATACAACAAGCAACAAGTTGTCAGTTCAGATCTGAAAAAGCAAGATGCAACTTGCACCAAAACAAAGACAATGATATATATGAAACGGGGACTTTTGTAACAGGGGAGAGTTGTAACAGAGGGGGTAACAAAAAAAAACAGAGGGTGGTAACAGAGATCTTGTAATACAAAAACTGAAAGTTGTAAACATTCAAGTGATAATCGAAAGAAAAGTCCAGTGGTAAATACTCGTTTCTCTTTTTTATTTTTGCATGCATATACAAAAGAGGTAAACAAAAAAAAGGGAGAGTCGTCTTACCGTCGCTGTTTGTGGGTCTTCCCTTCCTCAGTGATAAGCCTTTCGGCTTCTCCAAGCCTGATATGGTGAACTAAAGGGAGGGGAAGACCCCTGGTAGTTTTGTTTTAGGTTTAAAAGTTTTTTTTTGGTTCGTATTTCCTAGATCTAGGGCGAATAGAGGTGTATCCTCTGAATCCAACCTCGAATTCGTGTCGAGGATGGAAAATGAGTTATTTTGGTGTGTTTTGGAGGTTCGCCGGCGCCGGTTAGCGGCGGCCGGCGACGGAGAATACGGCGGCCGGCCGCCGGATTCTGGGTTTTATGGGATAGTTGAGAGAGAATGAAGAACACATGGTTATTGCAAAATCAAAAAATGAAACGAAGTGGGGGGAAATTGGATTCGGCCTAATAGAAGGGTTTATATAGTTATTATTATTTTGCTAAATGGGTAAATTACGCACTTAATCCCACCGCGTTTTCAATATTTTCGTTTTTGTCTTGCCGTATGGTATAATTACAATCCCAGTCCCCCTGATATTTCAAAATCTTGTAATCCAGTCCCTAAATTACACCGAATCAGTTTTCAAATGGTAAAATTACACCTTTAGCCATCCCGCATTTTTGAACTTTTCATTTTGGGTCCGCCCCTTGGTCTAATTACAGTTTTGATCCTTTTAGGTTTTGTTTGTTTCGCATTTTCGTCCCTAAATTACATGTTATTGTTCTTTAATTTCTGCCACTAACTTTTATTTTTCTTTCATTTCAGTCCTATTTCTTTGTAAATACTCATGTTCGTATTATAATCGTATATGTTGATATTCTATTATTTTATTTTATGTCCCTCGTATATGCCTCGTATTTTATGTTTACATGTATATGTGTGTTAAGCTTATAATAGTCATGTATTTTTTTATCCGGTTATTCGTATTAAAGTATGTTATGTTCTATTTGACTCGTAAACGACATGTTCTTGTATTTTTGTATGTATTGTATGTTTTCTTGGCTTTTAGGTTACGTGTTAGTGTGTCTTCTTTTATGTATAATATATTGTTCCATATATGTTGAAATATGTTTTATTACTAGCATGTATGTCTTTTTGAAATATTTGTTCGTCTACATACGTAATTATTCCTGCCTTGTTATTCTGACTTGTTAAAGTTGTTTTTTTCTATTATTTAGAATAATATGTATATATGCATGTTTTAGTCTAGTATATCATTTATGTTAGATTAGTATTCTGTTATGTCAATCTTTATTGCATTTAAATATTTTGCCATGTTTTATATTTTTGCCACTAAGATTGCATATGATATATAAATTGTCAATGCGGTGCCCTTTTATCCGAGCGTAAACGGGGCCAGTATCAGGCGTAGTGATAGTGGTTGGGCGTTTATTCTCGGATAACGGGGCTCTTAAAATTTATTCGCAATTATGACCAAATTTTAAAATAATCGTCACTTTAATCCGAAAAATCCAATATTAATAAAGCGGTAATTATTAAAGTACCAACTTTAGGCGGTGTGGGGGTGCTAATCCTTCCCCATCCGTAACCAACTCCCGAACCCAAAATTTTTTGAATCTCTGGTTTTATGGTGTCCGGCCTACCTAAGTGGCCGGTGGCGACTCCATTTTTTAAAAAAATGCGGTTTTTTAAAAACCCCAAGGAATAAACATTTTATATCCAAAAGAATCACAAACACCTTAAAACACCTTCGAAAAACGCCTCGTTTTTTTAGCGATAAAAAGAAAAAGACATCGCTACAGATGGCGACTCCACTGGGGAAAATTTTTGTTTTTTTAAAAAAAAAAATGAGAGTCAAGCTTTTAAAATAATTACCGCTTTACTAATATTAGAAGTTCCGGATTAAAGTGACTATTAAATTAACATTCGGTCATAATTGCGCGTTTATTTTAACACATTTAAAATATGGCATATAAACCCGTCTTTCTAAGTGGGGGGAAAATGCTAATGCTTTCGTGGAGATATCGTTCTCCCGTATGGGCCTAGCAAGTACCTTCGGGGCTCGAGTACCTTATGCTTTAAATAAGATATCGCGTTCCTTAAACGCGGGCATAAGCGAATGGGTCCCCGAATTGAACCCGGTTGAAAGGAGCCTATAATGGGTGATGATCGGGGCCTTGCTACTCTTAGTAGAGGACAGCAAGGACAATTCGGGTACCTCCTAGCACCAAAACTGCATGTAGAGAACATAGAAACCCACCCTGTTAGAGCCATGCGAATAACCTTAGGTGTTTTAGACGGGATAAATAGGGTTGTTTTGTGTGTTTATCCTGTTTAATTTTGTCCTTTTATTTATATATTTATCAATTTTATCTGGTACTGACTTGTTTTCTTTTCGCTTTTGTTTTTTCTCATACATCATTGCATTTTCATCACATAAAGGTACTGGATCAAGTGGTTTGCCTGATCAGAAAGTCTTTCACCATGGAAAAAAGGTGTCTTAGGAAAGAAGAGCTTAATTTGTCAGTCAGACATTGGTCAGAGGTCAACCAGAAAATCCAAGGGGACAGTTTGCCGAACGAACGCGTAATAGCAAGATACACCTATGTGAGTCTCCAACAGAACGACTTATGGGATCTTCAAAACATTTGGGAAAGATGGGACCGAAGACTACAAGACTTGTTCTGTAATAGTTATGGCGACATCGCACAGCTATTATATGTTCAGATTAACCAGCCCCTACTCCGAGCTATAGTCCAGTTCTGGAATCCGGCTTTTTGCTGCTTCACCTTCAATGGGCAGGATATGATGCCTACGGTAGAAGAATACACTGCTTTACTTAACCAGAAAAATATTCAGGAAGATTGGATCTACGCGAAGCCTCCGAGGAATCAGAATTACACTGCGAAACTCAAAACCTTTGCGGGAATGAGTGACGATTGGGTTAGTGGCCTCCTTCAAATCCGAGGAGATAATACAGTCTTTGCATGGGAAAGTATTCGGGACATCATACCGACACATCCAGACGAGGCAAAAAAAAATGGACTTGTTCGCTTTAGGAATATATGGCTTGGTGATCTTTCCAAGAGTACTCGGGAACATTGACATATCCATTCTGGATTTGTTTGAGCGAGTGAAACGGAAAACAAACCCGGTACCAGCAATCTTGGTCGAGACTTTCATTTCCTTAAATGCTAGCCGAAAACATGAAGAAGGACGTTTTCGAGGATGCGCACAGCTGTTACAAGTATGGATTCAGAGTCACATGTGGAAGACGCCAACGAGGGTCCTGCCGGGGATATCCTTCCAAGGTTTTTTGCCTTTACGAGAATACTTAGCAAAGGAATGGCGAGAGGATTTGAAAACAAAAATGTGGACCAGTTTCTTCAAGAACATTCAAGATGAAGACATAGCATGGAGGGTCCCATGGCTCGGTAAAGTTAATTATTTTCTATACAGTTGTGGGGATTTCAATTGGCTGATGATGTTAGGATTGCATGGAGGGATCGCCTGTGCTCCGCTTTTAGTGTCTCGGCAGTTCGGATCACGACAGTTCATTCCCAATACCGCCAGATTAAGTCAAACTGAACTTCTTTTCAAAGGGGAGTTCAAAGGAAAAATTCAGACCATCATGAGGTCTTGGGATCATTGTTACCGGATCAGGGTGGAAGGAGATACCGAGCACATGACTACCCCAAATTACGATCTTTGGAGACGTTTGAGGGTTAATAATGTGATTCCCAAATCTGATCAAGGACCAGCAGTGTCACTCGAAGAGCTTACAAGGGTGGTACCGTCTGAAGCCGACATCTTAAGGAATGAACTCGAAGAAGTTAAAAGGAAAATGGACATCCAACAGACCCAACATGCGAGCGAACTCTATAAGGCAAGCTTAGAGGTTGACGAGCGGGACGGGATCATTAGGCAATTGAAGAAATTAAATGTAGATTTGAGCGACAAGAACACTCTTTATCAAAAAGATGCCCTTCTATTACAAGCAAAAATACAGAAGGCCGGCCGAAGTCAGTTCATAGCTGTGGAAAGAGAAAAAATGAACGACATCCGTTTGGTGGAAGAAGAACGAGAAATCAACAAAAGAGCGATCGAGAAAGAGATAGAAAGCTGCCGTTTGGCTATGGAGGTAGAAAAACGGTCCGCCAAGAAGGCCATTGATCAAGAGAAAGAAAGATTCAGACAAGAAATCAGCAAGGGAAAACAAGCTGTCCATCATGAGAGAGAAAGCGTCGCCGTATGGAAAAGAAAGTCCATAAGTAGCCGAAATAGACTGTTAGAGATGCAAAAACTGTACGATGACACTATTCAAAGGCTGGAGCAAAGCCAAAGTCAAAATGGCAAATTGAAAGAAAAAGTGGCGGAAGTTGAACACTCACTTCGAATGTACTGTCGCAGGAATAACTTCGCTGAGCTGCAAGAAAGAGAACGCGAAGTGGGTGTGTTACAAGCACGAATTGGGTCCCTCGAAGCAACTGTTGAGGATTACAAGGAAAGAATTAATGTGTTCGAGGAGGCTGCAGCCGGAGGGGACACCTATTGGCAGAAGAGACTACGCGACGCTGCTCGAATGGTACAGGACAGAGACCAGTACTACGCAAACCTAATGGTAGACATACAGCGAGTCGCCAGGTATGTGAATGATTTAGGTGTCGAGGCTGAGACACTCCGACCTTTCATAGCCCCGGGAATGGAAGAAGCTCCTAGGTTCCTCAAGCTGCTCAAGGCAATTGGAAAATTAGGAGATAGAGCTAGAGCCTATCTATAGGACTCTGTGTTGTAATTAGATCTTTTGTACTAGGGATCTTTACTTTGTAACACGAACTTTGTTGTAATCAAGACCCTTTAATTCCCGTGGAAGTAGTTCAAAAGGGTGATTACCAGCGGAATCAGTACCTTATCTGCATACATTCTTGCATTTGCATTATAACATTCGCATCATTGTACATGCATTTATTTTTTGCAACCATATTAACAATATGAATATTGTGGCGTTGTGTGTAGTTAACCCGCAATCATTCATCACCCATACTTTACCCGGCTACAAAGAAAGCTCATGGAAGAAAGGATAATTAGTCTAGAAAGAGGGCAAAGAGAGCTCGAGACAAGGCTTGAAGAGGCCCAGAGAAGCCTTAGTGATCAGATTGCGCAGTCACAAACATCTATAGTATCTGACATAACCGCATTGCTGGCAAAGAGTCTTGGAAAAAGAGTAGAAGGAGAAAATGTTCAAGAACCAGAAGGTACCCCGACTCACTACAAGGTTCAACCAACTGCACCAAACCAGGCTAGGAAGGTGTATATTGACCTTGCAGGAATGTCTTCTAGTTTTCAAGTAGGGGCACCTGAGACTCAACCCCTCGATACTGAAGCACTCTATGAAGAAGAAGTGCCGAACCTGAACATGGTCGAAAGAATCAGGAATGAGGTAGAAAAAAAGTGGGAAGAAAGATTTCGCCTCATGGAGGAAAAATTTAAAGCGTTACAATCAAATGAAGAATCAGGAAATGACGCTAGTGACTTAAGTCTGGTGTCTGATCTTGTCCTACCGCCAAAATTTAAAACGCCAGAGTTCGATAAATATGATGGAACCACATGTCCTTCTGCACACATAACAATGTACTGTAGAAAAATGGCAGCCTACCATAAGGACGAAAAGCTACTGATCCATTGTTTCCAGGATAGTCTAACTGGAGCGGCGTTACGTTGGTACACTCAGTTGAGCAAGGCAAATGTTAAGACATGGAAAGATCTATCAAAAGCATTTACTGAGCAATACAAACATGTAACAGACATGACCCCTAGCAGAATTATGTTAGAAAATATGGGGCAGAAGTCCAACGAAAGCCTGCGGCAATACGCCCAAAGATGGAGAGAAGTGGCCGCCCAAATTTAGCCACCTATCCCGGAGCATGAAATCACGCCATTATTTTTCAATACTCTAAAAGGGGCACTCTTTGATCGCCTAATTAATAACACAACGCAGTGCTTTGCCGACTTAATTAGGACTGGGGAGTCCCTCGAACTGGCAATTAAGAGCGGCAGAATTGATGGTGGGGAAGGGTCTCGAAAGTATAACAAGAGAAATGAAGTAAACACTACCAGCACCTATACCGCCCCGAAGAACTTCACAGTCTCACAGCCACAAGCACCTGTGGGAAAAACACAAAACTCGAACCAAAGAGATGAGAGAGTCACCAGAAAGAGAGGAGAACTTTCACTCCCCTACTTGTTTCGTACTCAGAACTTTATTCCCAGTTGTATGAAGCGGACCTGGTCTGACCATACATCGTTACTCCTGTCATTCTGCCCTTCCCGCCTTGGTATAATCCAAGCGCGCATTGCGACTATCACGGCGGTACCACTGGACATCCCACTGAGAACTGCCTTGCCTTCAAAAAGCTTATGCAGAACTTAATCGATTCCGGGATATTGAAGTTTGAAGAGCCGAGTGTAGCCAACAACCCGTTGCCTAATCATGGGAGCAGAGGGGTAAATGTCATCGAAGAATGCTTTACCAGGAAGATAAAGGATGACGTGTCAGAAATCAAGTCTCCTTTACGGTGGGTATTTCAACAGTTATGCATGGCTCGTGTGATCGACAAAAGCATGATAACAAGGCAGAAGGAATGTGGAAAGTATTGCGAATTCCACGGCATCAAGGGCATGATATCCAAGAATGTGACGAGTTCAAGAAATTGGTGCGAAATTGATGAATGAAAAACAAATAGAATTCTTGAGGAGCCCATTGGGAAGAAGGGGTCGGACGTACACATGACGGATAGCCCCAAGTCTAAATACGGGAAGGATAGACCTTTTATCATCTCTCCCAGGCCAGGGAATACAGGTGTCTCCAAGAGAGAAACCAGCAAAATAAGTCCAAAGATCATCATTTCAGCACCATCTCCATTCCCATTCAAAGATATGTGACAAACTCCCTGGAATTATGCTGTAAATGTAACCACGCCAGAAAAACCAGAACACGATCAGGTAAAAGAGCCTACGCTGAAAGACCAACAAAGCCAGAAAGATGTGAACGTTGGTGAGACAGGCCATTTCACAAGGAGCGGCCGATGTTATTCCTCCGAGGCTTTGAAAGCGGCTGAAAAAGATAAGGGAAGAGTACAAAGATTAGCCTACGCAGATATTTGGAGAAGAACCTTCCCCAAAGATAAATGAGCGATGAATCGAGGCCCGGGCCAAAGAATTTCTAAAGTTCTTGAGACATAGCGAGTACAGCGTAGTGGAACAACTACGAAAACAACCGCCAGATCACAAAGTCTTGGAATTACTCTTGAGTTCGAGAGAAGCATCGGAAGACACTATTGAAAGTGTTGAATCAAACTTTTATGCCCGGGACATTTCGTAACAAACTTGGACATGATAGTGAGGCATATTATCGCCTATAATCATATCACGTTCAATGATGATGAGATCCCCGAGGAGGAATGGGGTCTACCAAAGCCCTTAACATCACTACCCACCGCAAAGGATATGTATTACGAGTCTTGATCGACAACGGGTCAGCATTGAATGTCTTGCCTATGGTGACCCCGCAAAATTACCAATAGATGGTTCGCACCTAAAGCCCCGCCACAACTCGGTAAGAGCCTTTGATGGTACGCAAAAAGGAACAATGGGGAAAATTGAGGTGCCCCTATTGATCGGACCAACCAATATGTGATCGATTTTGTGGTGATGGACATAAAACCATCTTACACCGCTTGTTGGGAAGACCGTGGATCCATTCCACAGAGAGTTGTCCCATCATCATTGCATCAAAAATTAAAATTTGTAGTTGAAGGCAAATTGGTCACGAGAGAGGCAGAGCAAGAATTTGTTGCTTCATGACATCGACGCCCCCTACATTCAAAATGATGAAGATCTTTGCGAGAATGCTCGTTCCGAGCATTGGAACTAGTAAATGCCACATTCCTTTCAGAGGAAGTTGGATTCCCTACCCAGTTATCTACTTGTACCAAGATGACCGTCGCAGAAACTCGGGCCGAGGAGCCAAAATAGGAAAAGGGTTGGGGATAAAATTACAAGGAAACACGAGACCCAAGAATATTATAACCAATAAGGATCGTTTGGGCTGGGTTACCAACCAAGTGCCCAAATGAAAGAAAGAGGAATATAAGAGGAAGGAGGAGCAAAGAAAAGCCGATATAAAGGAGAAGACATTCCGTGGAGACCGATGTCCTTTCCTAGTTTGAAAACCACTTTTGTCTCCCGGGTTCTACCACCAGTCAAGATATTGGAGAGGCAATGAAGAAAAAATGAGGAACTCAACCAGGAGGAGATACTCGGTGAATCATTTGAAAGGATGTACATCAACATGATAGCCGAAAAGGACCGAGGCAGCAAAATGTTGATCAACATCCGCCCTTGCCGTCTGGGAAACACTCGATAACTGGAGCTGCATTGATCTACCTGTAGTTTTTAGGAATAGATCGAGTAATGCTCGAATCAACCTTTTGTTTTTGCCCATAAACAATGGGGATCTCTTGTACGGGCACCTATGTTAACTTTTTGATTGAAATGAAAATATCCCCACTTTCTTAAAATGACCAAAGATTCATTTATTTCATTCATGCATTCTTCATATTCATTCCCTTCATATAAAGCCGTCTCTTTCCCAATACAATTCATTCTCATTTAATGCAGGTCGCTCATGATTGACGATATGAATGATACCGGATCCAATCACGAGTGAATTTCGAATACCCCGAGGTCTCGGAGGGAATTGAGGAAGGATATGATGAAATAGAAATTGAGGTCCCGAAGAGTTAAAGAGAATGGTGGACAACGAAGAAAGGCGGATCATGCCCCACCAAGAAGAAACAGAAATTGTCAACTTAGGGATGAAGAAGAGAAAAAAAATAAAAGTAGGAACGACGATTTCCTCAAAAACCAAGCATGAACTGATAGCCCTACTTGAGAATTCAAGGATGTCTTCACCGGACTTATCAAGATATGCCAGGTTGAATACCGACATAGTGGTGCACAAATTGCCAACAAAATCGGAGTACAAACCAAGACAAAGAAAAACTTGGAGAATGAGACCGGATATGTTGTTAAAAATCCGAGAAGAAGTGAAAAAGCAATTTGATGCGAGATTCTTGGATGTAGCCAAATACCCCGAATGGGTTGCAAACATTGTACCAGTACCAAAGAAAGACGGGAAAGTTCGTATGTGTGTAGATTATAGGGATCTGAACCGAGCCAGCCCTAAAGACAACTTCCCTTTACCACATATTGACATGCTGGTTGACAACACCGCAGGACATTCATGGTTTTCCTTCATGGACGGCTTCTCAAGGTACAACCAGATAAAGATGGACCCTAACGACATGGAGAAGACCACATTCATAACCATGTGGGGCACTTTTTGTTATCGAGTGATGCCGTTTGGGCTAAAGAATGCAGGGGCAACATACCAAAGAGTAATGGTGACTCTTTTCCATGACATGATGCACAAAGAAATAGAAGTATACGTGGATGATATGATTGCCAAGTCCCGAACAGAGGAAGAGCACCTACAAAACTTGAGAAAACTATTCCAAAGACTACGGAAGTACCAACTGAGGCTCAATCCTGCCAAGTGTACCTTCACCGTTACTTCTGGAAAACTCCTAGGATTCGTGGTAAGCAGAAGAGGGATTGAGATTGATCCGGATAAAGTGAAAGCCATCCAGAACCTTTCACCACCCCGCACGCAGAAGGAAGTCCGCGGTTTTCTGGGGAGGCTGAATTATATCTCTCGTTTTATTTCCCAATTAACCAACCAATGCGACCGGTCTTGGACTTCTTAGAAAGAATAATCTGGCGTGTGGGATGACGAATGTCAAAGAGCCTAGAAAAGATCAAAAGGTACGACAAATGCTCCAATTTTAGTCGCACGATGACAGTCGACCACTAATTCTCTACTTAACAGTCTTTGAGAATTCAATGGGATGCGTACTGGGGCAACACGATGAGTCAAGAAAAAAGGAGCAATCCATTTATTACCTAAGCAGGAAATTCAATGATTGCGAAACACGGTACCCGCCAAATCTTGAAGCTTGTGTTGTGCCCTAGTTTGGGCTACCAAGCGGCTTAGACGCGACATGTTGTACCATACTACCTGGTTGATATCCAAGCTAGACCCGTTGAAGTTCTTAATGGAAGCGCCAGCACTAACAGGAAGGATGGCCCGATGGCAGATGCTCTTATCCGAATTCGACATCGTATACATTAATCAGAAAGCCGTAAAGGGGAGTGCCGTAGCAGATTTCTTAGGTAGTAGTGCTTCGGATGACTATGAGGCATTGAACTTTAGTTTCCCAGACGAAGACTTGATGTGCATTACAACCGAAGAAGAGGTTTGGATGATAAGTCATGGAAACTTTACTTCGATGGAGCCTCCAACGCCCTCGGACATGGGATAAGGGCAGTGCTAATTTCTCCTGAGGACGTCTATTATCCTTTCACCAGCATATTGGAATTCTTCTGCACAAACAATATAGCTGAATATGAAGCTTGCATCATGGGACTGAACTCAGCCATCGAGAGAAAGGTTAAGGAACTTCGAGTGTTCGGAGATTCGTCCTTAGTCATTTACCAATTGCGCGGGGAATGGGAAACCAGGGACCCGAAGTTGGTCAAATATCACGAATTGATCCAAGAGCTCACCAAAAAGTTCGAAAAGGTCAGCTTCAATTACCTGCCCCGAGAAGAAAATCAGATGGCAGATGCATTGGCAACCTTGGCATCCATGTTTAAAACAAACACCGGGGCAGAAATGAAGCCCATTGAGATGCAGACGTTTGAAAAGCCTGCTCATTATTGTAA